>CP139506.1:19914042-20323330 GCA_021014915.2 Artemisia tridentata subsp. tridentata | reverse complement strand
CACTGTTATGTCTCATGCTGGATGCATGAACACGTGCATCCACAATCTTCTTTGTATCCCGTTGCAGCCTTCGCTGAAAATCTTTGAACATGGTCGATCCTCCAGACAACACTATGTTCTAAAATAGTTGTCCAAAATATTAGCTTATTCTATTATTATAATCCAAAATAATTTTCTTACTTGATCTTAAAAGGATTTACCTTATATAGAGCTCTTCTTGTGTCAATTGGTGCAGACTGAATACACCTGTCTATTACAGCAGGTAAAGGGGTCGTGAAGTCTTTATCGTATATCTCTGGATTAAAGAAAATCTGCATGATAGAATATACCAAGGTATTAACTATAAGAATAACATTGTTGAATAGGTAGTAAACAAAACATAGTGCATAAAAGAAAATGGAAGAGACCTCAGGACCAAGAAATCGTTCATAGCCAACGTCACATGAGTATGGTGCCCCGGTCTTTGGTTTAATTCCTCTCCACTGTTTAATGTACTTGGATGGTTCTTTGTCATGCTTATTGTATTCCTATAGAAAGATAAAACATGGTCATTAAAATTTTTGGAACATTTATATAAATAAATAAAAAAGTGACTATTCTATGCAATTAAAGAAAAAACAAAATATGGTGATAAAGTAAAGGGCTGGGCAATTAAAATAGAACAAATGACCGATGCTATACAGTTTAAGGAATTAAAATATGGTCATAAGATCATGAATTTAGTATCCAAAATAAAACAACGGACCAATTCTAACTACCTTGACAATGTCTGCGCTTGTGTAACAATAAGTCTCCTTGATCTTCCGAGCTACTTCAAGTGAATCTTCAGGGGGAACATGCTCCCCTCTTTCCTGCATAAGGCAACATCTAAATGAGAGAAGAGAGATCCACACAGGAAGAACTAGACAGTTTTGACCAATAATATCATGTAGGGGAGCAAATCGGGGTAGGTTGGTTAACGGTCATTTCATCAATGAAGAGATTTATAAGGTTTTACGCATTTGAATACACTTTGGATGTCTTTCAACCCTTTTGGCATGCTTCATTTTTAGTTCGTTTAGCTTAACCCATTTAACTGGTTAGAGATCAAACATAACCGAAATAAATCAATTTGTCTAAAGGCTCGAATCTGCAACCTCTGATATTGTGTGTTTAGATATAATGTGTTACCGTTTAATGACAAAAAAAAAAAAAAAAAAAAATTATATTCAGAGTCAATAACTAACATTAATTGACTTTAAGCCTCTTTTCCAAAAAAATAAAATAAATAATGCAAAACTAAAATAGAAGTGTAAGGTAAAATCAGCATACACGCATAAGCTGTTGGACGAAGAGAGTAACATCTTTTCCGGAAATAGGTATCGACTTTATGCTGCTCCCAATAACATAACCTTCTGCAACAGGTACAACATGAGTGGCCCCATCTCCGACATCTACCACAACACCTGTCATCTCACACTACACAAAAGTATAGGTTGATTTAAAATGAGGAGAATGGGAAAACTAACATATGATGACAATAAAAAAAGTATGAGTCTTATAAAGGTTCCCTTCCCTCACCTACTTATAGTAAAAGTCTTTCCATTATTGACATACAATAAAAGTATCCATTTAATGACGTCTTGCTTTCATCTATTTGATGTCATACACAGCAAAGACAACATACCGTGTTCAATCATAACTCCAACTTTAGTTTCAATTTATGATAAAAGCATGTTACTATATTCAAGGTTACAATCGTTGGGCCGAACGGACCAAAATTATTTAGCATGGCGATTTTTATTGTATATCATTGTACTTGTTGGGAACACACACTGAGCACAATTAGAAAGATATAATCCCTGTTTACAGATTTTTTGTTATCAAAATATTTTTTATTCCTGCACATTCTCCGGTTCTTATAGGCTCTAAAACATGACTATTTCCTATTCACATTCAACTTCAAGATGCCTAAGTTGCATCTTCAAGTGAGGCAATTAAGGATCCTTTAAAGTCCTGATGACCAATGTCTACAGGTAAATAGCGAGTCTACAAGTTCAAAGATTTGCTGATAGCAACACACGTTACATGGATGTAATATGTATTTACGCTGAATATTAGGTTAAAGCTTATACATAGCAGATCATGGTTGAAGCTAAAACATAAAAATTTCTCAGCACAACGTTAATCTTTTGTATGAATCACCAATAACCACACTATGTTAGTTTTCCATCTCACAAGTTCATAACTTCTTATAGTTTCAATTTTAGCCTAACCATCTAGTCTGATATCAAGGACCTTAGCAATAATTAATACAAGAGACAAGTTACAAACATTTTCTCCTTAAGAAAACATAAAAGATGAGCCTCATTTCAGAAGTTGCACAATGCACACAACTTTGTAAAACCTTCCTCTCTCAATAAACTATGAATCATTGACTCTGGGCGCTGTGTATGTGGTTCATTTCACTTGCAATGAATTTTGTAAGACGAACACTCACGCTTACCTTTAAAAATGATACACCTCGAACTATCAAATCATTCATTACTTAGATCAGAAATTTCTTAATTCTCAACGTTAACGATATCAATATTTCACAATTTAGTCATATGTTTGTTACTTATCACATCACAAACACTAAAGGGAATCCTAAAAGCTTTATTTGATTATTTCTATAGTTAGCATCAGCCAAGAAGAATCACAATAAATGCATTGCCATAAAAGTAACAATCACAACAAACCAACCTTAGACGTTGTGTAGCCAGCAGCAAGAGCAAGTACCGGCTGCACTGCAATATAAAGCCCTGGAACATTAAATGTCTCGAACATAATCTCACCAGTATACTCTCGACTTTCTGGTGGAGTCAGTGGACTTTCCGTCAATAGAAAGTAATGATCCTCTGGATCACACCTCAAGTAATTAAAAATACACTGCTGCCAAAACCGTTCCATCGCATCCCAATTCTCCACCTGCCCATGCTTAATCGGGTAACTCAAATTATAAGTACCACTAGTCCTAGATTTCGATATAGCCTCTTCCCCTATAAAGAAATCAAGATCAGCCATTACACCAGCACTATGTTGAGCCAACCAACTACTACTGCTCTTATTAGAGCTACGATTCGGTTGAGTTATAAACGATTCGTTAACCGCAACTACCGTTGGAGCAATAAAACACGGCTCCACATTACCCGCAAACCCCATTTTAATATACCTGCAACACGACCAAAAACAACATCAACTTTCCCAACCCAAACAGCTCAGGCATTTTCATCAATCCGGGGGTCTGCATAGCTATATTCATACCACCTAATCGATACAGCTAGAGTATTTTCCCGATCACGTGGTGTACTGGTGTGCATAGCTATATGCCTCTATCAATACCATCTAACTGGATTTCATTCAAACAGGTGGTGTTCATAGCTATATGCCTATATCAATAACATCTAACTGGATTTCATTCAAAAAGGTGGTGTTCATAGCTATACGCCTATATCAATAACATCTAACTGGATTTCTTTTAAACAGGTGGTGTCAATAGGTATATCGACATAAATAAAACGTAACTAAATATCTTTCAAGCATCTCATCAAACAGTTGGTGTGCCTAGCTATCATAACTAAATTTTGTTCAAGCAATCAAACGCTTTGTGTCCATAGCTATATCAATACAATGAAACCAAAACAACTGGCACATTTCATCAAACACGTGTAACTAAAGGAGGTGTGCATAACTATATAGATAAAACGGGACCAAAACAAGTAGGCCTTTCATCAAACAGGTAGTGTGCATAGCTACATCACTATATGAAACCTAAACAGCTTATGATTTTCATCAAACGTATCTAAATTATTTCACCAAATAGCTGGTATGAATAGCTATCTCGATAAAAACAAAACCAAATCAACTAAGGCATTTCATCATCCATAGATGGTGTGTCGTGTGCATAGCTATATGAATAAAACGAAACCTAAACAACAGAGGCAGCATTTCATCCCTATATGTATAAAACGTAACTTAAACATTTCATCAAGCATAACCAAATTCACTAATCATTCAGGCTTTTCATCAAAACAAGTTGCGCGCATATTCCCTACCACATCACTAAATCTCATTCAAACATTTCATCAAAACAAGTGGCCCGCCCTACCGCGTAACTAAATTCACGACATCTCAGCTAAGGCATTTCATCCCTATATTGATAAAACGTAACTTAAACATTTCATCAAGCATAACCAAATTCACTAATCATTCAGGCATTTCATCACAACAAGTTGCGCGCATATTCCCTACCACATCACTAAATCTCATTCAACCATTTCATCAAAACACGTGGCCCGCCCTACCGCGTAACTAAATCTCAGCTAAGGCATTTCATCCCTGTATCGATAAAACGTAACTAAAACATTTCATCAAACACATGGTGCGCGCATAGTTATATAATCAAATTGACTAAATCACATTGAGGCATCTCATCAAACACTTAGTGATCAATGAAAATAATAATGAATTGAATGAATTAAAATATGAAATAAATACCCAGTGCCATTATCAATAACAACAGCAGGACGAGAAGTACAAGGATCCATTATCAAATTTTATAAAAAAAAAAAAAAAATGGATCTGCAGCAATTGAGATCCCGAAATAGAAATAGGGAGGGTTTAAGTGATGATCATAACGTTGATTGTAAGTGAAAGTAACTACTAGTTAACAAATAATTGATGATGGTTGTTACATCCATTTTATTTTCTTATTTTTTATTTTTTTTATTTTTATTTTAGTGCGCAAGAAAATGATTATGTTGATTATGGTTTTACTTTGATCCGGTTGGGTTGGGTTTAGGTCCGATTGGGCTAATCGGTAAGTGTGGGCTAAGGGTGTTTTTTTTGTTTGGGTTGACCTAGCTTAATACAACCCATTTATTAATCGTGTCATATAATTTAATCGTAACGAGACATCATGGGTTGTGCAGAGGTTATGTTTATTTAGTTATTATTCTCCTTTTGATCGGGAATACTCGACTGAATATATGACTAACCTTTTGTAAATAAAATTGTTTAAATAAATATGTATCAAGTATATGAGTGAGTTTCATCATCGTAACGCAAAACATGTTATTTGAAACACATATTATAAACTTGTCCACATTTTTTGTAGACTCTTCATTTTTAAAATGTTCTTTGTTGCATTTATGCTTTATGTATTATGTAGTAACTTTTTACCAAATTATATATGAATGTCCGTATTAGTTTGTAGACCAAAAGTAAGATGTTACAATACTGCAATGAATCAATTCATTGGTTATTTAGTATTCAACTACTCATTTGTGATAGTTTAAACATTCTCATTTGTTTGTAAGATTTTTCAGCAACACTTGTGTGTAATCAAAGAATAAATGAGTAGTATTCAACTACTCATTTGTGATAGTTTAAAGTTTAAACATTCTCATTTGTTTGTAATCTTTTTTCAGCAACACTTGTGTGTAATCAAAGAATAAATAATATTGCAAAGAGTTTGATGAATACAATTGAGTAATGCATGTCCTCCTTATACAGTGCTAGTTATCCCTTAATTAAATCAAAGAATAAATAATATTGCAAAGAGTTTGATGAATACAATTGAGTAATGCATGTGCTCCTTATACATTATCCCCTAATTAATATATTTTCTAATCAGGTAGGCTATAATCATATGTAACATAGTGGTTTTAAAATTTTTACATACTTTCGTATGAGGATCCATCTCAGCAAAATCAGCATGCATCCTCCTATATATTTCTGATTTGCTTGCATCCAACTTGATACCTTCTTTAGCACACTTTAAAAGCTCTTTTAAGGCTTGGAGGAAGCTCAAGACCATCAACTTCTCTTAGCTTTATCTTCATGTTTGAGTTGCTTAGCTTATACCATTAATGCTCACATTCAATTACATGCAACTCAATCTTTATATATAGTTAGATTTGTGCTTGTATAAGAGCATATGAGAGCTTATAGTTAGTCAAGTTACTTAAATATTTTTCAAAATATAGTAAATTATCACACAAAAGCTCGAAATATATTTGAATTTAATTTGATTTATTATTATGCGATTTTACATTGATAAGCTTCAGCTCCAACTAATTTATAAAAAAACTTTATAAAAATACAAGCTACAGCTTCCAGCTTATAATATAAGTTACAGCCCCAAAACTCATTTCGCCAAACATATCATACATGTTTATTAATAGCGTCAAAAAAATTTAACCATGATTCATGCTTGCATAGCAAGAGCACACACTATGATGTACTTAACGGGTTGACATAACACTTGCTTAACCCAAACACAATCTATTTGTTTAATAGGTTAGATGGGATCACATGCTTTTTTTTACCCAAATTTATCCGCAACACGAACCTATATATTTTTGTGTCGGTTTTCATACCGTGTCGAGAATTGTAACCGTTAAGCCAGGTAACATATGTTATTTCTAATTTTATTTTCTCGGATTGAGAAGGAATAAAACGAATAAGGACTTAATAAAAGGGTGTTTGTGATCTTTACTTCAAAACACTAATATGGTGTTATTTGAGGTTTTAATCATGTTTTAAAAGAATATAAACAAACTTAAATCTAACTTCAACAAGATGGACCGGGGAAGTAGAGGCCTATGACCCGGAGGCAAAGAAACGTTTCGATGAGTCTGTGGTGAGGTTGGCCAATGTGCCATTCCCCTTGTTGGAATCTTTGGAGGCGTGCAAGGATGCTTCGTTGGAGTATTTAATGGCAAAGTTGGTGCTGGAGGAGCATTGCCATCCTAAGTCCGGGGAATTTACTTTTAAATCCCCAGTCGTGGAGGAGACCGTCCTGCCGGAGTCTGTTCTCCGGTTTGTTACTCGCCGCCCCAAGGCTGTTGAAGCTTATAAGGAATATAAGAATAGGAAGTACGGGGTGGAGTTTGACTACAGTGACAAAGGTCTTGCCGTTGTGCTTCCCTCTCCTATTGTTTCCAGACCCTCTTCTAGTACTGGCCCCGCGGCTGTTGAGCCTGTGAACGTTGTCACTCCGGAAGATGCTTTGACCGGAGATGGTGGCGTCAAACATGATGACATGTTTGATGCTTCCGTTCTTGACTCTCAAAATCCTGAGAATTAGTTGTGTTTGGCTGTTCCTTGGGAGGTATTTTGACTATACCTATCCTGCCGTGAATGTGAAGCTTTTAATCTTGAAATTTTGTTGATGTAATCCGGATGAATGTATCCGCGTATATTGTAACTTGACTATGGATATAACTTAACCATTTTTGATGTGTCTTAACACTTGGTTATTTATGTTATGTATTTGTTTTTGCCGGGGCTCATATGGCCGGACTTAATTTACTATCTCTGTGTGTCCGTACTTAGGATTTTCGGGGATAGCTTGGTAGGTCAATGGGTTTGCAATACCACTTATATGCCTTAGATAATTGGGAGGTGTGATGTCCTCATGCCGAGCTTGCAATGCCTCTTACGCATTTTTAGAACTGCGGAGTTGTTTTTCCGGCTTACGTATGCATATGACAGAAAATAAAAAATGACAAGTAATTTTTTAGAAAATTCGTGGAGTTGATTGGACTCCACATATCATTAATTTAGTGAACTATATACATAAAAGATGACAAGTGCTAAAATGAATTCCCGCTGCCGGATTGAACCGCGGTCACCCACAAAAGATGGGAATACTTACATTTAATTATAAGTAACATTTTTTTAGATTCCGGATATTCCATGTCCGGGGTAGATCTTGGCCATCTTGGTTCCGGAGTTTGTACGCTCCTTTTCCCAATGCTTCTACCACTTCATGTGGGCCTTCCCATTTGGGGCCCAGCTTTCCGGTGTTCTCCACAAGGCTAGCATCGTTGTTGCGGTAGACAAAGTCACCTGGCTTAAAGCTTGTTCCGCGGACTTTGGCATTGTAGTATTTTTCCATTCTGGACTTGCTTCTTGCCTCTTCAATAGCCGCGGCCTCTCTTCTTTCTTCCACGAGATCCAGGTTCAGCTGTAAGGCTTCATCATTTGCTATAGGGTCAAATAGAGCACATCTGAGAGATGGCATTCCAATTTCCACGGGAATCACAGCCTCCGTCCCATAGGTTAGAGAGAACGGCGTGTCTCCATTACTCGATTTGATCATTGTTCGGTGCGCCCAGAATACGTGCGGTAGCTCTTCCAACCAGTCGCGGCTTCCCTGATCAATTCTTGCCTTGATTCCTTCTCCCAAACTTCTATTTGCTCTTTCGACAAGCCCGTTTGCCTGCAAATGCCTTACTGATGCGAACCGCTGTTTGATATTGAGCTTCTCACACCAGTATTTGAAGGGGTTATCCCTGAACTGCTTGGCGTTGTCCGCCACAATCTCCCCCGGCAAGCCGAACCTGCACACAATATTATCCCATACGAATTTCTTGACTTGGTTACCAGTGATGGTTGCAAGGGCTTTAGCCTCGATCCACTTTGTGAAGTAATCAATTGCGACTATCAAGTATTTGATTCTTCCTAGGGCTTCTGGGAATGGGTCGCAGATGTCTATACCCCATTTGTAAAACGGCCAGGGGGAGGTGATAGGAGTCAAGTTATGCTGGGGATTCTTGGGAACCGGTCGGTGCACCTGACAGTCTTGGCACTTGTTGATCACTTCTCTTGCGTCTATATGCATTGTCGGCCAGTAATATCCGGATCTTATCGCCTTTACCACGATAGCCCGTGGTCCAGAATGCATGCTGCACGAACCCTTATGGATTTCCCTGATCACATAATTCGCTTGTATCGGGCCCACACATCGCAACCACAGCTCCAGAAATGATTTACGAAACAACACTCCGTTGATGACAGAGTATTGTCTTGCCTTGATTTTTAGCTTTCTGGCCTTTTTATGATCCGCGGGAAGCACTTCATCTTTCAAGTATTCCAGAAGTGGGGTCATCCAAGTGTCCCCTTCTTCTTCGACCACGGCCATAACCTCTTTCTCCTCAATTGACTTATCTTTCAAGACTTCTACCAAAACCTGTTTTGTCAGATGGGCGAAACTGGTGGAGGCTATTTTACTTAGTGCGTCCGCCTGCTTATTCTGACTCCGCGGTATTTGTTTAATGGAGAATGTGTGGAAGTTCTCAATCAAGGCCTTGGCTTTTGCGAGATACCGTGCCATGGTCTCTTCTTTGGCTTCATACGCACCGTTGATCTGATTCGCGACCAACCTAGAATCCACGTTTGCAAATAGGTCCTTTACCCCCATCTGTTCTGCTATCCTTATCCCGGCTAGCAATGCTTCGTATTCTGCTTCATTGTTGGATGCATTAAATTTGAATATCAAAGCGTAAGTGAATTATGTACCTTCAGGGTTTGTAAGGATTAGGCCTGCCCCAGATCCTTCTTGACAAGATGACCCATCGGTGTATAAGTTTCATGGCTCAACATACGACAAATCTTCCGCGGTTACTTCCGTTGCCAGGGTTTCTTCTTCTGGAACTTTCGCAATGAAATTAGCTAATACTTGTCCTCTTATGGCTGTCCGGGGTCTGAAACTGGTGTCATGTCCGCCTAGTTCGATAGCCCACTTGGCCATTCGGCCCGTATTTTCTGTCTTCGCCAGCATCTGTTTGATTGGTTTTTGTGTTTGTGCCATAAAACAAAGTTTGTTATGTTGGGCCTTAAAATATAACGGGAGTGGTCATACCCGGGAAAGAACTTGACATCTAGCTTAGTGTCGGAAATATTGTATAGGCGACGTTAGGTTGGTTCTACCTCGAACTAGAACCCGGTATTTAGCTTTGTACCGGAAAAAGTGTAAGCGACGTTTGTAAGGTTTTCTCCGGTGAGAAGGGAGCTTGTTGCTTTAGTGAAGTAACTCTCGAGTTGGGTACTCAGGGAGTGGAGTAGGACGGAGAGGAGCTCCGTGACCGAACCACAATAAATCATCGTGTCCGATTTGCACCTTCTTTTACTTACTACTTTACTTTTATACTTACATTATATCATTGTTTGTGTTATTGCTTTGTGTTGATCTTTGTGGCTTATGTTCATATTATGATAATATGTATTCTTGTGTGAAATACACTATTGGTATAGTGTAGGATTTATATTTCAACTTTTCATATTACATCAAGCTTTATTGGATATTTGATACAAAGATTTTAAGCTTTTAAACGGAAACGTATTACCCCCCTCTACGTTTTCACAGATTCATAACTAACAAAGACTATTTTGGTTTTATGGGAACACTAATAATTGTATTTTGGCATTTGTATCCACAACATACACTGATAATTGTATTTAGGCATTTGTATTAACCACAATACAACTTCAAAAATTTCAAACTAAATCATTAATCATCAACAAAAATCGTACCTTTTTTTATCAACGGTGAACTCCTAACCTTCAATAGATCCCCAATTTGAGTTGAAAAACCCTAATACATGAACATACAAAAAAAATGAACCACAATACAATACATGAACTATTTTGTGATCGTTCCATATGTAAAACAACCACTCATCAATTAGTTAATCATTTGGAGACTTACCATTTGAAATTCAGAATAAAAAACAGAATATGATACATCACCTTGATCAATCGAATATAGAAAACACAATAATTTTCTACAACTACCCATCATCATGTATTTCCCCTTGCACCTCAAATTCCCATGTAAACTGATTTTAGTGAAATCACAAACAATATCGAGTCGTAGGTTAGGGATGGTATACACTTGTAAACTGATTTGAGTGAAATTACAAAAAATGATTGAATGAACAACTGCTTGTTGGATTATGGTTAGATAATCGTTTGAAGAAGATAATCTCTTTAGTTGTCACTTCTTGGAAGCCTGTAAAAGCAAAAATATAGGTACATATTAACTCTTTGAAATCAAAATCCAGATAGTAGAAAAAAACTGGTGTGGATGGTTATTAATTTGATAGTATGCTATGGCTAACATAATGAGAATATCCTTAATTCTTAAATCAAGGCGAATATATTAAATCGAATCTGCACAAAATTAAATTAACAATATATATATATAAAAAAAAAAAAAAAAAAAAAAAAAAAAAACACATAACAATTGTTGTAGTGTGTGAATCACATCTAAACCATAAACATAAATTTGTAAATTGCAACTAATAATTCAAAACCTTAACATGAACTCTTTTTTTTTTAGAAAGGCAATATGTTATTGAGAATTTCGAAAAAGACAATAATACAATACAAGGATTCCCTTTCGATACTTGTAGTAATTAAAATAGGAGGGGCCCTAAAAAAAATAAAGGATACAAATAGGATAAAACCAATAACCTATCACACTATTTCAAACTGAACTCACAGTTGATCTGACTCAATTAGTACCAACAAACCACATTTGCCACAATTGGCCAAACAATGCCAAGAAAAGAAAGGAACCAAAACATTAAACAATAGAGTCAACGTGGGTCCTCATATAGACTCATCTTTGTCTCAAATGAGTGAGAATGAACAGGGCGGATACGCATATTATAACACGGGCCAGGCATGGGCCGGGTTCCAAAAATGAAATGGGCTATTTAATTCCGGTAAATGTTATATAGATATAATGTATAATATTAGAACCTGATAGTGCATATGCTGAAATTGTGAGTGAACTGTCCTCGCAGAAGTCAAGGACCACAAACGACTCACAACCCTTTTGAGATATAAACTGTTAATCCACCTGATGCCACTTGCAGACACCTTCTGATTGTCAATTGATGTGAGAAGGTAATTGCAAAAAGGGTTAACAATGGGGTAAAGACCAAATCGTATAGCCTTTTTGTGTGTTTTTTTTGAATCGTTGAATTTATTTGATGAATTGAAACTGATATTGAATTGAAAGTAATAGTGGGATCAATTGAATCGGAAAGGTAGATATATGATTTTGAATCGGTGACATTAATTGGTGATTGACATTTAATGGTGATTTGAAACTGCATCGGTTGATTTGAATTAAGAATAGTGTAGGAGAAGCTTGTAAAGGAGGAGTGTAAAAGGTGTAGCATCATATTATTAATTGGGTTTAATTACTCTCTGGTTTAGGGCACTTGTAAAAGACCGAACAACATCAGATTATATATCCATTGTTTCATACATGTTAATGTTAGACGATTAGTTATTGGATTAGTGCTTGGCCCATTATGTATTTGGCCCATTCTATATCTTATATAATGTATTGTATACCAAACGGGAATTCATTCAAGATACGTTTCACATAATTCCTACATGGTATCAACCCTAAACTCGATCCACAGTTTCTGCTTTCGCGCTTTTTAACCTTAATTCTGCAATTTTTTTTTAAGTTTTCGTTTTTTCAGTTTCTCGACCAAGTGTGTTGTCGAGGTGTGTTTCAATTGTTTGTCGACCAAGGTGTGTTGTCGACCTGTGTGTTACTGTTCGATCCCTACCAGTTGACTTGTTTTTCAAGATATATCGAGTACTAATTTATCTATTTTGTCATTGCAAGTGGGATTGGTTGATTAAATAAATTACCCATTACAAATCAGTTGTGAAGGATTTAAATAGGGTTTGTCGTGTTTCTTTTTACCTCGTACTGATTATTAATTGGTTGGATTTAATGGGTTGTCTTGCACATGGTTAACCTCCTACTGATTGGCTTATTAACGTAATTTATTTACCTCGTACTTTTATCTTGGTGTCGAATTGAAGTGTTATTATTATTTACGTACCACAAAGTGTTTTTATTATTTACACACCATGACTACGGATACAACTCCCTCAACACCGGTTCTCACTTTATCGGATAAACTTATGGCTATGAATCACCTAACCACTTTTGTTCCCATCAAACTTGATGTTGATGAGATGAATTACTCTCAATGGGTGTATTATTTTTCTCACCTTTGTTATGGCTATGGAATATTGGATCATATTGTTGATCCACCCGCATCCTCATCTACCACACCTCCTCCACCACCGACTAAGGATGCGGAATGGCTCAAGATTGATTTCATTATTAGGTCTTGGATATTTTCCACGCTTGCTTCAAATCTTCAAAAACGTTTGGTTGTACTTAATCCTAAAACTGCCAAAGAGGCGTGGGTCTTTCTTGAGACGATTTTCCAAGATAATAAGCGCCCAAGAGCTATGGCTTTGAAGGCGGAACTACGGAATTTGAAGCTTGGGGACTTAACGATTGATGCATACTTTCAGAAGATTGAGTCAATTGCTTCGGTGTTATCTGGTCTTGGTTCTCCTCTTAGCAATGATGATATTGTTACGTTTGCACTAGAAGGTTTGCCAAACACGTATGATGTGATTTCTACAGTTATTGCTAGTCGGGAACCCTTTCCTGATCTCAAGACGGTTCGCTCTTTGTTAACCACACAAGAGATGCGTATGAAATCCAAGGTTCAGGATACGCTTGCAGATGCCACATCTGCTTCTCCTATGGTCTTGTTGGCGAATAACAATAATCCTCGGCGTTCGTCTAATCCATTGGAAAAAGTAAACAAACCTTGTTTTTTGTTTGCTAAGGGACATTGTCGTTTTGGTGAGGCGTGTCGGTATCTTCACAATGGGGTTCATGGCAAGTCTACTTTACTACCTCGTGGTTCTGGTTCCTCATCTACTGGGTCGAGTTCTTATTCTTCGGACTTGCAAACTTTGCAACACTTGTTGGCTAAATTGGGATTTACCTCTACCACGACTACTGCTACTCCTCCTAGTCCAGTTGCTTACCATACAATGACCCCCTCCTTGTACCCCTATTCTCAGGTGCCTCACTCACCTTGGGGGTCCAATACGTTTTCTATGCTTCCACCAGGGGTTCAAGTTATGACAGGTTCGCAGTCTCAGCAGGGGTTTACAGCACCGGTTCAGCAGCAGGGGTTTACAGCACCGGTTCAGCAGCAGGGGTTCCCAGCACCGGTTCAGCAGCAGGGGTTTACAACACCGGTTCACAGCACCGATTCACCGGTTCAGCAGGGGACTTCGACTGGTCACGGTTTTAATCCTGCTCAGCTTTTTGCAACAGGTTCACAGGGTTCGGGTCAGGCGACTCTTTTACCAAATGCTTTTGCTACTCCTATTCTTCAGGAACCGGCTGCTAGCAATTGGAATATGGATACAGGTGCGAGTTCTCACCTTAATGATTCTGTACATTGTCTTAGTGATATTCTTAATGAGTGCATTTACCCGTCTGTTGCGGTTGGTGATGGGCGTTTCATTCCCGTCACTAACTCTGGTCATAGTATTTTGTCTACACCTTTTCGTCCTCTCCATTTAAATAATGTTTTAATCACTCCTCACATTGTCAAAAATCTAATTTCTGTACGTCAATTTGTTCGTGATAATTATTGCACTGTTGAATTTGATCCTTTTGGTTTTTCTGTAAAGGACTTCCTAACTCGACGGGTACTCCTCCGTTGTGATAGCACGGGTGATCTCTATCCTGTTACGAAGCCTTCTCCCATTCCTCAAGCTTATCTTACCAGTCAGTATACGTGGCATCAACGACTTGGACATCCAGGAAGTGAAGTGTTGCGGCGTCTTGTGTCTAGTGATTCTATTTCTTGTAATAAAGAGAAGCTTCCCGTTCTTTGCCATGCTTGTCAGCTTGGTAAACATGTGAAGCTTCCGTTTGTTAGCTCGTCTAGTTTTGTTACTTCTTGTTTTGACATTGTTCACTCAGATTTGTGGACATCCCCAATTCCGAGTCTTTCTGGTTTCAAGTATTATGTTTTGTTTCTGGATCATTATTCTCAATATGTTTGGGTTTATCCATTAATGAATAAATCTGATGTTTTGTCTAAATTTCAGTTGTTTCGTAGTTATGTTCGTACTCAGTTTAAGTGTGAAATTAAATCGTTTCAGCGTGATCATGGTGGTGAGTTTGATAATACTGCCTTTCATAAATTATTTTCTACCCATGGCATCCAATTTCGGTTTTCTTGCCCTCGCACCTCTCAACAAAATGGCAAATCTGAACGCATGATTCGTACCATAAATAATCTTATTCGCACTTTATTGTTTCAAGCACACCTACCACCAAACTATTGGACCGAGGCTCTTAATATGGCTGTTTATTTATTGAATATATTACCTTCTCGTGCCATTAATAATGAGATCCCTTTTACTCGACTTTTTGGTGCTACACCTGATTATAGTGTTCTTCGTGTTTTTGGATGCCTTTGTTACCCACATATCGATACCAATCATAAATTAGGACCCCGTGCCACACCTGCGATCTTTCTGGGACACGCGACCAATCATTTTGGCTATCGTTGTCTTGATCTTACCACCAACAAAATTATCATCTCTCGCCATGTTACCTTTGATGAAACAGTTTTTCCGTTTCAATCCCATCCTTCCAAACCCACCCCCTCATATGATTTTTTGGACGATACTTCCAATCTCATTTCCACTATTATCAACACTACACCGATTGGTTCACCTTCCAACCCAATTCCTACTACACCTGTCAATATACCTGCACCACCTACACCTCCATCGTCTCCACAAAATGATCTTGTTCCTGTACCAACACCTCAACCCACTCCACCAGATGATCATGTTCTTGTACCCACGCCTTCACCCTCTTCACCACATGTTCCTGTTCCTACACCTCCACATGTTGTATCTACTCATCCCATGGTCACACGTTCTCGTGTCGGGACTACTCGTCCTAATCCTAAGTATGTTGGTCATGTGTCTACTGTTTCTCCTTCCCCTAGGTCCTATAAGGATGCTTTTAATGATCCAAATTGGCGCAATGCTATGTATGAAGAGTATAATGCACTTGTAAAGAATAAAACTTGGAAATGTGTACCTCGACCTGAGGGTGTCAATGTTGTCAATTGTATGTGGTTGTTTCGTCATAAGTATTTGGCTGATGGCACTCTTAGTCGGTATAAGGCACGTCTTGTTGCCAACGGTAGCACGCAGATTGAGGGAGTTGATGTTGATGAGACGTTTAGTCCGGTTGTTAAACCGGGTACCATTCGGACTGTTCTTAGCTTAGCTATTTCTCGACATTGGCCTGTTCACCAGCTTGATGTCAAGAATGCGTTTTTACATGGAGATTTAGCTGAAACTGTTTATATGCATCAACCTCCCGATTTTCGGGATCCAGAGCATCCGGATTATGTTTGTTTATTACAGCGGTCTCTTTGTGGTCTTAAGCAGGCACCTCGGGCATGGTTTCAGAGGTTTGCTACCTACATTACTACTGTTGGGTTTACTCTGAGTCGGTGTGATTCTTCTTTATTTATTTACAGACAGGGTGATGATACTGCTTTTCTGTTACTATATGTGGATGATATTGTGCTCACTGCTTCCTCTGATAGTTTATTACAGCATATTATTGCTTCTTTGCATAAGGAGTTCTCTATGACTGATTTGGGTGCTCTTAACTATTTTTTGGGTGTGTCGGTTACGCGTGACTCTTCTGGGATGTTTTTGTCACAACGTAAGTATGTTATGGAGATTTTGGAGCGTGCACATATGGTTGGTTGTAACCCTTCTAGGACTCCTGTTGACACTGAGTCTAAATTGGGTGATGATGGTGATCCGGTTTCTGATCCTAAGTTATATCGAAGTCTTGCAGGTTCTCTTCAGTATCTCACATTCACTAGACCAGATATTACTTATGCTGTGCAGCAGGTTTGCCTATATATGCATGATCCTCGTGAGCCTCATTTCTCTGCTCTTAAGCGGATTTTACGCTATGTTCAGGGGACTCTAGCATATGGTTTACAGTTATTTTCTTCTACTACTGACTCTTTGGTTGCTTATTCGGATGCTGATTGGGCTGGTTGTCCCACTACTCGTCGGTCTACATCAGGTTATTGTGTTTTTCTTGGCAACAACTTACTATCCTGGTCCTCTAAGCGTCAGCCAACGCTTTCTCGGTCCAGTGCTGAGGCTGAGTATCGTGGTGTTGCCAATGCTGTAGCTGAGACATGTTGGCTTCGGAATTTGCTACGTGAGCTTCATACACCTTTGTCCTCCGCTACTATTGTTTATTGTGATAATGTGAGTGTCGTGTACTTGTCTTCTAATCCTGTTCAGCATCAGCGGACAAAGCACATTGAGATTGATATTCATTTTGTTCGGGATTTGGTTGCTACTGGTCAAGTTCGAGTTCTACATGTTCCTTCTCGGTTTCAATATGCTGATATTTTTACCAAGGGGTTACCGTCAGCCTTGTTTTCAGAGTTTCGTGACAGCTTGAGTGTTTGGTCTCCTCCCGCTCAAACTGCGGGGGAGTGTTAGACGATTAGTTATTGGATTAGTGCTTGGCCCATTATGTATTTGGCCCATTCTATATCTTATATAATGTATTGTATACCAAACGGGAATTCATTCAAGATACGTTTCACATAATTCCTACAGTTAATACCAAAAAAATTGAATAAAAGAATGATGATTTTAACCTGTTCTCCAAGGTATTTCGCCATGCTTAAATCACTATATGGGTAGGCCATGTTGGTCATTGATCTCTCTAATGTTGCTTGTGTTACTTTGCTTAAAAACGAAAACCAAATAGGCAAATAGCACAAAGAAACAGCAGATAATATTCAAATCCCAAGATTAAATGACTCTAAGAGCAATTCATCAAAACCAAAAATCTTCAAAACAAAAAATAACGATCCGAAGCCCAGGTAAATCAAATAGTCGGCTTGTAATGTCGGGTCATAAACCCAGGTAAATAAAATAAAAAAATAAAAAATCCAAAGCCCAAAATCAAGTCAGTCTTTTACCGTCTTACTAACCATTCAACCAACCAAACTAACAACCCTCCAACTCCACAGTCGCTGCAACCTTTGCTTTCAGAGCTTCGGGAGACTCCAACAACTGAAGAACCTCAATCTGATCCATCTCCAGTCACCTTTGCTGTAGCTTCAGGCTCTAGCTGTTCCCCCACAGGGCACGGATTCTCTCTCAGCATCTACAAATTGTATCACAAGAATTAGTACCCAAAGAGAGATTGTAAATGAGTTAGAAGTAAGTTAGATGAATGGTCCTTGTCGTTTTCTCAAAACTATATATCTATTGACTCAAATACCATATAAGGTTGGCGTATCATACTATCATGTTATACAACACATGTGTAGCCTATCTTGTCAAATTATACACTTGACATGTGAATCGAGACGGAGCCTAAAATATGAGGTGCTGGATACTAGAGCATCATCCACAAACAGAAACATACATTTTTAGGGGAAACTTACATGTCAAGTTGTCAACTATTGAGTTTGAATGACCTATATGACAGAAAGACCAGGCATAAGACTTGGAGTTGTTTGTTCTCACACTTTTGTGAATGGTGCCATGTAATCTCACATAATGAGTGGTCACATGGCATGTGTTTATTTGAGGTGCAAGGGAAAAAAATCATCTAAAATGTTGTCGTTATTTATCATGTTGTATTATTAATGGTAGTTTTCGTCCATGCATGTGGAAAAAAAATAATAATAATCAAACGCTAAAACTTACTTGAAATTCCAATGCTTCCTCAAGCCTATCGATTATGGTGTCCATTGTAGGGCGGTCCTTTGAATTGAGACTAATGCACGCATATGCGACATATTTAAATGTATGGAGAGAACGGCGATCCATTTCATCTTTGATAGAACGATCAACCAACATGTCCAGTCCATCATCAAAGTAGCGTCTTACCAGATTTATCAAAAATTGTGGCTCATCACCTTTTTCAATCTCCTTTTCATAATAAGCCAACAACCCAGTCAACATCTCAAATAGTACCACGCCTAAGGAGTACACATCCGACTCTTTTTGGAGCATACCGCTTTCATGGTAGAGGGGATCCATGTAAAACCGGGTACCTGCTGCTTTTGTATAGAGCTTGCTTTGTGGCTTATCTGTGGGACCTGATTTTGACAAACCAAAATCGCAAATTTTGGCTTCCAAGTTATCGTCCAACAAAATATTGCCACTCTTTACGTCTCTGTGTATAACTCTATTGTTCTCCCGAAGACCCCAGTGGAGGTAGTCGAGTCCCCGTGCTGCTCCTATGCAAATCCTGAGGCGCTCTACCCATGTTAGGCTACGTCGCTTATTCATTTGGACGTCTTCAAGATATTCTTCCAAGCTACCATTACTAGCATACTCGTTAACAATAATCATCTCATTGCCTTCATCGCAGTAACCAATGAAGTTTATGATATTGTGATGGTGGAATCTGAACATCATGTTAAGCTCGTTCTGAAACTCCTCGTTTCCTTGGTGACCTTCTGGATTAAGGCGTTTGATGGCAACTGGGCAGTTTTGCCAGATTTTAGAGGATTGTCCCTTGTAGACAACACCAAATCCACCCTTTCCAATTCTTTCACTGAAGTCTCTTGTTGCCTTCCTGATTTCCTCCAATGGAATTCTAAAATCTTCTAGTTTTTTATCTTGGTGGCTTAACTGGCTTCGTGTGGCAATGGTCGAAGAGTCTACCTGCTCCTGTGATTATAAAAAGCAACAACTTTATTGCTCAAAGGTGCCATAAATGTTATTTTTCCCTTTTTTTAATTAGCAATTGACAAAAGAACAGAGTAACTGAAATTTAATTTAGGCCGAATGGAGCATTTATCTAATGTTCGAGCAAAAAGGAGACATCATATATAATGGAAATCATATCATGGTAAAATATGTGTGATACTTTTCTTTCCAATCAACTAAGTTAGAAGACTTACTTGAATGCTTAATGCTTCCTCGAGCCTCTTAATGATCCTGTTCAATGAAGGACGGTCCTTTAAGTTTAAACTGATGCATTTAGATGCAATTTCTTTAAATATAAGGAAAGAATGAATATCAATTTGATCTTTTATAAGCGGATCAATTAACTTGACCACTCCATCATCATACGAGAGCCGTCGAACCAGATTTATTAAATAGTGTTGTCGTTTCACATCTTCAATTTCCATTGTATAATTAGCCAGCTTCCCACTCAACATTTCAAATAGTACCACTCCCAATGAGTATACATCTGTTTCTGACTTGATGATGCCACTTTCTTGGTAAATGGGATCTATGTAATGGTAGTTAGTAGAAGGAGTACCATAGACTTGTCCCTTATTTCTGTCGACCACTGATGAGGAACCTAAACCACTGATCAGGGGTTCCATATTGTCATCTAACAATATTTTTTCACTGTTGAAATTTCTGTGTGCTAGTATTTTGTCCTCCCCGTGACTCGCCTGAAGGTGCTTGAGTCCTCTAGCTGCTCCTATGCAAATCTTCAGGCGCTGTGCCCATGTTAGGCAACGCCTCTGACTCTCATCTTTCAGATGACTCTCAAGGGTACCATTACCTGCACAGTGGCGGAGCCAGGAAATGCCATCACGGGGGGCATCGAACAACACTATGGGCTAATTAACTTGTCGTTTTTTTCTTCGTAACTTGAGAAGTCGGGTCGGGTCGGGTTTAACGAAAAGGCAGCAAAAGTGCTATCAATATCCATAGATCAAATATTATAGTTAACGAAATAATTTAACATGTCAATTGTCAAGTGTCGTAGAAATACTAAAATGCTTGTTGTTTTATAACAAATTAAACAAAAAATGTGATTATTATATAAAAAAATGGAGTAACTAATACGAGTAACACGCATACGGAAAAAAAAAAAAAAAAACTACAATGCTAAAGATTGTCAAATGCAAATTTTATTAAGTGCAAACTAAATTGAAGTGTAAAAACCTTGATTTTTTAGATTATATTTAACATTATACACATATTAAAAACATTATACACATATTAAAAATATACAGTGATTTCCGAATTAAAAATATACATAGTGATTAGAATTATTAAAACCACACACTTGTTATATTAAAATACTACTAGTACTACGGAGTATCATATTATATTCTTAGGGGAGTAATAAAGAGTACACAGTAACACAGTTGTCCCACTTTCTCAAATATTAAAAGTACACAGTAGTCCCACTTTCCCAAATACTCTCAGTCATCTTCTCCGATTTATTCCGGTAAACCAAACCACCGGAAAATAATAGTTGCACTAAAAAAACATCATTGTTGGTTAATTTCAGTTGGGCTCAATTTTGTTGAGGGCAATTTCAGTTTTTGGATGAGGGCAAGAAATATAAAATCCACTAAAACCTAAAATTTTGCATATAAATTTTTTTTTTGGGCCAATTTGTTGAGGGCACCGCCTAGGGGTGTAAACGAGCCGAGACAACTCGCGAGCAACTCGAGATCGACTCGAAAAATACTCGATTCGACTCGATTTTAAACGAGCCGAGACAACTCGCGAGCTACTCGACTCGACTCGATTACACATTTACACCCCTATATATATATATATATATATATATATATATATATATATATATATGTACATATATATATATCTATATATATATATATATATATATATATATATATATATATATATATATATATATATATATATACATACATACATATATATATATATATATATATACATACATACATATATATATATATATATATATATATATATATATATATATATATATATATATATATATATATATATATATATATATATATATATATAGTGTATCTTTATTTTCAGAACCCTGTTAAGTGCGGGAACTGCGAGAACTCTAATTTTGCATTAGAAAACATGCATGTTCATATAAAACATGTATGTTTTCTTACATACACCTTAATACACATACATGCATAACATACATGTTCAAATAAAAACCTGTTAAGTGCAACAAATCAATGCAAAATGGTTTTATTTTTAGAACCCTGTTAAGTGCGGGAACTGCGAGAACTCCAATTATGCATTAGAAAACATGCATGTTCATATAAAACATGTATGTTTTCTTACATACACCTTAATACGCATGCATGCGTATTAAGGTGTATGTAAGAAAACATACATGTTTTATATGAACATGCATGTTTTCTAATGCAAAATTGGAGTTCTCGCAGTTCCCGCACTTAACAGGGTTCTGAAAAAAAAGCCCCTATATATATATATATATATATATATATATATATATATATATATATATATATATATATATATATATATATATATATATATATAGGGTGAGGTTCTTTTCAGAACCACATAAATTGCGAGAACTGCGAGAACCAGCATCAACCAATCAGATTTTTTTGGATATTAATTTTTATTATTTAATTTCAAAGGGTATAATGGTAAAATCACTTTTTTATTTTCTTTTTGATTTTTTTTTTAAATAAAAAACGTTTTATTAGTTCCTAAATTTTAGGACTTTTTTTTTTTTTTTTTTTTTTTTTTTTTTTTTTTTTTTTTTTTTTTTTTTTTTGGCTTTATACATTATACATGTTTAAAAATACATTATGTGCATATGTGTTTTAAAAAAATAGGTTAACTACTAGCTACATTATGACAATTGTATTTTTCGTTTATGCATAGGTGTTTTGTATATGTACATGTATCTTTAAGAAATATTACATAAATATAAATACAAACAACAAATTTTAAAATTTACAAATTGTATTACTCTAGTGATATGATATCGCTTTATCACAAACTTCATTATGTTTACACTTGTATTCAATTTTATTACAAAATATATGAAACGTGCACATGTGAATAATCCAATGTCTTTAACAGTTGGTTCATCTTTTAGGCGTGCACATGTATTCCTCGCCTAGTTCAAGAACTCATAAAATCTGCACATGTGTTTTAATCCTTGTGCACATGTGTTTTTGTCGCCTCGCTCATCTTAACGGATACAAGTATGTGCCATCATCCACAACGTCAAGCAACCTGCCACCATCAATTATCATTCGACATGTTACATATATGCACTAGACGTAAGGATACATAAATGCAGCTAATGGATAACAAATGCATGTCAAATTTTATGATCCAAAATAACAAATTTTTGTTCTTGCCTACTGTCCAACAAAATATTCCATCCATTTTAATTCTTCTTCAAATCGATACACACTAATTAGAGAAACTAAAAAAGAGAAACACAAAGTCAAGAAATTAATTCACCATGCCAAGTCATTTAAACATAACTAAACCTTGTAAAATCTTCATATCAAAAAGCAAATAAAAAAATACATGTGCATGATTTTCTAAACGGACTACTCTATAAAAATACATGTGCAAATTAACCGGATTACATGTGGATTTGTTGATAACAATATTTAATTTGTGTTTCATTAAAAAGTGTGCATATTTGGCATAAAAAATAAACATTAACCATTTAACCATATGTTGGAATAGATTTGCTCCAAATAACAATATGATAACATTTCTAAAAAAAACTTTCGAACAGATATAAAAACAAATATTTCAAGGTCACATGTTTTTACAAAATTAAATATTGATCACCTTATATGAAAAGTCCTTGAATGGTTGAAAGTGTGTGTGAAGGATATGGACTGGTCCATGAGATTTACTATAGGCATGTAGTAGATTTGATCCAATAACCAATAACCAGTCCACTTGTAGCAAACGGATGTGAAGCAGTAAAGTAAACACCCTCTGTCAACCAACATTCATAACATTATACTGTTAGTCAAATACATAGGCATAAAAAGAAAATAGATGCTAAAATTGGCACGATGGGCATTGGACTACAAACCTTTGAGTTTTCCAAACACAATGTCCTCGTAAACATTGTAATCAGATATTAGATCTCGCAAAGATTCCTATTAGAGGTATATTATAGTGGAGAACGTGGTTAATAATTTGGAGAGTTTTTTCATTCTGAAAGTGGCGGCTAGGGTTCTTGAGAGGAACAGCTATGAAAAGTGAGAGAGACTTATGAAAAGAATGAAATATACAGGTTTAGGAAACGGTTTTGGGTATGTGATCCTAATTTTATGGAAGAAGTAAATTATCATTTTGCCCCTAATTAAAACTTTTCATTCAAATTAATCTATGTATATTTTCAAAAATGACATTTTGCATTAACATAATGTACATTATGCATTATCAAGAGTAAAAAGCTAGTTCTCGCAGTTCTCGCAATTTATTTGGTTCTGAAAAGAACCTCACACTATATATATATATATATATATATATATATATATATATATATATATATATATATATATATATATATATATATATATATATGTAAATAGGGGTGTAATCGAGCCGAGACAACTCGCGAACAACTCGAGATCGACTCGAAAAATACTCGACTCGACTCGATTTTAAACGAGCCGAGCTCGAGCATGTCAATACTCGACTCGACTCGGCTCGATTACACCCCTAGCACCGCCCCCCCTACTTGTACACTGGCTCCGCCCTGAGGGTACCATTAACTGCATAATCGTAGATTATAATCATCTCACTGCCTTTGTCACAGTAACCAATCAATTGGATGATATTTTCATGGCGTAAACTAGACATCATCTGAAGTTCATTTGGGAATTTTGGCTTTCCTTGTTTTATCTTCAGATGATGTCGTTTGAAGGCAGCTGTGCAGTTTTCCCAGCGTCCAGAGAGTTGTCCTTTGTAGACTCTGCTATATCTATGTCCGATCTTACTTTCATCGCTGAAGTTTCCGGTGGCCAAACGAATCTCCTCCAGTGGAATTAGAAGATTTTCTAGGTTCTGATGTAGGTGGCTTCTTATGGCTATGGTCGAAGCAGCTGCATGGTTCTGACAATACAAAGACAACAGTGTTAATGGGCATGCGGGTGGCCGGTCATCTTGGGTTTGGTTTCTAGTAAAGTATATATGATCCTCTTACTTAATTTGCCTAATAATCTTCCAACTTATACATTTATGTGACACTTTTAATCCACTAATTCTCCCTCCTCAAATTATCCAATCACTTTTTCAAGTGTTTGAATCAAATGAGTAAAAAGATAAATATAAGAATATATCAATGCTCATTTATACAAGGTCTAAAATATTGAACTATTGGCCGATTTTCATTTTCTAAGTAAAAAATACTAGGAGACTAGCACACTTGCATAACAGCAAAAATCTAAAGAGGAAAATAATTATGGTTGCAAAATTTGTGGTTAAGCGTTTTGTGTATGAGGGGAAACTATACGGATATAAATTAGTCATGAAAGCAAAGTATATGGATGTAAAAGATAATATTATAATGAATAGAGAGTAGGCGTAGGTTAGTAATTTCACAGTTCTTACTTTTAAAAGTTTTTAAACAAATGTGTGTTTGTTAATATGTTTTGGGTCCATTATGATTAGTTATAAGGTTTTAGACCATTTATAATTCTTATAGATCATTCATGGGCTCTAAACTTTCTCAAAAACATTGCCTGGGCCTCAAACTTGAGAAAATCGTCGTCGTGAGTCCAAAAGTTGGGTTTTTTAGGCCGATTGCGTCCCTTGACCCGTAATGGTGAGGTCAACGCACGTTTTGTGTTATATTTTCAAGGGCATAATAGTCCAACCACATTTCTAACTATAATCTAACCCAAGCCAAACCCGACACTCAACTAGAGGGACCAACTGTGTAATAATATATATTTTAACTATGCAACTTGACCGTATCTTCTCTTATACGCCTATTAATGTTTGCGCGGGAACCAATAAACCCACAACCAACCGTTGACACTGGAGTAAGACCCGATCATCTATCACACACATTGTCACATACAACCTCTATTGAAAACAACCCTCAACAAGCTACCCATATTTGTCCCAAAACAAAAACAAAAAAAACTCTAACAATGGGAGACAAGGACCTTAGTATGATAGCAGTGACGGATAAGCTGGTATAGTATGTGAAGGCCGAATATGGGGATACTTAAATGTCTGATGAGATGTTTGAGATTTATGCAGATTTGCCAAAGAAGCCGAAGTGATGAAAGGTTAGTTCGTTTATATGTATTTGTGTGATTGACATATTAAGCTTAGCAGTCAATTTTGTCCCTAAATAACCCTATTTTATTTGTAAGAAATACAAGCAATGGCAGATTCTGCAAAAAAAAAAAAAAAAAAAAAAAAAAAAAAAAAAAAAAGATTTTAGCAAACTAAAAGTCTCTGACGATATGATTGACTATGTCATGGCTACTTATGGGAATAAGTGGGATATAGAAGATAAAATTGCTGATTTGATAATTGAAGACTTGTGGAAAAAATATGGGAATAAGGAGGTTGTGAAAGGTTAGACTTAATGATTGAAAAGTAGGATAGTAGTAATGGCTAAACTCTGCTGTCTTTCTGTTTTTGCTGATTTGGCCAAACCACAAGGACGAATTTTGCAGTTTTTTTTTTAACTAAAATTTGAAGTACTTGAAAGCTCTTTATTATACTTTAATACCTCAGTAATTTAGAATCTGAATGTATAAATATAATATGCTTTGAAGTCTAAAACTTCAAAAGTTGAAGTAATGGTCAACTCGATTTTACGAACTTAATTATAAAACTAGCATGGTACCCGTGAGTTGCGGGGGCGGTCACCCTGTAATTAAAATTTTTGACAAAATGTTTTTTGAAAATACATTTTTCGTGACATAATTTTATAGAAGACGGGAATTTTAGATTCTAATAACTTCAAACAATGACAAACTATATTATGTTAAACGTAGATAGGGGCGAAGCTATTAAGGGGCGGGGGGGGGGGGGGGGGCGCCCGACCCCCCGAAATTTTTTTTGCGATGTAGGGGTTATATAGTTTTCGTGTAGAAAAATTTCGGTATATTCAGTTTCGACCCCCCAAAAAAATAGCGTTAGGAAAAAAATAGCCTTAGGAAAAAAAATTTAGATCCCGACCTATAACATCCCGTAAATTTCCCCTGTCATTTGTAAACAATTAACAAGAATAATCTATCGTCACGATTTAATTAACCATTTTTACGGACTAAATTTTTACTTTTATTCAACATTATTACTAAACGAGACGATTGTGTTAAAACTCTTTCCATCATTTTGATAACTTGTATACTCAAACAATAACGACAAAGATTTAAAAGGAATTGACCTTCTAATGTCACCAAACAAATATTTAAAAACTTTCATTTGACTCTTCCTTCCTTGGTTCTTTATACCGACTAACACCAACAAATACCACCATCATTTTGCTCACTGACGCACTCAACTATTCTCACACTCTATTCCTCACGCCATAACAAACAAATACATAAGCACAAGAACTAACTCTTAAAAATTCATTTGCCCCATTTCTTTGTTTCCTTATGCCGACTAAGGGCGGTGGCAACCATCACTACAAAAAAAAACCCATACCTCCCAACCCACCAATAATATCATTCCACCTCACTCACACTTTTTCCATACCTCCCAACCTTTTTTTAGTGGCAATGGTCACTTTTTTCATACCTCCCAAACCACCTTTTTTTTTTTTTTTTTTTTTTTTTTTTTTTTTTTTTTTTTTTAGCACCAACATTCATTTCAACGGATACATTTGTTTCAAACCGCGTAGGTGAAATATGCCGCTGGACCAAACCGCCGGTGCTAACCGCTGGGGTGGCGGCGGTGTTCACCGGCGGTTATGGCCAAACCGCTGGGCAAACCGCTGTGGTTGCCACTACCCTAACACAGCCATAAGAAACCACATCATTTAACTTACTCTCACACGCTATCATGATGTGTAATCATCATACTCAATTGAACACTCCATGTCAGAGCCATAAAATATCACCAACACTCCACGCAATCTAAAGTGGATAGTGGATAGTAAAAGCAGTACACTCGGTCAAATATCTTTCTCATCTTATATATATCTGTGTTTCCTTTCATTCTATAAACAAAAAGAAGATAACTCTCCTCCCTCCTCTCTTTGGAAATCAACAGCCACCCCACAACGCTCCATCACCACCACTACAGCCTCACCACACCGCCGCTCTCACCACCTCACCTCCACCATAAACTACTCACCATCACCTCCTCTACCACTTATGCTACTCCACGCGCTCGATCGACACTCCACTGCCACCCTCGTTAACACTACGCGCCACCAAGAATTGTCCTCACCTCTCCATCCCTTTCGATTTTGTGGTATGATCATGATTATTTCTTTTAATTCAAAACCTACCTATTTAGATTTCGTGGAATTAAAAACATGATTAAAAATATTTTTATGAATATTTCGTGTGGTAAGAATTGATGAAAAAAAAAGTGTAGTTTGTGTGATTTGGTAGCTATTCGGGTCGGGTAAAACCTGATTTGAGTTCGAGTCTGAATCTGGGTTTGCTTATTTCGTTTGAGTTTTGGATTTGAAATGCTATTTATGAAATCTTTTGAGCTCATCTTGATTTTGTAAAAGTTGTCTCGGATCTGGGGTTGGATTCGCTTAATTTATGTTATCGTTAATATTGTTAGTCCAGATTTAGATGCGAGTTTTGGATGATATATGAAGTTTGTTGTTAGTATTAATCTTGTTGTGACCCGCTAGGTTTGATGCCGTGACTCATGATGAGTCACGGATAAGTGTGATGGTCACGTTGCTGAAACAGACCCGTAAGGGTTAGTCGTGTTTAGTTCAGTTCGGGTTAAGGCACCACCAAAGGTGTGTATAACTTTGTAGTTGTGTTATTTCGTCCTCGACTCAACGAGACGCCCCATAGGGTGTGCTCGTTTGGTTGTCTCGGCTCAAGACAACACCCACATAGGGTGCTTGTGACCTCGGTTTCAAAAAGAAACCAAGAGGGTGTTTTGATGTCGTTGTTGTTGGTTTAAGTTGGTTTCGTCTGGTTGTTTTGTAGTCTCAGCCTCACACCCGCAAGGGTGCTTGTCTTGGTTCGGTTTCACTCAGAAAAACACAAGGAGTGTTGTTTGTTCGAAACCTATTTATATGACTTAATTGTGTTTTGTTCCTGTTGGCTCAATGGAAAAGACCACGAGGGTGCTGTCTTGGCTTCGTATCACAGCCGCACCCACAACAGGTGTTGGTTGGTTATATTTTGATTCCTGTGAAAAACACAATAGTGTGATGAATCTTTTGGACTCGATTCAACAATAATAACAAAGGGATATTCGTATAAAGTTTTACATTGTGCATGAATTTGTGATTGCTTAAGAAGTTGGTGTGTAGTGGTTAACAGACACCATAGGGTGCGTTGGATTTAAAAATGGGCCGAAGCCCAAACATACTTAAAAGAGTGTTTGTTTAGTTAAATTCTAATTGATGAGTATTAGTTAGTTCGTCAAAATATTTAACTTGAGTCATACATTCGGTTGATAAATATTTGAGCTAGCGTGATTTAATTGTTCGTTACTTGGATCATTAGTACGTTTCGGACATTGAGATCATAAATTGGATTGTGATACGGATTATTATTACTTGATAATTGGGACTTGACATTTTTGGACAATATGGACTTATGATTACCATTTGGACATTTTCTTTGACTTGTTGAACCGAGGGTAAAGTGAACTCAAAACGTGAAATAGCTCGTATAAATATAACCATAATTGGACGTTTAGTCACACGTAGATATATATGAGTTAATTTGAAATAATTTGAAATATTAACTAACAAATGAAAAATTGTTACTTAGGATTTAAGATTTAATGGTAAATACCAAATGAAGATAATACGTTATATGTTAAAAGGAAATATTAAGTAATGTTAAAACATTAATTAATATTTCTAAGTTAAAAGAAAATGCTAGATAACAATAAGATCGTTATTTAATGGAAACAATAGGTGAATCAAGATGAATTATTTAAACGTGCTTATTTGATTCATGCTTAATTATGAGATGTGGTAAAAGGTTATACATATTTTGGCTTACTGGGTAGAACTCATTCTTTTTAACTTATGCGGCTTACATATGCTTTTATAAAACAACTTGCCAATGTCCATTCTGTGAATTGTCTATCAGTTTATTGCTTAATTCGGAACCTGCTTATATATATACTTATGATTATTTTCTTTTGGACCGAAACATGTTTTGAATAACGAATCATATCAAAACTTTTATTATCAACTTATGATCAAAATCCAACAATAAAACGGAAAGTATAGTGTTGAAACTCATGTTTTATTATAAAACCTATACCATTTTGGGGATATCAGGTGAAGGCTTAACCATCTGCTCAACATGTACTTATATGTTTATCTGATTCTTACCTGTTTATGCTTTGGCGTGCGTTTGTTCGAGTCTATGACTTTATACCACCACACGAATAAGATACTAAACTTTTACAAAACATTGATACAAATATTCCACGAAAACTACAACACTCTATCTTTTGAAACTCATACGTATCGATTACTTTCTGCGTATTATGTTTTGAGACGAGCTTATATTCATTAGGTTACGCCGATTCTGTATCATTGTACGATACTCCTTACACTATTCTGCCATACTCTTTGGCACTGTTTATTACTTACGACACTACATTCCAAGGTGAGTTCATAGCCCCACTTTTCTTGTTTACTGTTTTATAAACTCTTTGGGGGAGATACATGCTCAAATACAAAGTTTTATACTTATTCATAAGTACATTTAACTGCTTACATACTACTGTGAGTTCCATATACTACTCTTTTACCTACTCTGAATCACTTTTGAAAGCAATACATGTTCGCTTCACATATAAACGTTACTAGTTTACCTTAAACATTATACACAGTTGATAAACCATTTTACTTATTATTCAAAAGTAATACTTGATTTTACTTACAAAAACACTATAAACTTTTGCGGATTACTATGAACTTATGAAACCACTTTTATACATTTTATATCTCATGGAGAGATACCTGCTATAAACATGATTACAAATGATTTTCAACTGTATGCTATACCTGATTCACTATTGCCTAAGTTTACCTTATTGCCATGTTCGAAGTCCCTCATATCATGAACCTTAATCACTTGCGAGTGAACGTAAATAACTGTGAATAGATCTATTTGGGACTGACAATCCCCGTTTGGGTCTGCTAGGATGAGCCACCCAGGCGCACTTTATTTGAACAAACTTATGGGTTATTGGCAAATACCCATCACGAGGGCCTATATACTTTACATCATTTTTGATGCCTGTTAAGCGTTGAGTGTCATGAGACTTAGAGCAATAGAAAACGATACTGTAGTCATGATACAGTATTGCCATTATTTTATTAAACTTGAACTTGTTATCACTATATAGCAGAAAATCACTACTTGGCAAACAATAACTAATTTGTGTTGACCTATTTAGGGCAACCAAATCAACTATGGGTGTATAACAACTTAACCTATACCAAACCAACCATGGGTGTAAAAATATCGAAACCCACCGCTTATTTTATTAATAATTGTAATTGTTACAATTATTACCTAAACTTGGAAACTATTGAAAATCAACTGATTTTATGCAAACTCTATGGATTCACTCACAACTTGAATTTGATAATCAACTGCTTTAACTTTAAACTCTATGGATTCACTCACACTTTGATTTTGACAAATCAACTGGTTAAACTATAAACACTATGGTATTACTCACTCTTTGATTTGATAATCAACTACTTATTTACAACTACTATGAACTCACAAACTCTTTGATTTTGAGAAATCAACAGTATTTACTCACAAACTATTTGATTTTGGAAATCAACAGTTTTTACTTACAAACTCTATGAACTCACCAACCTTTGTGTTGACGCTTTTAGCATGTATTTATCTCAGGTCCATAATAAGCACGGATGGCACGGAGGAGCATGAATACTTTTGAAGGCTATAAACTTTATTATCATTCGAAAACCTATTTAATAAACTCTGGAACCACTGGGACCCTACTTTGTAAACTCTGATATTCGAATGATAAATCTTTTAAAACGACCAAATTGGTGATCGTTTTCTACTATTCAACTGTTGTGCCATGAAGTAACACCCAATTTGAATTCCGCTGCATATCACGAAATTGGGGGTGTTACAGATTGGTATCAGAGCTACAGTTATAGAGAAACGGGTCTAAATGAGGTCCGAACTATAACTACTTTTACAAACAAAACATTTTATAGCCTTACGCTCTCCGTGCCTACCATCCGCCAGACGCTCATGTGACTTCTAGATAGCTTTACTACACCAACACTCTAATATATTGATATATATACTCACCAACTATTTCGAGCACTATACCAACTATTCTTAATTATCTTACTCCCATCTTTATAGATGCGTATAACATACTCTTTCCGTATTCCCGGAAAATCCGCGCATGGATTATTTTGTGGATTAGTACGAGTGTTACATCAGAAATTCTTAAGTAGGATGGTTTACAATGCTTTATTTAAATGATTGGGATGCCTTTTATTTAAGTAAAGAAATTGTAAAGCGCCGAACCATAAGTTTATATTTCCATATTTACATTGTTTGGGACGCCTCTCTATGTAAATAACGAATTATAAATAAGTGGGCTTATTTGTATCTGTAATAACACGAGTATGAAACCAATAATCACAAAAAAATTCATCAAACACACAACATAACTCTCATTAGAAACCATAAATATTGATACATAGTGATATGATTAGCATTGGGAATGCTAACATTACAAATATCACTAAGAAAGGCATAACATCGTCAATCGGTTGACCCGCTATGCCAATGAAAACACCACCATACTCAGCAAGAGCAAGAACCACGACTGGGTGCAACACCTCGAATATCCTGTACGACAAGAATACACAAGTATTAAAACATTAATACATGGTGTTATTATACGAATTCAAAGCGACATTCCTATCGTAACCCTATCTCTTACCCCCATATTTCATCCGCGCTGACGGCCAAAACCACGAGTGCTATGAGAAGCGCTATGACCTCGGCCAGGGACTCCAGATTTTCATCTGGGACGTAAGCCAAAAAGACGGCTGCAGCAGCGTACATAATTACAAGAACGGTGTAGGTGTAAGACATTTTGTAAATGTTGAGTGAGAGAAATGTGGGTGGTGAGGAGTGAAATCCGGCATATATAGAGGAGTAGCAGTGAGGCTACTATTCTAGCCGCTTGTGTTCACTATTCCTCACACAAGGACAAACAAAATTTCTCATCTCCTAAAGCTGAGGTTCAGCAATTTTCTCTACATACACCGAATCCTCATCCGAATATCTCTATGTAAGAATCTGTTATCAACAAAACTCTTTATTTAACGGGTAGGTTACCCGCACAGATCCTTATAATTGGAAACCATGTGAAATTTCATAAAAGAATAACAATAGTTATTCCAAAAGAAATTTTTCCAAGTTATGTTAACTGTGGAAATAGTAAATTTCACATGAGATTACAATAGTTCCATCCACTATTCAGACATTACGAACTACATAATGGTTTTACTTATTCCTCTAACGTTGTGAATTTCACAATGCTTCCTCTAAACTCCCAGAACATTGTACGTAATTACAATGATCTCAAAACTATTTCGTAACCCTAAGTCTTACCACTTTGAATTTATCATAAAACTCTAGTGGTCTCTATTTCCTTAGCAGGCACTGTGAGTAAATACAGTGGCCTCTACTTTTCTTGGACACTGTAAGTGATACAGTGATCCCTATATTTCAACCTCAGGCACAGTAAATTCTACAGTAACCTCAATTAAATTCAAACACCATATTATTCAAATATACTTGACAAACATTACAAACGACACCGGATTAACACATCAAATAAACATAAACCTAGACTTCAAAGGTAGTCCGGATGATCCCAGGTTTGAGAGTTGTTGGAATCATAACCGTCATCATAAGGATCGAAACTCGCCAATTTCTCTTCTTCCCATTGAGCTTCCAACCTACTCAGATCCCGCTCCATGTCAGAAGTCCAACCACCATCATCAACTGCCACATTTTCCTCGAAACTTGGCTGGAAGTGATCCAGATGAGGCAAATGTTGTTGATGCACAACCACCCTTGGTGTAGATGAACTTGATGCACCTTGATGTAGTTGTGGTTGTTGTTGCTGTTGTGGTGGTGGTGGATTTTGTTGTTGTTGTTGTCGTTGATGTTCAACCCTAGCAGCTTCAACATTCTCTTCCAAACTCCAACGGACCTTGTTGGAAATCTGGTTCTCTATCTGATGAACACAAGCCCACAGCGATTCGATGACCGCAGCGTCCTTACAATATTCATCATACAAAAACGTGTCGATCACATATTTTCTATCATCTGAAATGTCTATGCACATGGCATAGCTTTCCCTAAGTCGTCGTTTCAGTTGTTTCGTAGCCTCAAACTGCAGAATGACCTTCAAAATAGCATTCTGACGATCCACGTCACTACCCTCAGTTTCTGCCTTGATAAACAATCGAAATTGTTCAGCGGTATGTGGTAGCTTACAAGCCATTGATTGTGTGTGTGTGGGGATAACACAAGCATGCCAATGGTATTTATAAGGGTTTGAAAAATATTTTTTCTCAATTATTTTATCCTGAAAAATATAACCGTTTACATTCAAACGGTAAAACCTTCAAAAATTTGTATCTATACTAGCAACTAGCTCTGGGGTACGCAGTAAAATTTTACTTTGGTTTTCACATTTCAACGCAAAAGGCAGAAACAAATCGCGTTAAACACGCCACACCACGACTTAAAAATCATAAACACGCCACGTATAACACCTTTCCGTACGATTTGACCTCTCAATCTCTAGGATATTGTGAATCTCCTAACGTCCTCTCAAAACTCTCAGGCATTATACGAGATTTTGATGATCTCGAAACTGCCTCGTAACCATATATGTCATGGAACGTATGTTCAACATTTCACCTTCTCTAAACCAAACTTATCTTCGAAACATAAATTCTCGACTCATTGCTCACAGCAATCCAACGCATCTTTGTTTAACATTAAGCTTTTATCAGTGAAACTCGAGCTCAACTCTAACTAAGCTCAACGACTTAAGATTTATTTCAAATCAACTCCTGCCCGTTTACTTTGGGTCATTCACTTAACAACCTATCAATATTCTTACACGTCTTGATTTAAGCATTTACCAAAGAATCATGTATAACAATTCTTTTCCAATTACTCGATCGTGTGATGACCGAGTCATCACCAAAGCTCAACTCGACGGTCATGTTCTCAAATTGTTTCAACTAAACAAAAAAAAAATCATATATTACCTAAGTACCTTGTTCATTTCAAGCTCCAAACAACCTCAGAAAACTCAAATGAACCCCCACCTAGTTATTTGATCATGTTTCATGTCGTTCAACCCTTTGTGGACTCAACTACAACCAAAACCAACCAACTTTCGTGTTTCTCTTTTGTTTCCCAACGACAATTAACAACCCCAAGAAACAAAATGATTTTGAACTACAACACATTTCATCTTAAGACATATTCACTTCCCCTCCTAACTTCCATACCTATCTAACAACTTGAATATTTTGAAAGCGATAGATACAAACAAATAATTAACGTAAGACACGGTTTTATATATAAAGCAAACAAATTTTGTGTATATTTTTACTCAGAAGCAAACTGATTCATCATCTACAAAAACTTGGAACCAATTTGTGTTACCACTCAAAACTTTATTTAACAAGTTTTTCTTTACAAAAGCTAAATTTCAACGATTTTCTTTACATTCATCAAGTTCTCATCCGAAACCCTTATTATCAAAATTCTATTACTTACAAACTCCTTGTTTAACGGGTAGGTTAAACCCCACAGATTTTGATTTTCAAAAGTTATGAACCACTTTATTTTCAAAACGCGATAGAATAACAATTTTCATTCAAAAATGAAATTTTTCTCAAGTCAAGCTGACTGTAGAACTATAATGATCACTTGTACCACAATAAATTCAACTCCTACGTAAATAAATATGGATTCAAATTCCTTGTTCGTGCGTCCACTCTTTCCAACACCTCGTATAGAGTATTGCTCAGAATACGACTTCATAACAACCTATCATGTAGAAAATCTTCATCCCAATGACTCTCACTTATTGCAAAACAACCCTGACAACCCCCTTAGACTGGAATCCCGGGACGGGATTCGGTTTAACGGGTAGGTACTATAACATCCCGTAAATTTCCCCTGTCATTTGTAAACAATTAACAAGAATAATCTATCGTCACGATTTAATTAACCATTTTTACGAACTAAATTTTTACTTTTATTCAACATTATTACTAAACGAGACGATTGTGTTAAAACTCTTTCCATCATTTTGATAACTTGTATACTCAAACAATAACGACAAAGATTTAAAACGAATTGACCTTCTAATGTCACCAAACAAATATTTAAAAACTTTCATTTGACTCTTCCTTCCTTGGTTCTTTATACCGACTAACACTGATGAGTGTCTAAATACTCATCATTTTTACCTAATCTGAGCTGCCAAAACATCCAAAAACACTCAGAAATGCATCATAATACTGAAATTATCACAAAATTGTGTTTTATATGTTTCAGATGCAAAATGTTTAATAACAGTTGAAAAACGAACAAAGTTTGCATAATTGGCAGTTTCAGTCCCTCAACTTTCAAAAATTGTCAAAACTAGTCCCTGGTTATTCTAAAAAACAGGAAAAGTCACCAAAGGTCCTTTTGAATCACAAATAAACATATATAGTCCTTTGGTGTGAAGTTTCATAAAATTACAAGTTTAGTCCCTGAACTTATCAAAATTGGCAAAAATAGTCCCTGGGTATTATAAAACTTGAAATTTCACAAAATACCCTTGTACTATGCATGAACTTACAAATTGGAACACTTTTGATAACTTTTGGGAATTTACAAAACAAGTCCCTCTAAAATCCAAATTTACATATTAGGTCCCTAAAGTTTTAAAATAATAAAAATATACAACTTTGGTCCTTGTGTTATTGTTTTGTGGCAGGTTTAATCCTTTGAAGATATTTTGGAAAGATAACAATTCAGGCCCCTCAACTATTCAGTAATTACAAGATTAGTCCTTGTGATTTATTTAAACCTAAAACCGGATCCAACACTAAACCCTTAACCCAAAATAAATAAATAAACCAACCCATCCCATTTACCCAACAAACCCAACCCAGCTATTACCTAAACCCAATACCCAAATACCCAAGCCCAATCCTTATCCTAGCCCAATCCCAACTCTGAGTTAAACTTGGTCAAACCAAGTTTGACCCGTCTTCCTTAAACCACCCATCCCGCCAAACCATCCAGTCACCCCCCACCTCACCAAAACCACCATCCACCTCATCCCCCCTCCTCCTACAAGTTACCTAACACTCCAAAAGCAATAAATGCTTCTCTCCCACTCTCCACTAGCAAAATCAGAGGATAATTCCACTTTCCTGATTTCCCGCCAATTTTACAAGTGGTCGATTGAGATTAAAGTGGAACAATTCAAGGGTGAGGATATGATGAGGATGTCGACCAAGGATTATCCCACTTAATTTATGTATATACAGATAACAATGTAGCTGAAATAAAGCAAGTAGGTAATTTAGCATAATTCGTATTTTTCATTTCAAGTAGTTTACTTTGTAATTTCCAAGCTTCAATCAATCAATACAAACGTAATTTTAGTGTATTTATTGTTGTTTCTTGATGATTGTCAGTAGATTAATATTTATGCATTGTTCTGATTTTCATTGACACTGATAATTAGATCATTGTTAAGTAGTATATAGAACAGCTTCTCAGCTGTTTTCAATAGCTTATATAAGCTTCTCATAGCTTATTATAAGTCTATTGTAGTATAAACATGTTCTGAATTCAAGATTGGAAAAAAGTCAATGAAAGTCAAACTTGGAGGTCAATAAGCTATTTCTGGTGGATAAGCTAGTTCAGGAAGCTTCTCTGGGTTATCTAGCTTGTTTTTGACAAGCTTGATTGGTCCTTGGTTCCTTGTTCTTTGTGCATCAGTTAACATCAGTTGTAAGCTTTTCTAAGTTTTTGCTTAATTGTCCATTTGACTGTTATAGTGCTTATCATTAGCTTATTATTATTGTTTTAAGCTTTTTATTAGTTTATAAGTGTATTTGATTTATCTTTTCAGTAGTTTCATAGTTTTTTTTATTACTTTGCTTAAAAAACTCTAAAACTCCAAAAATTAGCCATATTTAGTATAGCTTATAATTTTGCTTATTTCTGTGATATAAGTTGCTTATTAGTACTCATATAAGTTAGCAAATCAATAATAATCATAGGTTTAGTTTAAAATATTGGTTTTCATTTGTAAAATCCAAGACAGTCAACCCATAAGGGGTGTTTGGTTTTTATGCAGTAAAGGGGTAAAACCCATGTTACTGTAGCTTGACCATTTGGTCACTTTTGCACAAGCTTTTAGAAGCCCTTAGAAGCTAATTTCACTCTTTGATCAGTCCTATAGCTAAACCTAGTGATCTTACATGGTCCTTGTGAAAATCAGTCAACATAGGAACTCAAACAAGCCAATATAAGCTTCAGGCTTATTTGGCCATTACCTTTGGCATTTTTGTGCTTCATTTAGTCTAGTTAGTCAATCCATCAAAGCCTAGAACCTGTGTGCAAGTGTGCACACTTCTGTGCATCTCTGCACAAAACAGACACCTCAGTGTATACTGAGTGGTGTTGATTGCTGATCTAGCACCAAATCAGACCTCAATTGGGTGTTGTATGATGGGGCTTTTGTGATTTCTAGATAGCTCATAAGCCTAGCTAAGTTTTGCCCCCAAAATATGGCATCTCAGTAGCTTATTCAAGTGCTTAAATTGCCCTTAAAGTTTGCCTGATTTTTGAGTTTCTGTCTTGGAATTCCATAGCAGCCAAGTGCTTAATTGTTAAATCTCTTGTGCTAATTTGTAGTTTTAAGTTGTTTTAAACTTATTTAAGTATATTAAGCCTGTCCTGATCATTTGGTTAAGTTTAGTGCTTATTTGCTTATTTTTGGCTTATTAGCTTATTGCTTATTAGCCCAAATCTGCTTATTGGGCCTAGTCAACATTTGATTTTATTTTTCTTATCTTTCTAATATTATTTCAGAATTATCTGTAAATTTTCATAATTTTCTGAATAGTTTTAATATTTTTAATAATTTTAATTAGTTTTTAATAGTATTTAAATCATAATAAATAGAATATTAATCAGAAAAATACAAATCCAATTTTCATAATTTTATTTTGTCATTTGTAATCTAGGAAAAATATAAAAATATTTTTAGGTCATAAGAAAAATCAAAAATAGAAATAAAGTGATAGCTTCTATTTAATAGAATTTATTTTTTTAAATTTTAATTAAGTAATTTTCATTTTTATAATTTTATTAGCTTTTATTTACTTAGTAATATTTTTAGAAAAAGTTTCATATTTTTCTTAGTTCATTTAGTATTTTTTATCAATTTAAATAGTTTAATTAGTAATTAAATAATAAATAATTAATAATAATTAAATAAAAAGTGTAGAAAAATATAATTTAAGTTTTTAAATAAGTTTTAAGTTATTTTACATTTTTAGGATTTGAATTTTATAAATTTTAGTTTTTGTCCCATTTTAGCTTTTTCGTTACGCGTTTGTAATTTATTTATTTGCGTTTAATTTTATTGTGCATATTTGTCTTTAAATTGTTATTTAGAATTGTTAAATAAAGCAAAATCCAAAAATATCAGAATCATCAATCACTTTAATCCTAGCTTTGCACAGTTTTCAATTTCGCACCTCGTTGGGAAACGACCCAGGTGATCACTTGCCTGGTTCACACTACACACGAGCATCCTGTTCCGAGTCTGCATTTGTTTAAATATAAGTGTTGGTTCGGGGCGGATCAAATTTTGGCGCCGCTGCCGGGGAGGTGTGCTGCGACAGTTGTGTAAGTTTTAGCGATTAGTGATCTGAGACCCTTCTATCAGAAGTTCCCTATTTCCCAAAAACAATATAAAATACAAAAATATTTTTCATTTCTTTTATATATATATATTATTATAATTATCATAAAAAAATAAAAAACACCAAAAATAAATTCCGTTTTCTTTGTTAATAATAAATAAACAATAAAAAATTACCATCGAGAACCAAGACAGAGTACTACCTAACTGGGGGTACGACCATAATAAGTTCCCAAACCAAAGATTTAAAACTTGCCTTTGTATCACTTGCGAATATCGGCTCACCTTTGATTGATAAACAAACTCTAACGGAGGTTCTAGGATAGTCTGACATTAAATTGTCGGACTGAAAGAAGCGGGTTTTTAAGGAGCGTAATTGCCCACCTTTGCTTCTCCGCCACTCTGTGCGTTTATCTTTTAGAGAGCTACCGTACGCTTGTTGATTATTGGTTTAAGTTCACTTGTGTTTTGCTTCTGTCTTGTTTTAATTGGAATATTTTACCTAGTGCATGCGCACTCGTTCTTCCACGTCATCAAGCCCTTTACGTGAACTCGTTGAAATTCCGAGAAGACGTAATCGTAGACGTGCTGCCCAAATAGTCGAACCCGAGATTCGTACTGTTCTCACTGATAATATGGCAGACGAACGCACCATGGCTGAAATGCTCCAGGCACCCACCGAGGGTTATGGAGATGCCATCGTTTTACCAGCCATCGATTCTGATCATTTTGAACTGAAAACACATTTGATTCAGCTCGTGTCCACAAACCAATTCCACGGGTTTGAACGAGAGGATCCTTATGCACACATTCGTTGGTTTAACAAACTGACTTCTACAATTAATTACAAGAATGTGCCACAAACAGTGATCAAATTGATGCTATTTCCATTCTCACTTGAGGGGGCAGCCCGAATTTGGCTGGATAAAGAACCCCCTCGATCCATTGAAACCTGGGAAGATCTCGTTAAGAAATTTGTAAATTATTTCTTCCCTTCATCAAAGACGACTAACCTAAAAAATGAAATTGCTGGTTTTCGTCAAGGTTTTGATGAAAATTTCGGAGAGGCATGTGACAGATTTAAAGATCTCCTAAGAAAATGCCCACATCACGATTTCAATGTGTTACAACAGATAAATACGTTTTATAATGGGTTGACCCAAAACGATCAAGATGCACTTAACGCAGCCTCCGGTGGAAATATCTTGAATCGTAAACCCAGAGAGGTGGTTGAAATTTGTGAAAATAAATCAAAAGTTCCTATTTCTAGAAACAAAGTGAATGTTCCTGTCACTCTTACTGCTTCTTCTTCATCCGGTAACTCCTCAGAGTTAGCCTTTTTAACGGATTCAATGCGTTGTATGATGAAAGAAATGAAAGAATTAAAAAGTGAAGTTCATAAACCGGAACAAATCAAAGCAATAAACAAAGTGTGTGAAACTTGTGGTGGCCCACATGCGTATTTTGATTGTCAAGCAACCGATGCTTCTGTTTACCCAGCTCCCGTAGCTGCTGTAAACCAAAATCAGTACCGTCCGCATGCTGAGACTCAGTACCGAGCACAAAATGCTATGGTCCCACCTGGTTTTCCACCCGTACCAAATCAGAATAATCAAAACCGCTTTGTTCAAAATCAGGGACAAAATTTCCACAATTCTCAAAATTTCAATCAAAACCGAGGTCAGAATCAGGGTAATTTTAACCAAAACCGTGGTCCAAATTTTAATCAAAACCAAGGTTCAAACCGAAATCAGACGTCCTCAGATGAGTTGCTTATGCAATTCATGAAAACTCAAGAGGAAACAAATAAGACACAACGTGAGACAAACCAGTTATTGGTTGCTCAATTAAATCAGATCAAAAAGTCTTTAACTGATATACCTTCTACCTCGGGAGGTCTCCCAAGTAACACTGTTACCAACCCTAGGGGTGAACTCAAAGCTGTCAGTACACGTAGTGGTAAATCTCATGTCGAATTCAAGGTGATAAAGGACCCGGTACTTCCCACTAACAATGGAAGTGCTAAATACGTCCAACCTTCGGTCATCCAACCTTCAGTCATCCAAAAATCTACACCCACAATTGCTCCTCAGCCGTCAAGAATCGATCCTACTCTTTCACGATTTACGGTTAAAAGTTTGTCAACCAAACTTAGTGAGCAAAGATCAGCCAGATATTATTCCGAAATGCTCAATGCTGTTCTTGTCAGTGTACTTGATGACAGTGATGATGACAAAGATACCACTTACGTCAAAGCTATCACCACTCGGAGTGGTGCTTCTTATAAGGGGCCAGCTGGCCCTATTCCTCCTCCGTTGTTTGAAATGGAAAAAGAGACGGAGGATACAACGGACAAAGTGCAAATTCCAATCCCACAAAGTACAGCACATGTCTATCCTCCGGTTGTCCCGAAAAAATCCAAACCAGGAGTTGTCTTTGAGACTCCTGAAGTTATTGTCCCTAAATCCAAACCTCACATTCCTTACCCATCGCGCTTAAATGAGCAAAAGCTCCGTGAGAAGGCTAGTCAACAAAATGATAAATTCTATCAAATCTTTAAAGAATTACACTTTGACATAAGCTTTGCGGATGCTACTATTCTGATGCCCAAATTTGCAGCAGCAATCAAACACTTGTTAAGCAACAAGGAAAAACTGATTGAAATGGCTAAAACTCCAGTAAATGAGAACTGCTCAGCGGTTATCTTGAAAAAGCTTCCGGAGAAGCTTGGAGATCCTGGAAAGTTTCTACTACCTTGTGTCTTTCCGGGAATGGTTGAATGTTATGCCTTAGCAGATCTAGGTGCAAGCATCAACCTGATGCCTCATTCAGTATGGAAGAAACTTTCTCTTCCGGCTCTTACTCCTACCTGCATGACTCTTGAGCTTGCAGATCGAACCATAACTCATCCCTGCGGCATTGCCGAAGATGTATTTGTGAAAATAGGAAAGTTCCATTTTCCAGCTGACTTTGTGGTTGTTGATTTCGATGCAGATCAAAAGGTTCCTCTGATTCTTGGAAGAGGATTCCTAAAAACGGGCCATGCTCTGATTGATGTATTTAAGCATGAGATTACTTTGCGTGTGGATAAGGAAGCTGTTACTTTTAACCATGATCAAACATCGAGTTACTCCTCAAATTTTAATTCTGCTTCGGTTAACCGAATCGATGTCATTGACATTTCTTCAAAGGAGTACTCTCAAGAAAATCTTGGTTATTTTCATAATTCTGTGAGTGGGGAACCCACCACATCTTCTCAACATATCATAGCAGACTCTTCCCCTTCTCTCACTTCGGTTGAGGGAAGTGATCCCTTTTGGGATGAAGTCGATGCTTTTCTTGCTCTAGATAGTTCACCTCCGCATGAGGTTGATGATGACCATCTTGATCCTGAGGGGGACATTCTTTTTCTTGAAAATTTGTTAAACGAAGATTCATCTTCCCCTCCTCCACCAAAACAACTTCATAATGAAAAAATCAAATCAGTTGAGGAAACTGATAAATGTCCAGAGATCAAATTTAAGAACTTGCCTCCTCCTCTTGTAATTCTTGAGGAGGAAGTTCTTATCTTTATTGCTGTTCAGATCTCTCTTCTTCCCTTCACCTACCCGGTGATTTCCCCTATCTTTCACTCATTCGGGAGTGAGGATATTACTTTTGACCCCGGCATTGTCCATCTAACATTGGTTTAAATGTCGGATTTCCTGATCTCTTACTTCCCCATAAACTTTTAAATTGCTTTTTCTCCCAGGCTGTTCAGGAGCCCTTTATTACAGTTAACCGTTCACAAGCGGTTAGCTTGCGTGATAAACCTGACTGTTGGGGAGGAATCAGCTCAATTCGGGGTCGAGTCAAGCTAGCGACTCGGTGAATAAAAACAGTAGCAAAAATATATGGGTTTTCACCCATATTTCACCTAAGTGTGGGGGAGATGCCCCACATGTTGTTAAAAAAAAAAAAAAAAAAAAAAAAAAAAAAAAAAAAAAAAAAAAAAAAAAAAGGGGAATTTGCATGCCTTAACGGCTTAAATGCAAATTAAATAAAAATAAAATAAATAACTATAAAAGGCTATTAGTATTTCCCTTTCACGTTCTAAGTGTTGGTTTTACAACCGGTTCTTTGAATATTGAGGGCAATATTCAGTTCTAAGTGTGTGGGGGGGGGGGGGGAATTCTCGCGAATTTAATCAAATGTACCATCTAGCACCCCCATTTTAGCCAAAATTTTAAATTTTTTTCTCACTTAGAACTCAAAAAATGGTTATCAGTCCGCCATGTCTAACCCACATAAGGATTGGCTAATCCGAGAGCAAACGGATCTTGGTAAAGATGTCTCAAATCCGTTGATGGCTTGCAATTTGCCGAAAATTGTATGGTATTCGACTCACCATATCTTCATAAGTGAAGAGTTGGCTAGCCCGCAAGGTTATGGCTTGTGGTTAAGGCAGTGAAAATCCATGATTGGTAATCAGCTCACCAAAGATAATATTGATAATTTATCTAAGAGTTGGCTAGTCCAGAAGCAAACGGCTTCTGGTAAAGACAAATCAAAACCGTTGACAGCTTGTGGTTTGCTCAAAATCACTTGGTTATCATTGTACCAAAGTTCTTACTTGAACTGAAACAATTGGCTACTCCAGAAGTAATGGCTTTTGGTAAAGAGTCTTTCAAATCCATTAAATCTTCATAAAATATTGCTAGGGACTAGCAATAGTTTAGTGTGGGAGATTGATGAGTGTCTAAATACTCATCATTTTTACCTAATCTGAGCTGCCAAAACATCCAAAAACACTCAGAAATGCATCATAATACTGAAATTATCACAAAATTGTGTTTTATATGTTTCAGATGCAAAATGTTTAATAACAGTTGAAAAACGAACAAAGTTTGCATAATTGGCAGTTTCAGTCCCTCAACTTTCAAAAATTGTCAAAACTAGTCCCTGGTTATTCTAAAAAACAGGAAAAGTCACCAAAGGTCCTTTTGAATCACAAATAAACATATATAGTCCTTTGGTGTGAAGTTTCATAAAATTACAAGTTTAGTCCCTGAACTTATCAAAATTGGCAAAAATAGTCCCTGGGTATTATAAAACTTGAAATTTCACAAAATACCCTTGTACTATGCATGAACTTACAAATTGGAACACTTTTGATAACTTTTGGGAATTTACAAAACAAGTCCCTCTAAAATCCAAATTTACATATTAGGTCCCTAAAGTTTTAAAATAATAAAAATATACAACTTTGGTCCTTGTGTTATTGTTTTGTGGCAGGTTTAATCCTTTGAAGATATTTTGGAAAGATAACAATTCAGGCCCCCCAACTATTCAGTAATTACAAGATTAGTCCTTGTGATTTATTTAAACCTAAAACCGGATCCAACACTAAACCCTTAACCCAAAATAAATAAATAAACCAACCCATCCCATTTACCCAACAAACCCAACCCAGCTATTACCTAAACCCAATACCCAAATACCCAAGCCCAATCCTTATCCTAGCCCAATCCCAACTCTGAGTTAAACTTGGTCAAACCAAGTTTGACCCGTCTTCCCTAAACCACCCATCCCGCCAAACCATCCAGTCACCCCCCACCTCACCAAAACCACCATCCACCTCATCCCCCCTCCTCCTACAAGTTACCTAACACTCCAAAAGCAATAAATGCTTCTCTCCCACTCTCCACTAGCAAAATCAGAGGATAATTCCACTTTCCTGATTTCCCGCCAATTTTACAAGTGGTCGATTGAGATTAAATTGGAACAATTCAAGGGTGAGGATATGATGAGGATGTCGACCAAGGATTATCCCACTTAATTTATGTATATATAGATAACAATGTAGCTGAAATAAAGCAAGTAGGTAATTTAGCATAATTCGTATTTTTCATTTCAAGTAGTTTACTTTGTAATTTCCAAGCTTCAATCAATCAATACAAACGTAATTTTAGTGTATTTATTGTTGTTTCTTGATGATTGTCAGTAGATTAATATTTATGCATTGTTCTGATTTTCATTGAAACTGATAATTAGATCATTGTTAAGTAGTATATAGAACAGCTTCTCAGCTGTTTTCAATAGCTTATATAAGCTTCTCATAGCTTATTATAAGTCTATTGTAGTATAAACATGTTCTGAATTCAAGATTGGAAGAAAGTCAATGAAAGTCAAACTTGGAGGTCAATAAGCTATTTCTGGTGGATAAGCTAGTTCAGGAAGCTTCTCTGGGTTATCTAGCTTGTTTTTGACAAGCTTGATTGGTCCTTGGTTCCTTGTTCTTTGTGCATCAGTTAACATCAGTTGTAAGCTTTTCTAAGTTTTTGCTTAATTGTCCATTTGACTGTTATAGTGCTTATCATTAGCTTATTATTATTGTTTTAAGCTTTTTATTAGTTTATAAGTGTATTTGATTTATCTTTTCAGTAGTTTCATAGTTTTTTTTTATTACTTTGCTTAAAAAACTCTAAAACTCCAAAAATTAGCCATATTTAGTATAGCTTATAATTTTGCTTATTTCTGTGATATAAGTTGCTTATTAGTACTCATATAAGTTAGCAAATCAATAATAATCATAAGTTTAGTTTAAAATATTGGTTTTCATTTGTAAAATCCAAGGCAGTCAACCCATAAGGGGTGTTTGGTTTCTATGCAGTCAAGGGGTAAAACCCATGTTACTGTAGCTTGACCATTTGGTCACTTTTGCACAAGCTTTTAGAAGCCCTTAGAAGCTAATTTCACTCTTTGATCAGTCCTATAGCTAAACCTAGTAATTTTACATGGTCCTTGTGAAAATCAGTCAACATAGGAACTCAAACAAGCCAATATAAGCTTCAGGCTTATTTGGCCATTACCTTTGGCATTTTTGTGCTTCATTTAGTCTAGTTAGTCAATCCATCAAAGCCTAGAACCTGTGTGCAAGTGTGCACACTTCTGTGCATCTCTGCACAAAACAGACACCTCAGTGTATACTGAGTGGTGTTGATTGCTGATCTAGCACCAAATCAGACCTCAATTGGGTGTTGTATGATGGGGCTTTTGTGTTTTCTAGATAGCTCATAAGCCTAGCTAAGTTTTGCCCCCAAAATATGGCATCTCAGTAGCTTATTCAAGTGCTTAAATTGCCCTTAAAGTTTGCCTGATTTCTGAGTTTCTGTCTTGGAATTCCATAGCAGCCAAGTGCTTAATTGTTAAATCTCTTGTGCTAATTTGTAGTTTTAAGTTGTTTTAAACTTATTTAAGTATATTAAGCCTGTCCTGATCATTTGGTTAAGTTTAGTGCTTATTTGCTTATTTTTGGCTTATTAGCTTATTGCTTATTAGCCCAAATCTGCTTATTGGGCCTAGTCAACATTTGATTTTATTTTATTATCTTTCTAATATTATTTCAGAATTATCTGTAAATTTTCATAATTTTCTGAATAGTTTTAATATTTTTAATAATTTTAATTAGTTTTTAATAGTATTTAAATCATAATAAATAGAATATTAATCAGAAAAATACAAATCCAATTTTCATAATTTTCTTTTGTCATTTTTAATCTAGGAAAAATATAAAAATATTTTTAGGTCATAAGAAAAATCAAAAATAGAAATAAAGTGATAGCTTCTATTTAATAGAATTTATTTTTTTAAATTTTAATTAAGTAATTTTCATTTTTATAATTTTATTAGCTTTTATTTACTTAGTAATATTTTTAGAAAAATTTTCATATTTTTCTTAGTTCATTTAGTATTTTTTATCAATTTAAATAGTTTAATTAGTAATTAAATAATAAATAATTAATAATAATTAAATAAAAAGTGTAGAAAAATATAATTTAAGTTTTTAAATAAGTTTTAAGTTATTTTATATTTTTAGGATTTAAATTTTATAAATTTTAGTTTTTGTCCCATTTTAGCTTTTTCGTTACGCGTTTGTAATTTATTTATTCGCGTTTAATTTTATTGTGCATATTTGTCTTTAAATTGTTATTTAGAATTGTTAAATAAAGCAAAATCCAAAAATATCAGAATCATCAATCACTTTAATCCTAGCTTTGCACAGTTTTCAATTTCGCACCTCGTTGGGAAACGACCCAGGTGATCACTTGCCTGGTTCACACTACACACGAGCATCCTGTTCCGAGTCTGCATTTGTTTAAATATAAGTGTTGGTTCGGGGCGGATCAAACACCAACAAATACCACCATCATTTTGCTCACTGACGCACTCAACTATTCTCACACTCTATTCCTCACGCCATAACAAACAAATACATAAGCACAAGAACTAACTCTTAAAAAAATTCATTTGCCCCATTTATTTGTTTCCTTATGCTGACTAACACAACCATAAGAAACCACATCATTTAACTTACTCTCACACGCTATCATGATGTGTAATCATCATACTCAATTGAACACTCCATGTCAGAGCCATAAAATATCACCAACACTCCACGCAATCTAAAGTGGATAGTGGATAGTAAAAGCAGTACACTCGGTCAAATATCTTTCTCATCTTATATATATCTGTGTTTCCTTTCATTCTATAAACAAAAAGAAGATAACTCTCCTCCCTCCTCTCTTTGGAAATCAACAGCCACCCCACAACGCTTCATCACCACCACTACAGCCTCACCACACCGCCGCTCTCACCACCTCACCTCCACCATAAACTACTCACCATCACCTCCTCTACCACTTATGCTACTCCACGCGCTCGATCGACACTCCACTGCCACCCTCGTTAACACTACGCGCCACCAAGAATTGTCCTCACCTCTCCATCCCTTTTGATTTTGTGGTATGATCATGATTATTTCTTTTAATTCAAAACCTACCTATTTAGATTTCGTGGAATTAAAAACATGATTAAAAATATTTTTATGAATATTTCGTGTGGTAAGAATTGATGAAAAAAAAAGTGTAGTTTGTGTGATTTGGTAGCTATTCGGGTCGGGTAAAACCTGATTTGAGTTCGAGTCTGAATCTGGGTTTGCTTATTTCGTTTGAGTTTTGGATTTGAAATGCTATTTATGAAATCTTTTAAGCTCATCTTGATTTTGTAAAAGTTGTCTCGGATCTGGGGTTGGATTCGCTTAATTTATGTTATCGTTAATATTGTTAGTCCAGATTTAGATGCGAGTTTTGGATGATATATGAAGTTTGTTGTTAGTATTAATCTTGTTGTGACCCGCTAGGTTTGATGCCGTGACTCATGATGAGTCACGGATAAGTGTGATGGTCACGTTGCTGAAACAGACCCGTAAGGGTTAGTCGTGTTTAGTTCAGTTCGGGTTAAGGCACCACCAAAGGTGTGTATAAATTTGTAGTTGTGTTATTTCGTCCTCGACTCAACGAGACGCCCCATAGGGTGTGCTCGTTTGGTTGTCTCGGCTCAAGACAACACCCACATAGGGTGCTTGTGACCTCGGTTTCAAAAAGAAACCAAGAGGGTGTTTTGATGTCGTTGTTGTTGGTTTAAGTTGGTTTCGTCTGGTTGTTTTGTAGTCTCAGCCTCACACCCGCAAGGGTGCTTGTCTTGGTTCGGTTTCACTCAGAAAAACACAAGGAGTGTTGTTTGTTCGAAACCTATTTATATGACTTAATTGTGTTTTGTTCCTGTTGGCTCAATGGAAAAGACCACGAGGGTGCTGTCTTGGCTTCGTATCACAGCCGCACCCACAACAGGTGTTGGTTGGTTATATTTTGATTCCTGTGAAAAACACAATAGTGTGATGAATCTTTTGGACTCGATTCAACAATAATAACAAAGGGATATTCGTATAAAGTTTTACATTGTGCATGAATTTGTGATTGCTTAAGAAGTTGGTGTGTAGTGGTTAACAGACACCATAGGGTGCGTTGGATTTAAAAATGGGCCGAAGCCCAAACATACTTAAAAGAGTGTTTGTTTAGTTAAATTCTAATTGATGAGTATTAGTTAGTTCGTCAAAATATTTAACTTGAGTCATACATTCGGTTGATAAATATTTGAGCTAGCGTGATTTAATTGTTCGTTACTTGGATCATTAGTACGTTTCGGACATTGAGATCATAAATTGGATTGTGATACGGATTATTATTACTTGATAATTGGGACTTGACATTTTTGGACAATATGGACTTATGATTACCATTTGGACATTTTCTTTGACTTGTTGAACCGAGGGTAAAGTGAACTCAAAACGTGAAATAGCTCGTATAAATATAACCATAATTGGACGTTTAGTCACACGTAGATATATATGAGTTAATTTGAAATAATTTGAAATATTAACTAACAAATGAAAAATTGTTACTTAGGATTTAAGATTTAATGGTAAATACCAAATGAAGATAATACGTTATATGTTAAAAGGAAATATTAAGTAATGTTAAAACATTAATTAATATTTCTAAGTTAAAAGAAAATGCTAGATAACAATAAGATCGTTATTTAATGGAAACAATAGGTGAATCAAGATGACTTATTTAAACGTGCTTATTTGATTCATGCTTAATTATGAGATGTGGTAAAAGGTTATACATATTTTGGCTTACTGGGTAGAACTCATTCTTTTTAACTTATGCGGCTTACATATGCTTTTATAAAACAACTTGCCAATGTCCATTCTGTGAATTGTCTATCAGTTTATTGCTTAATTCGGAACCTGCTTATATATATACTTATGATTATTTTCTTTTGGACCGAAACATGTTTTGAATAACGAATCATATCAAAACTTTTATTATCAACTTATGATCAAAATCCAACAATAAAACGGAAAGTATAGTGTTGAAACTCATGTTTTATTATAAAACCTATACCATTTTGGGGATATCAGGTGAAGGCTTAACCATCTGCTCAACATGTACTTATATGTTTATCTGATTCTTACCTGTTTATGCTTTGGCGTGCGTTTGTTCGAGTCTATGACTTTATACCACCACACGAATAAGATACTAAACTTTTACAAAACATTGATACAAATATTCCACGAAAACTACAACACTCTATCTTTTGAAACTCATACGTATCGATTACTTTCTGCGTATTATGTTTTGAGACGAGCTTATATTCATTAGGTTACGCCGATTCTGTATCGTTGTACGATACTCCTTACACTATTCTGCCATACTCTTTGGCACTGTTATATTACTTACGACACTACATTCTAAGGTGAGTTCATAGCCCCACTTTTCTTGTTTACTGTTTTATAAACTCTTTGGGGGAGATACATGCTCAAATACAAAGTTTTATACTTATTCATAAGTACGTTTAACTGCTTACATACTACTGTGAGTTCCATATACTACTCTTTTACCTACTCTGAATCACTTTTGAAAGCAATACATGTTCGCTTCACATATAAACGTTACTAGTTTACCTTAAACATTATACACAGTTGATAAACCATTTTACTTATTATTCAAAAGTAATACTTGATTTTACTTACAAAAACACTATAAACTTTTGCGGATTACTATGAACTTATGAAACCACTTTTATACATTTTATATCTCATGGAGAGATACCTGCTATAAACATGATCACAAATGATTTTCAACTGTATGCTATACCTGATTCACTATTGCCTAAGTTTACCTTATTGCCATGTTCGAAGTCCCTCATATCATGAACCTTAATCACTTGCGAGTGAACGTAAATAACTGTGAATAGATCTATTTGGGACTGACAATCCCCGTTTGGGTCTGCTAGGATGAGCCACCCAGGCGCACTTTATTTGAACAAACTTATGGGTTATTGGCAAATACCCATCACGAGGGCCTATATACTTTACATCATTTTTGATGCCTGTTAAGCGTTGAGTGTCATGAGACTTAGAGCAATAGAAAACGATACTGTAGTCATGATACAGTATTGCCATTATTTTATTAAACTTGAACTTGTTATCACTATATAGCAGAAAATCACTACTTGGCAAACAATAACTAATTTGTGTTGACCTATTTAGTGCAACCAAATCAACTATGGGTGTATAACAACTTAACCTATACCAAACCAACCATGGGTGTAAAAATATCGAAACCCACCGCTTATTTTATTAATAATTGTAATTGTTACAATTATTACCTAAACTTGGAAACTATTGAAAATCAACTGATTTTATGCAAACTCTATGGATTCACTCACAACTTGAATTTGATAATCAACTGCTTTAACTTTAAACTCTATGGATTCACTCACACTTTGATTTTGACAAATCAACTGGTTAAACTATAAACACTATGGTATTACTCACTCTTTGATTTGATAATCAACTACTTATTTACAACTACTATGAACTCACAAACTCTTTGATTTTGAGAAATCAACAGTATTTACTCACAAACTATTTGATTTTGGAAATCAACAGTTTTTACTTACAAACTCTATGAACTCACCAACCTTTGTGTTGACGCTTTTAGCATGTATTTATCTCAGGTCCATAATAAGCACGGATGGCACGGAGGAGCATGAATACTTTTGAAGGCTATAAACTTTATTATCATTCGAAAACCTATTTAATAAACTCTGGAACCACTGGGACCCTACTTTGTAAACTCTGATATTCGAATGATAAATCTTTTAAAACGACCAAATTGGTGATCGTTTTCTACTATTCAACTGTTGTGCCATGAAGTAACACCCAATTTGAATTCCGCTGCACATCACGAAATTGGGGGTGTTACACGACCCCCCATTGAAATCCTCCAAGCTTCGCCACTGATGTTAAAAGTAGATAGTAAGAACATAGGAGTTTTTGACCAACTACTTGTACTTGATAGATTGTGTTAATTTCTATTTCAGGAATGTTCTAGTATATTTGAGGAGAGTATTTAAAAATTTATTCTAATAGCTTGTTTGATCTGTACCATGTGGTTTATTTATTGTATTTTTATGTTGAAAGATGTTTTAATATTTACATTAATTTAAGGTGTTAAATATATATGTTGGTTCATATGTTAATTGTACAATATGCATTTATAGTTGTATTGCTTAAATTTTAAGTTTTAAAATGTTTTAGTAACTAATATGAGAGAGTGATCTTCCTACATTATATGTAGTGTAAATTACTAAACTTCAGAATTTTTCGAATGAAATTTGAGATTTCCATTTAAGTTCAAAACTCAAAAGTCACCACTTCCTTTTTGTTATATTTTCTTATATGTTTATAAACTTCACCCACGGAATTCAACTTTGAAAAAACACCACTTGGTATTATTATTTACAAATAAAATTGATCTTAATGGTTAATGCGAAGAATACCATCCATATATGCGCATAAATTAACAATTACAAAAAGTGTTCAATTACACGTTCTCTCCTTTTCACTATACCCGTGTGACCCCCATTGGCTTATCATATATATCGGCGTTTCCTTTCTTACTCCCAAAATTTTGCTATCAGTTTAACAATGCTGGATTATTGGATGTACCATTTGAGTATATGCATAATATATCAATGGTGAATTTGTGGATCTTTAAAAAAAAACATATACAAATACTTCTCGCTAATCTATACTACCTTATAATATATTTAGGACATCTATATTTAGAAGTCTTAAAATGTTTAAGACCAAAAACATTTCTTTAATAGGAAAGATGCATACACATATAATTAAAAGCCTAGAAATTTAAGTGTCTTTAAAAAGTATGGGTTGTTACAAGTATAGCTTTCAATGCTTGTAATCTTTTAATACTTACAAGAAAAGAAGCATAGTGTACACCACTTTAATGCACATAATTTTTAGACTTACAATACAAGAAGCATAGTGTACACCACTTTAATGCACATATTAAAAAAAAATAAAAAAAAAATTAATGCTATTTATTGTAGTCAATTAATTAACTGGTCAATAAATACAATTAATACAGTTATTAAAACACCCCTTACATAAGAAATACAAATTATCAAGCATATAGTACAACCAAATTAAACATAATTCTTACATTAAATGTAACTAATACAAATAATAAAGCACATTATACAAATATTCAAGCCCGAATGGGCAACGGGTCAAATGGGCTTGAGCCCGAACGGGTGCGGCCAAACGGGCTCGAGCCCGAACGGTCACGGGCTAAATAAAATTATTGATATCCGTAAATTTATTGTCAAAAAGAACATAATAAACTTCAAGATACCCGTCGCTGCAACGCGCGGGTACCCTGCTATACTTTATAATGCATTTGGGACTTTTCTAAAAAGGAAGGCTTAAAAAATTCAGACTCAACACTTGCTTATAATGGAAAGAATTATCTTACTTTTGCTATGAAATCAATACATACACATAAAATAGAAGTTACATTACATTATGAAATCTATACTACCTTATAATGTATTTAGGACATCTATATTTAGAAGTCTTAAAATGTTTAAGACCAAAAACATTTCTTTAATAGGAAAGATGCATACACATATAATTAAAAGCCTAGAAATTTAAGTGTCTTTAAAAAGTATGGGTTGTTACAAGTATAGCTTTCAATGCTTGTAATCTTTTAATACTTACAAGAAAAGAAGCATAGTGTACACCACTTTAATGCACATAATTTTTAGACTTACAATACAAGAAGCATAGTGTACACCACTTTAATGCACATATTAAAAAAAAATAAAAAAAAATTAATGCTATTTATTGTAGTCAATTAATTAACTGGTCAATAAATACAATTAATACAGTTATTAAAACACCCTTACATAAGAAATACAAATGATCAAGCATATAGTACAACCAAATTAAACATAATTCCTACATTAAATGTAACTAATACAAATAATAAAGCACATTATACAAATATTCAAGCCCGAATGGGCAACGGGTCAAATGGGCTTGAGCCCGAACGGGTGCGGCCAAACGGGCTCGAGCCCGAACGGTCACGGGCTAAATGAAATTATTGATATCCGTAAATTTATTGTCAAAAAGAACATAATAAACTTCAAGATACCCGTCGCTGCAACGCGCGGGTACCCTGCTATACTTTATAATGCATTTGGGACTTTTCTAAAAAGGAAGGCTTAAAAAATTAGATTCAACACTTGCTTATAATGGAAAGAATTATCTTACTTTTGCTATGAAATCAATACATACACATAAAATAGAAGTTACATTACATTATGAAAATTAAATGACTTGTAACAGCCCATTAATACCATAAAATAGCATTTATATTTTATAAACCGAGTGTTTTTTTTTTTTTCCCTCAATTTTAGTATTAAATGGTAATTCAAATTATTAACAATTAAGAAGATATCAATATAACATTAAGTAAATAATAATAATTAAATTTCGGTTACACAACTATTGAAGCACATTAATTCGTCAGTTAAAAATTTTAGTATAAAAGGATCATTTTTTCTACCAAGACAAAAAATCACACTAATCATATACATCTCACACTACGCTCCACATCGTATACATCTCAAAAGTGCGAATCGAACCCTCATCCTATTAGTTGAAGCACCTTTTAAAAATGTTAAGGGATTGTGTGGGCTAAATTTGACGTCTTTGATAATGTTGGATAGATATGGTGGCTACAATGATGGTAGATGCACCAGTGGATTAGTGGAACTCGTGGTGGCGATTGTTGTTTTCGTGTTACTACAATATACAATATCTGCACGAAGGTCTATATATAGCGATTGATCAACCATATATCAGTTTATCATGGTGCCTAGCAAGTCTAATGTTCAAATGTTGTTAGAAACATGAAACGAGATATTATTTGAGTATTGTATATCCTTTTGTATGCATGTCGTTTTGATTTAATCGTCTATGCATGCCAATAATACAATAGTATTTTGGGACAATTTCTGGTAGCATTAGTGAAAAACTTAAATCATTTTATGCGTGAAATTAACTATGTCTGTCATGTTGGTCATCTCTTTTATATTGATTTATTCGTCTTCTGATTTAGCATATGAACCAATGTTAGTATTTCTTGTTTCCTCATTTTGAACATATGCAACTTAACAGTCGGGACAATAATTGTAAATGGGGTGTTTTACATTGTTGTAAATTGATTTATTGTGGAGAGTGATAGTTGTAAACTATGATTAAAATTGTCATGTTGCATTATTGCTATGGAAAATGCATAAATATTTTTAGATACTTTTAGATAGACCTTTGATCAAAAGAGAATTACGCGCCGCCGAAATTTAGTTAAAAACTAGACACTGTTGCCATTAGGCGTGGGTACTCAGCTATCATTGTTATTGCTTAAAGTTATTTTAATTTAAATTATCATTCATTTGTACGGTTATTGTTAGAAAAAATGTGTTACCGAACAACATTTGCTCGCCTCAAAATATAGTCACAGGGTACCCGCCGCCGCATCGCGCGGGTACCCTGCTAGTTTATCTCTAACTTATGCTACGTGGTTCCAAAATAATTTTTTATCCACAAAAATCACACAATTTAAAAAAAATATAATAATTATTGTTTTTTCTTTTGTAATTTTTGTAGAAGGACAATTTTAATTTTAATTAATTAATTATTGACTATTTAGATTTTGTAATAATAATTTCAAATAAAAATAAGAGTAAATTGCATAAATCGTCCCTAAGGTTTGGTCAAATTGCAGGTTTCATTCTAAATAGTTTGAAAGTGCAGAGAATGTCTTTTTTTTTAAACCTTTTTGCAAAATTTGGTCATTTTTGAAACTTTTTTTGGCCTCTAAGGTTTTGTTAAATTGCAGGTTTGTCTTAAATAGGGACCAAAATTTGCAAAAATGTTTCAAAAAGGGACGATCTTTACCCTTTCAAACTATTTAGGATGAAACATGCAATTTAGCCAAACCTTACGGACGATTTATGCAATTTACTCTAAAAATAATACGTGAACTCAATTGTTTGAGTCAACTTAAAAAAGATGGAAGGAAGAGATAATGAAGGATTAATACTACAGTAAAATAAGTAAAGTAATTCCTTCGGATAGTTTTAATCACTTACATGAATCCATCGAAGGGCGATCGTTTAAGTTGTAACTAATGCATCTGTAAGCAGTTTCTTTGAAAGTATCGAGAGAACGACATCGATCAGTTTGATCTCTTATCTTGGGATCAATCTGTTGGAATTAATGTCCAAGTTCATAACTAATTGGTGAGACTATCGTCAAAAGTAGAGTCCTTTTTGGGTCGCCCTCGATGAACCATAAAAGAGAAAATCTATTCGGAGAATAAGGCATGTTTTTTTTTGGTTGTTGTTGTGGTTATCCCACATCGCCCAAAAAGGTAAACCAACTCCCTCTATTGCCTTATATAGAGGGAGCATGCCAAAGTTTTAAGAACGAATCTCCTCATTCTATTTCCTACTCCTTATAAGAGTCTTTCGTGTATCGGGACCTTAGGAGTTTGAAAGAATAGTTTTCTTTTGGTTCGTGGGTGTGAGCTATTAGAGGTACTCTCGTTTGGGTACTCGCCTCCAAGTTCGACCAAGGTGGTCTGCGTGTGAGAAATTCGATTTTCTCAAAGGTTAGTAATTTTCTTATTTCTTATTTATTTAATTATTTCTTTTAAGTTGCTTTTAGTTAATTAGGTTTAGATCCTTTAGGGTTTAGTTCCCTTCTTGCTCTAGATTATTATTTCCGCTGCGTATTAATCTAGTTAGGGAATAGAAAACCCAACACAATCAACGTGTCCAATCCGTCAATATTATAGTAGCGTCTAACCAATTTTATCAGTCGTAGTGGCTCATCGTCTCCAATCTTCCTATCATAATAAGCCAGGGTCCCAGTCAATAGCTCAAACATCACCACCCCAAACGAGTAGACATCTGCTTCTTTCTTGAGGATGCCACTTTCAAGGTAAATGGGATCGATGTAATAGTGGTTGCCCGCAACGCTTTCGTAGATGTGTTGCTGATTTCGGTCGCCTACTATTGAAATTTCAAAACTACTGATTTTAGCTTCCAGATTTTCATCTAACAATATTGCATCGCTCTTGATTTTTCTGTGTATTACGACACAGTCCTCACTAAGACCAAAGTGAAGATAATTAATTGCTTTTGCTGCCCCTAGGCAAATCTTCAAGCGTTGTGGCCATGTCAGTGAAAGCAACTTCTTGGGGTCCTTGAGATAATCACCAAGGGCTCCGTTGATAGGATATTTATAAACTATAATCCTGTGATACTCTTCATAACAGTAACCAATGAGAGAGATAATGTTTTCATGGTGAAATCTAGAGATTACTTTTAGCTCATTGAAGAAATGTACCTGGTCATAGCCGTCATTAAAGCATTTTACTGCAGCTGTGTAGTTTTGTAAGCGTTCAGTGAATTGTCCCTTGAAGACTTTATTTACCCTACCTTCTTTTTCGATCGAAGTTTCTTCTCTGAAGTCTTTTGTGGCCAAGCGGATCTCGTCTAATGGAATTCGAAGATCTTCAAGACGTAAACCCTAAGAAGACATTAGTTTCATTCGAATATCTTCAAGACGTAAATCCGGAGTAGACATTAGTTTGTGGTACTGATATATATATGTATTGTAATTTTGAATTTTAGTAGAACTGAGTTTGTTTAGAGATTATTCTGATCCACCCTTTACGTCTCTACTTAGGGTGGGTGGCAGTCATGCCACTGAAAAAACCCCATACCTCCCAACCCACCAATAATATCATTCCACCTCATTCATACTTTTTTCATACCTCCCAACCATTTTTTAGTGGCAACCATGCCTTTTTCATACCTCCCAACTAATTTTATTTTTTTATTTTTTATTTTCATAAATTATATTAAACAATTTAATAAAAACCTAATATTTCATTAATAACTAAAATAACATTACATAATACTTAAAAAAAAACATAATTAAAAGAAAATTACATTATTCTTAAAAAAAAAGAAAATAACTAGTCATCCAGAAATGTTAAGTTTTGAGCCTCTACGTGGTCCGTAAGATCATATAGGAGACGGTAATGGATTTGTTCGTCGAGTAACTCCGGTAATACACTATCGTCATAAACTGGCGCGACCGGAGGATCCATTACATGAACATCTGATATTGCAACTCCGTCGTCTTTTAATATCATATTGTGAAATATGATACATGTATAAACGAGTTGTCGAATCTTTTCAACCGACATAGCCCGGAGAGGACGAGCGAGAATCATCCATTTTGTTTTAAGACGACCAAAAGCTCGCTCGATATCTTTTCTTGCAGACTCTTGTAGCTTCTTGAATCTCTTTTCCTTCTGTTCAACCGGATACTTATATGCTTTAACAAACGTTGAATACGTAGGATAGATTCCATCGGTAAGATAATATCCACGTTTGTAAAACCGTCCATTTACATGAAATGAACTGTTTGGCGCCATTCCATTTTGCTCCGTAAGATACAATGGTGACTGATTCAAAACATTGACATCGTTGTTTGCACCGGGAGGACCAAAAAACGAATGCCAAATCCACATATCGTATGAAGCGACGGCTTCAAGCATAATAGTTGGGTATTGATGATCACCTTGCTTATATTGACCTTTCAAATGTCTTGGACAATTACGCCATGTGAAATGTGTACAATCAATGCTACCAAGCATTCCAGGAATGTGATGTTTATCTTCATGGAACTCGTATAAGCGTGCAATGTCAGTGGAAGTCGGCCTACGTAAGAACTCTGAACCATATAATTGAATAATCGCTTGGCAAAATTTATCAAGGCATTCTCCTATAAAACATAACTTTAAAAAAATTAATAACGATAACTTTAAAAAAATTAATAACGATAACTTTAAAAAAATTAATAACCTGACGTTCGGCGTGCCATGTTTAAATAGTCATCAAATCTATCTGGAGGTTCACCCGTTGCGAGTTGCCGAATGGCCGATGTGCATTTTTGTAACGCCGTGAAACTTTTTTTCCCCTCGCATCTAGGCCCTCTTGAAACCATTCGAAATTCGCTTCAACATCACCAACAACTCTTAAAAACAAGCTTTTATTCATACGAAACCTATCACGAAAAGTATTGTCGGAAAACTTTGGACGTTCAACGAAATAGTCATTCATAAGGGTTTGTAAAGCTTCTTCACAAAAACGGGTTATATACTCTCGACTTTCGGTAGAGCTTGCCGTGTCGTCAATTGAATCGTACACGGCTAATAAGGTTTGTAGGGTGCTACCGGATGGCAATAGTTCGGATGATTCGTCGGGAATAAATATCGAGTCAGACGAAGAAGAAGATGATGAAACCGTTGTAAAAATATGTGAATTGGTTAATTATGTGAATTGTATTGTTTGTGTTAAATATGTATGTTTAGTATATATAGTAGTTTTTTTTTTTTTTTGGCCAAACGCTCCTACCAACGATTTTTTTTTTTTTTTTTTTTTTTTTTTCAAACGTTCGAATATAGTATCATGCCGTTGAAGCATTGGATGCCGCCTACTTAAACCGTTGGACCATACCGGTGGGGTGGCAATGGTGTTCACCGCCGGTATGGTGATGCCGATGGGCATACCGCCCACCATTGCCACCACCCTTATATTATTAAAAAAAAGGCTATTGACTGGTCAAGTCCGGTGTCTTATTATTTAAGGGTTTTTGCATATATATCCTTCCGAAAATGCATAATTGCATATATATCCAAAGCATGCATAAAAACCATTGTACTATATGCATCAAAAACTTGTACAAAGGATATATATGCAATTATTCACTTTGAGAAAGATATATATGCAATTCTGCCTATTATATTTAATCCCACTAGTTCACATCTTCTCATTTTTTAATTTTGTACCACTTAGGCATAAATTAATTAAATGCAATAATTGCGCCATATATATGCCGACTTCACATGTTCTCATTTGTTAATTTTATACCACTGGACATAAATTAATTAGATGCAATAATTGCGCCATTTTCCATTTAGAAATATATAAATAAATAATCTGAATGTGTCCTAAAACATACTTAAAGAAGTACACCCAATAATTTTTTTCTTAAAGATAAGATCCGAGGTTAGTGAGCTAAGTGCAGTTTGCACCCAAAAAATGTTATTGAGTTGTCACTTTAGCACTAACTAAAACATCATTATCGTTATATATCTGTTATTGACGCATGTGGGTCTCATAACACATTATCAAAAATACCCACTCACTCACAAGAAAAATCGAATGGTGAGAGGTGAATTAACTGGCGAGGGACGAATAACATCAAAAAGGCGGTGCAGTTTGACATGTCATTGTGGTGCCATTGGGGAAAAAAATCCCAATAACACACCATTAGGATATTGCACTGTGCTCTCTAATCAGTATTGTATTTGAAAATTCTAACTATTCATGAGTTGACGAGCTTGGGTACATCCGATTTTGGCTTTCAAGCAAAACAATGAGGTAATGGCTCGTGACCAATGACATAATCAGGAAATAAAATGATCTGATGCACAAAAGTTTCTATGCTATAATATAATAGGAAAAGATTAAAAAAAAAATGTGATTTAAGTTGAAATAACTAGGTTTTACATGAATTAAGTTTACTTATTATCTACTAACAGATCCACTAGGCTATTACAAGGAACACAATTCCATGAGACCGGATGTATTTACGAAAATTTATTATTTTTAACAAAAATTAGCATTACAAATCAAATTTTCACCGAGGTTTGGTGACACTGCGAGACCCCTTAGCTCCGTCACCGCTCGTGACTTCACATTTTCTTACTGTTTTTTTATTTTACTTTTTTTACGTATAAGGGTCAGAAGATTAAGTACAAAAATTTATGATTACCAAAATGAATAAATGCGTAACTATATTATTATTTATTTCCAGGTAAATCTTTTTATGTTACTTAAATCATACACAATTGTGTGTAGTAAACATCTAACGTGGAAGGTGCCTTCAAGCTGGCATAAAATTTAAAAAGAAAAAAGAGAAAAAGACATCTAAACATTGACTTTAGTTTTAACACTTACATAGGAGTTCAATACTTTTCTTGCAAAACTCAACATTGGTTTATGTTAGATAATAATCACAACCTTTGATGCTTAGCGTTCACATTTTTATCAATGTATTTTGCTAAAAGAAAGTACGTAACACAAAATAGATTAGAAGGGGAAGCTTATTATTCAAAATACAATAAGAGGAGATTTAAAATCATTTGAGAATCAAACTTTTTTACAAACCAAGGGATTAATCTCCGCCCTACATCTTTATTTGATCTGATTGATGAGATTAATCCCAACAATTTAAAAAACCCACTTTCATCATTTTTTTTCAAATATTAATATCTTTCAAACCGTCAATCGTTAAGCAAAAAATAAAAATAATAATAATAAAATATATATATATATATATATATATATATATATATATAATATATATATATATATATATATATATATATATATATATATATATATATATATATATATATATATATATATATATATATACCGTTACGACGATCATTTAATTATCTTTCTACAGAAAGACACTTCGATATACTTTCGACAAAATTATTTTTTTTCGTGTTTTTCACCTTTTTCGTGTTTTTCACCTTTTTTTCGTTACTTAAATTTGCATGAAAATATCACATGTGATATTATATATCATATGTGATTTAACACTAATATCACTTGTGATATTACATATCATATGTGATTTAACACTAATATCACTTGTGATATTACATATCATATGTGATTTAACACAAATATCACATGTGATTTTTCATGCGAATTTCAATAATGAAAAAAAAAAAAAAAAAAAAAAAAAAAAAAAAAAAAAAAAAGGAAAAGAAAGTGAAAAAAGAGAAAGAAAAAAAATTTGTCGAAAGCATATCAAAGTGCCTGTCTATTAAAACACCCCTTACATAAGAAATACAAATTATCAAGCATATAGTACAACCAAATTAAACATAATTCCTACATTAAATGTAACTAATACAAATAATAAAGCACATTATACAAATATTCAAGCCCGAATGGGCAACGGGTCAAATGGGCTTGAGCCCGAACGGGTGCGGCCAAACGGGCTCGAGCCCGAACGGTCACGGGCTAAATGAAATTATTGATATCCGTAAATTTATTGTCAAAAAGAACATAATAAACTTCAAGATACCCGTCGCTGCAACGCGCGGGTACCCTGCTATACTTTATAATGCATTTGGGACTTTTCTAAAAAGGAAGGCTTAAAAAATTAGATTCAACACTTGCTTATAATGGAAAGAATTATCTTACTTTTGCTATGAAATCAATACATACACATAAAATAGAAGTTACATTACATTATGAAAATTAAATGACTTGTAACAGCCCATTAATACCATAAAATAGCATTTATATTTTATAAACCGAGTGCTTTTTTTTTTTTTTTTCCCTCAATTTTAGTATTAAATGGTAATTCAAATTATTAACAATTAAGAAGATATCAATATAACATTAAGTAAATAATAATAATTAAATTTCGGTTACACAACTATTGAAGCACATTAATTCGTCAGTTAAAAATTTTAGTATAAAAGGATCATTTTTTCTACCAAGACAAAAAATCACACTAATCATATACATCTCACACTACGCTCCACATCGTATACATCTCAAAAGTGCGAATCGAACCCTCATCCTATTAGTTGAAGCACCTTTTAAAAATGTTAAGGGATTGTGTGGGCTAAATTTGACGTCTTTGATAATGTTGGATAGATATGGTGGCTACAATGATGGTAGATGCACCAGTGGATTAGTGGAACTCGTGGTGGCGATTGTTGTTTTCGTGTTACTACAATATACAATATCTGCACGAAGGTCTATATATAGCGATTGATCAACCATATATCAGTTTATCATGGTGCCTAGCAAGTCTAATGTTCAAATGTTGTTAGAAACATGAAACGAGATATTATTTGAGTATTGTATATCCTTTTGTATGCATGTCGTTTTGATTTAATCGTCTATGCATGCCAATAATACAATAGTATTTTGGGACAATTTCTGGTAGCATTAGTGAAAAACTTAAATCATTTTATGCGTGAAATTAACTATGTCTGTCATGTTGGTCATCTCTTTTATATTGATTTATTCGTCTTCTGATTTAGCATATGAACCAATGTTAGTATTTCTTGTTTCCTCATTTTGAACATATGCAACTTAACAGTCGGGACAATAATTGTAAATGGGGTGTTTTACATTGTTGTAAATTGATTTATTGTGGAGAGTGATAGTTGTAAACTATGATTAAAATTGTCATGTTGCATTATTGCTATGGAAAATGCATAAATATTTTTAGATACTTTTAGATAGACCTTTGATCAAAAGAGAATTACGCGCCGCCGAAATTTAGTTAAAAACTAGACACTGTTGCCATTAGGCGTGGGTACTCAGCTATCATTGTTATTGCTTAAAGTTATTTTAATTTAAATTATCATTCATTTGTACGGTTATTGTTAGAAAAAATGTGTTACCGAACAACATTTGCTCGCCTCAAAATATAGTCACAGGGTACCCGCCGCCGCATCGCGCGGGTACCCTGCTAGTTTATCTCTAACTTATGCTACGTGGTTCCAAAATAATTTTTTATCCACAAAAATCACACAATTTAAAAAAAATATAATAATTATTGTTTTTTCTTTTGTAATTTTTGTAGAAGGACAATTTTAATTTTAATTAATTAATTATTGACTATTTAGATTTTGTAATAATAATTTCAAATAAAAATAAGAGTAAATTGCATAAATCGTCCCTAAGGTTTGGTCAAATTGCAGGTTTCATTCTAAATAGTTTGAAAGTGCAGAGAATGTCTTTTTTTTAAACCTTTTTGCAAAATTTGGTCATTTTTGAAACTTTTTTTGGCCTCTAAGGTTTTGTTAAATTGCAGGTTTGTCTTAAATAGGGACCAAAATTTGCAAAAATGTTTCAAAAAGGGACGATCTTTACCCTTTCAAACTATTTAGGATGAAACATGCAATTTAGCCAAACCTTACGGACGATTTATGCAATTTACTCTAAAAATAATACGTGAACTCAATTGTTTGAGTCAACTTAAAAAAGATGGAAGGAAGAGATAATGAAGGATTAATACTACAGTAAAATAAGTAAAGTAATTCCTTCGGATAGTTTTAATCACTTACATGAATCCATCGAAGGGCGATCGTTTAAGTTGTAACTAATGCATCTGTAAGCAGTTTCTTTGAAAGTATCGAGAGAACGACATCGATCAGTTTGATCTCTTATCTTGGGATCAATCTGTTGGAATTAATGTCCAAGTTCATAACTAATTGGTGAGACTATCGTCAAAAGTAGAGTCCTTTTTGGGTCGCCCTCGATGAACCATAAAAGAGAAAATCTATTCGGAGAATAAGGCATGTTTTTTTTTGGTTGTTGTTGTGGTTATCCCACATCGCCCAAAAAGGTAAACCAACTCCCTCTATTGCCTTATATATAGAGGGAGCATGCCAAAGTTTTAAGAACGAATCTCCTCATTCTATTTCCTACTCCTTATAAGAGTCTTTCGTGTATCGGGACCTTAGGAGTTTGAAAGAATAGTTTTCTTTTGGTTCGTGGGTGTGAGCTATTAGAGGTACTCTCGTTTGGGTACTCGCCTCCAAGTTCGACCAAGGTGGTCTGCGTGTGAGAAATTCGATTTTCTCAAAGGTTAGTAATTTTCTTATTTCTTATTTATTTAATTATTTCTTTTAAGTTGCTTTTAGTTAATTAGGTTTAGATCCTTTAGGGTTTAGTTCCCTTCTTGCTCTAGATTATTATTTCCGCTACGTATTAATCTAGTTAGGGAATAGAAAACCCAACACAATCAACGTGTCCAATCCGTCAATATTATAGTAGCGTCTAACCAATTTTATCAGTCGTAGTGGCTCATCGTCTCCAATCTTCCTATCATAATAAGCCAGGGTCCCAGTCAATAGCTCAAACATCACCACCCCAAACGAGTAGACATCTGCTTCTTTCTTGAGGATGCCACTTTCAAGGTAAATGGGATCGATGTAATAGTGGTTGCCCGCAACGCTTTCGTAGATGTGTTGCTGATTTCGGTCGCCTACTATTGAAATTTCAAAACTACTGATTTTAGCTTCCAGATTTTCATCTAACAATATTGCATCGCTCTTGATTTTTCTGTGTATTACGACACAGTCCTCACTAAGACCAAAGTGAAGATAATTAATTGCTTTTGCTGCCCCTAGGCAAATCTTCAAGCGCTGTGGCCATGTTAGTGAAAGCAACTTCTTGGGGTCCTTGAGATAATCACCAAGGGCTCCGTTGATAGGATATTTATAAACTATAATCCTGTGATACTCTTCATAACAGTAACCAATGAGAGAGATAATGTTTTCATGGTGAAATCTAGAGATTACTTTTAGCTCATTGAAGAAATGTACCTGGTCATAGCCGTCATTAAAGCATTTTACTGCAGCTGTGTAGTTTTGTAAGCGTTCAGTGAATTGTCCCTTGAAGACTTTATTTACCCTACCTTCTTTTTCGATCGAAGTTTCTTCTCTGAAGTCTTTTGTGGCCAAGCGGATCTCGTCTAATGGAATTCGAAGATCTTCAAGACGTAAACCCTAAGAAGACATTAGTTTCATTCGAATATCTTCAAGACGTAAATCCGGAGTAGACATTAGTTTGTGGTACTGATATATATATGTATTGTAATTTTGAATTTTAGTAGAACTGAGTTTGTTTAGAGATTATTCTGATCCACCCTTTACGTCTCTACTTAGGGTGGTGGCAGTCATGCCACTGAAAAAACCCCATACCTCCCAACCCACCAATAATATCATTCCACCTCATTCATACTTTTTTCAAACCTCCCAACCATTTTTTAGTGGCAACCATGCCTTTTTCATACCTCCCAACTAATTTTATTTTTTTATTTTTTATTTTCATAAATTATATTAAACAATTTAATAAAAACCTAATATTTCATTAATAACTAAAATAACATTACATAATACTTAAAAAAAAACATAATTAAAAGAAAATTACATTATTCTTAAAAAAAAGAAAATAACTAGTCATCCAGAAATGTTAAGTTTTGAGCCTCTACGTGGTCCGTAAGATCATATAGGAGACGGTAATGGATTTGTTCGTCGAGTAACTCCGGTAATACACTATCGTCATAAACTGGCGCGACCGGAGGATCCATTACATGAACATCTGATATTGCAACTCCGTCGTCTTTTAATATCATATTGTGAAATATGATACATGTATAAACGAGTTGTCGAATCTTTTCAACCGACATAGCCCGGAGAGGACGAGCGAGAATCATCCATTTTGTTTTAAGACGACCAAAAGCTCGCTCGATATCTTTTCTTGCAGACTCTTGTAGCTTCTTGAATCTCTTTTCCTTCTGTTCAACCGGATACTTATATGCTTTAACAAACGTTGAATACGTAGGATAGATTCCATCGGTAAGATAATATCCACGTTTGTAAAACCGTCCATTTACATGAAATGAACTGTTTGGCGCCATTCCATTTTGCTCCGTAAGATACAATGGTGACTGATTCAAAACATTGACATCGTTGTTTGCACCGGGAGGACCAAAAAACGAATGCCAAATCCACATATCGTATGAAGCGACGGCTTCAAGCATAATAGTTGGGTATTGATGATCACCTTGCTTATATTGACCTTTCAAATGTCTTGGACAATTACGCCATGTGAAATGTGTACAATCAATGCTACCAAGCATTCCAGGAATGTGATGTTTATCTTCATGGAACTCGTATAAGCGTGCAATGTCAGTGGAAGTCGGCCTACGTAAGAACTCTGAACCATATAATTGAATAATCGCTTGGCAAAATTTATCAAGGCATTCTCCTATAAAACATAACTTTAAAAAAATTAATAACGATAACTTTAAAAAAATTAATAACGATAACTTTAAAAAAATTAATAACCTGACGTTCGGCGTGCCATGTTTAAATAGTCATCAAATCTATCTGGAGGTTCACCCGTTGCGAGTTGCCGAATGGCCGATGTGCATTTTTGTAACGCCGTGAAACTTTTTTTCCCCCTCGCATCTAGGCCCTCTTGAAACCATTCGAAATTCGCTTCAACATCACCAACAACTCTTAAAAACAAGCTTTTATTCATACGAAACCTATCACGAAAAGTATTGTCGGAAAACTTTGGACGTTCAACGAAATAGTCATTCATAAGGGTTTGTAAAGCTTCTTCACGAAAACGGGTTATATACTCTCGACTTTCGGTAGAGCTTGCCGTGTCGTCAATTGAATCGTACACGGCTAATAAGGTTTGTAGGGTGCTACCGGATGGCAATAGTTCGGATGATTCGTCGGGAATAAATATCGAGTCAGACGAAGAAGAAGATGATGAAACCGTTGTAAAAATATGTGAATTGGTTAATTATGTGAATTGTATTGTTTGTGTTAAATATGTATGTTTAGTATATATAGTAGTTTTTTTTTTTTTTTTGCCAAACGCTCCTACCAACGATTTTTTTTTTTTTTTTTTTTCAAACGTTCGAATATAGTATCATGCCGTTGAAGCATTGGATGCCGCCTACTCAAACCGTTGGACCATACCGGTGGGGTGGCAATGGTGTTCACCGCCGGTATGGTGATGCCGATGGGCATACCGCCCACCATTGCCACCACCCTTATATTATTAAAAAAAAGGCTATTGACTGGTCAAGTCCGGTGTCTTATTATTTAAGGGTTTTTGCATATATATCCTTCCGAAAATGCATAATTGCATATATATCCAAAGCATGCATAAAAACCATTGTACTATATGCATCAAAAACTTGTACAAAGGATATATATGCAATTATTCACTTTGAGAAAGATATATATGCAATTCTGCCTATTATATTTAATCCCACTAGTTCACATCTTCTCATTTTTTAATTTTGTACCACTTAGGCATAAATTAATTAAATGCAATAATTGCGCCATATATATGCCGACTTCACATGTTCTCATTTGTTAATTTTATACCACTGGACATAAATTAATTAGATGCAATAATTGCGTCATTTTCCATTTCGAAATATATAAATAAATAATCTGAATGCGTCCTAAAACATACTTAAAGAAGTACACCCAATAATTTTTTCCTTAAAGATAAGATCCGAGGTTAGTGAGCTAAGTGCAGTTTGCACCCAAAAATATTATTGAGTTGTCACTTTAGCACTAACTAAAACATCATTATCAGTTATATATCTGTTATTGATGCATGTGGGTCTCATAACACATTATCAAAAATACCCACTCACTCACAAGAAAAATCGAATGGTGAGAGGTGAATTAACTGACGAGGGACGAATAACATCAAAAGGGCGGTGCATTTTGACATGTCATTGTGGTGCCATTGGGGAAAAAAATCCCAATAACACAACATTAGGATATTGCACTATGCTCTCTAATCAGTATTGTATTTGAAAATTCTAACTATTCATGAGTTGACGAGCTTAGGTACATCCGATTTTGGCTTTCAAGCAAAACAATGAGGTAATGGCTCGTGACCAATGACATAATCAGAAAATAAAATGATCTGATGCACAAAAGTTTCTATGCTATAATATAATAGGAAAAGATTAAAAAAAAAATGTGATTTAAGTTGAAATAACTAGTTTTTTCATGAATTAAGTTTACTTATTATCTACTAACAGATCCACTAGGCAATTACAAGGAACACAATTCCATGAGACCGGATGTATTTACGAAAATTTATTATTTTTAACAAAAATTAGCATTACAAATCAAATTTTCACCGAGGTTTGGTGACACCGCGAGACCCCTTAGCTCCGTCACCGCTCGTGACTTCACATTTTCTTACTGTTTTTTTATTTTACTTTTTTTACGTATAAGGGTCAGAAGATTAAGTACAAAAATTTATGATTACCAAAATGAATAAATGCGTAACTATATTATTATTTATTTCCAGGTATATCTTTTTATGTTACTTAAATCATACACAATTGTGTGTAGTAAACATCTAACGTGGAAGGTGCCTTCAAGCTGGCATAAAATTTAAAAAGAAAAAAGAGAAAAAGACATCTAAACATTGACTTTAGTTTTAACACTTACATTGGAGTTCAATACTTTTCTTGCAAAACTCAACATTGGTTTATGTTAGATAATAATCACAACCTTTGATGCTTAGCGTTCACATTTTTATCAATGTATTTTGCTAAAAGAAAGTACGTAACACAAAATAGATTAGAAGGGGAAGCTTATTATTCAAAATACAATAAGAGTAGATTTAAGATCATTTGAGAATCAAACTTTTTTACAAACCAAGGGATTAATCTCCGCCCTACATCTTTATTTGATCTGATTGATGAGATTAATCCCAACAATTTAAAAAACCCACTTTCATCATTTTTTTTCAAATATTAATATCTTTCAAACCGTCAATCGTTAAGCAAAAAATAAAAATAATAATAATAAAATATATATATATATATATATATATATATATATATATATATATATATATATATATATATATATATATATATATATATATATATATATATATATATATACCGTTACGACGATCATTTAATTATCTTTCTACAGAAAGACACTTCGATATACTTTCGACAAAATTATTTTTTTTCGTGTTTTTCACCTTTTTCGTGTTTTTCACGTTTTTTTCGTTACTTAAATTTGCATGAAAATATCACATGTGATATTATATATCATATGTGATTTAACACTAATATCACTTGTGATATTACATATCATATGTGATTTAACACTAATATCACATGTGATATTACATATCATATGTGATTTAACACAAATATCACATGTGATTTTTCATGCGAATTTCAATAATGAAAAAAAAAAAAAAAAAAAAAAAAAAAAAGAGGAAAAGAAAGTGAAAAACGAGAAAAAAAAATTTTGTCGAAAGTATATCAAAGTGCCCGTCAATAAAAAGATAATTAAATGCTCGTCGCGATGGTGCAATTAATTTCGCTTAACGATTAACGGTTTAAGAGATATTTAAATTATAAAAAAATATGTGAAATATTAAAATGCTTTTAATCTCAACCATTGATTTCATTTTAAATGGATGGTTGGGATGAGTCAATTGGTATGTAAGATAAGTTTGGTATGTAAAATAACTTTCATCATTTTTTTTTTTGTCGAAAGTATATCAAAGTGCCCGTCTATAGAAAGATAATTAAATGCTCGCCGCGATGGTGTAATTAATTTCGCTTAACGGTTAACGGTTTAAAAGATATTTAAATTATAAAAAATATGTGAAATATTAAAATGCTTTTAATCTCAACCATTGATTTTATTTTAAATGGATGGTAGGGATGAGTCCCTTGTAAGATAAGTTTAATATGTAAAATAACTTTGCAATTAGTATTTTAAAAAACTTTTATCTCATCTAAGAGCACCCGGTGCAGCTTGTTGCTCCCCTCACCGTGGCCAACGTAGCAGCTCGTTGCACCTCGCCGTTGCACCCTCCATGCTCGCCGTCTCTCGCCGAAATGGTGTTTCTCGTCTGCACGACGAGCATTAGTTTCTGACAAGTGGGGTATTTGTTATATATCAAATGTTTTTTTTCAGTTTTTTTTTTTTTTTTTTTTTTTTTTTTTTTTTTTTTTTTTTTTTTTCTCGGTTTTTCAATTGCTGAAAATGAGTAGCTGGAATTTCATTTCTTAAGTTTTCCGGTGATCGGAAAATGTGGGGGTTGAATGAAAAATGGTGGAGTGAGTGAGATGTGAAAGTATATCCTTTTGCGAAATGGGCCAAGGACTGATTTTTTTTTTCTTTATTATAACAGTTAGAACTTTTTTTTTTTTTTTTTTTTAAATGTTATTTATATGTGTTTAAATTTGTTGTATTGTATTTTTATTTTAATGAAATGAATTTAGTTTATTGGGGTATTTGAATAAAAAAAATAGATAGTGGTGGGGCCCAAATGAGTAAGTTGTGTTATGTTATTGGGGAGGGAGTTGTAAAGAGAGGTATGTCATAGTGACGTAGCACCTCATGGGGCCCGAATAAATAAGTTACCCATGTCATTGCACCTGATGCTCTAACAAACAACCTTTAAAAATTAAAATAATAATATAACCACTAATAAAAAATACTTGAACGTTAGAGCAAAAAGTGAATTGAAATTTGTGTTTACAATCTATTAAAAGTAAACTTTCATTGCAGGCGTTCAAACTTGGATTCGCTGGCAAACTAAAGAGTATAACTACGATTCAATTTCACAGGAAAAACGATGGATTTTCACATAAAAGAAAGGGGTAATTACCAAAATCGTATGTTAATTTCAACTTTTTTAAAAAAAGGTACAAAAATAATGGACTTTCCCAAAAGAGTCATGTGCGATCGTGCGAACCCACAAAAAACGTGACACGTGTCCAGACAAATTGGTACAAGCCAATGATTGGCTCCAGCAAATACCCCACGTGCAGAGTTGACTTTTGAAAAAAGATCGTGCGAACGACATTGTGCGAATGTGCGAAAGACTGCTACAAAATCTTCCAAAATCTTTCTTTGTACTGTAAGATTTCTTGGAAAAGAACAAAACCCATTTTAATAATAATTATTTTAATTTTAATTTTATTACTATTAACAAAATTAATGTATAATCAAAAACCTGATTATATCATCTCACACACACAAATCCACACACATTATCAACAACCTGATTATATCAATTTTGTTCATACGAAATGGTTAGTTTTTTCTTTAATTTTGTTCATACGAATGGTTAATTTTTCTTTAATTTTGTTCATACGAATGTATAATTTTTTAGGGTTTGTTCATACGAATGGTTAATTTTGTTCATACGAATGGATAATTTTATTTTAGTGTTTGTTCATACGAATGTTTATGTACTCCGCACATTTGTTCATACGAATGGTTATTAAGCTTTTAAGTTTGGTCTTTTTGGGCTTATTAGTTTATGTACTTAAATGGTCAGCTGTGGTATGTAGTTCAGGTTACGGACTTTAATGTGTTTGGATTAGCTGTGGTATGTATTTCAGCTGTGGTATGTAGTTTATGTACTTAAATGGTCAGCTGTGGTATGAATACTTAAAGCGTCTTTTTGGGTATGAAGTTTAGGTTATGGACTTAAATGTGTTTTTTTGCATAAGTCTCATAAACCCAAAAAGACGCTTTCAGAACGAATACCCGAGCAACGCACGGGTATTGCACTTGTTTGTTTTTGTTACGGTTGCAGTTCATTAATGAATGACATTATGAGATTATCACCCATTTGGATTAGCTTATGAGACTTAAAGCGTCTTTTTGGGTTTATGAGATTATCAAGTATGTAGAGTGGTATAATGTCATCCAAACCCCTTGTTGAATACTTAAAGTGTCTCTTACAGTGGTGACAATGCTTAGCAGTCAAAATTGCCTTTGAATCACTGAATTCATATAGTTGATCTCTCACAGTTGCAGCAATATTTGCTAAAAAAGCAGTGCATGTTGATGATGTCTTATAATTTTAGTATGTGTGACAATTTTAGTAGTATTGTAGTATGTGTGATAATTTTAGGGTGTATCGATTAGTACACTTCGGTGTTTTCAGGAAGCCCACAAGTAGCCATGTAGTTTCATAGTTCATTGTTACATGTTGTTTGTATTTGTAGTATTTCTTGTTATAACAGTTTGTTTATTAATATAGGAATATGATGCCAAGGTTCACATTCGAAGCAAATTGCATTACTTTGAATTGATTAAAGGCAGGTTATCTGAAAACCGTCGTACGCTGTTTCGGTCAACATGCTTTGGTCCATGGTTGGATTTAAATTACTTTGTGAACGAGGAGAGTCTTATCCATTATATGCTTCAAAAACAATTTCCATCTGATGATGACCACTATGATTTGGCACTACTTTATTTTGTTAATGGACATCAACTTCATTTTGGACGCCGGGAATTTCACTTGATAACAGCTTTTAAATTTGGATTGCCTAGTTTTCGGAAGTTTAGAAGTGGTGATATAATATTTCGGGACCGTGTTTTTCCTAACAAGGTAGGGGAGAATTTGAAAGCCATTGATCTTCTAGGTTTGATTGAGGATGATGAGCTTTTTGGAAAACTATCTAATGAAGAAGCCGTCCGAGTTTGCCTTATCTTATCACTTATTGTCATATTTATGGGGCATGGCCTGTTAACCGTGGTTGGTGATGTATTTATCAGATTGGTTGAGAACTTGGAAGCCTGGAATGACTTTCCTTGGGGGGAATACATTTGGAGACAGTTGTATGAAGCCCTTCGAAATAGGTGCACAAGAAAGAATGTGGAGTATACTTTGGATGGATTTGTTTTCTGTTTCATGGTTAGAATGATTACACGAATTGTTTCAATGAATTGTTTTGTTACCTGATATTCTTTTAATAAAAGTTGTTTTTTCAGATATGGATTTTAGAGTCTTCTACTCAGAGCCGTCTTTGGTGGAGCAAGGACGTTGATGTTATCCCTAGAGCACTTTCATGGTCCAGGAAGGTTCCTTTTCAAGCATGGGAGGATTTTGGAATGCTTTTTCCTCAGGTAAGTGTTTAATTTGTAATATCAGTCAATTTCTATTTACGATACAAATGTATATTAGTTTACTTTGATTATGGTTAACGGTTATCCCACTTTTGGTTTGTATTTTTGCTAGGGTAAAGATACAAACCATGATCTATATCCTACCAGGTCTGAGGCTGATTCAGAGTGGTACACAAAAGGCATTCGGTTTTTCAACTGGTATTCACCGAGACCAGCGCCTGTTGTCCATGGAGGGCTTTTTGAGGATTATATGCGTAAACGAGCAGAACTTCGTGCCAAAGCCCATGATATGGACAATGAAGCTCAATCGCCAAAATCTCGTGATACTCTTGAGGATCGTGTTAGGACCCTGCAGGGTATATGTAATGGTTTATTGATGTTACCCGCAGAGGTCAACAGTTTGAAAGCAAGGGTCCACAAGCTTGAAACAATTATTCAGGTTTGTTTCTACTTCAAATGTTTACCGTAAAATTTTAAGAGTTTAGCGACTTATTCATGTAATCGATCTTTTGTATTACCCAGTATATGAAGAGAAAAATGATGGGTGGACATAGGCAGGACATAGTTGATCAGAAAGGGAACAAAGGACTGGAAAAAGTAAATCCCGTTTATTATATTTTATTTTTCTTTACATGAGTTTGAGATATTTACCTGAATTTCTTACATTGTACTTAATATATTTACAGGATGAAGTCGCTGGTGATGAAAAGGATATTGATCTTGGTGATGAGTTTTGCCCAAATTTAAATCATAATTTCCTAGAACTGTTTGAGTTTGAAGTCCAGAATGAGGATGTCGAAGCTGAAGGTGTTGGAGAGGTTTGTACAACATTAAGAATATTACATGTAAATTGTCTTTTAAAGTTAATTATATGTTGGTTTGATTTGTATTTTGTGTTATGCACACAGAATGAATGTGTTTACCAAGCTACCCAAGATCGCGTAAAAGCTCAAAAGCAACAAGCTGAGGTTCGACGTGTGGCTGCACAAAGGGAAAAGAGGGCCAGAGACTTAAAGGATCGCCAAAAAGGCGCAGAGCTTAAAAAGCAGTTTTTGAAAACCACTTACGTGAAGCTTCCTGTGCAAAATAAGAGGCAGTATGAACTGGTACCCATGGAAGAGTTTACGGACGTAGATACGGATGTTAAAGTTCCCCCACTAGATGAACTTAAAAGAAGAAACTCTTCATTATCTCCTTATAAGCTCAAGAAGTGTAAAGATCTCACACCTTGGGAAGAGGTATGACCTAAATCCTTCATTTATGTTTAACATTTTAATCATTTATATAACCGTGTAAAATCCCTTGATAACCTTAGAAACGTTGACATTAAGTTCAGATAATCCTTCATTTATGTATGTACATGTTACCTGTTGATTGTGGAAGGCAAATTGTACTTGATTGAAATTAGTGGAATGTGATGTTAGTTATAAGTTCATGTATCCTGCTAGGACTGCAAATTAACCACAGGTCATGAATTACACTTAGACATATCTTTATATTGTCTAATCTAGGACTGCAATAGTTGGAACCCTTCACATGCCTATATGTTTTCACTCAGGATTATAATTATACATTTTCCATTGTGCTCACCATACTTTTCGGACCTATAATGTGTAGGATCTAATACGGCCGAACTTCAGGATTGATAAAGTTCATGTTAATCGTGAGTTGGAGGTTTATCTTCAAAGTTCTTATAAGTCTCGTTGCCAGTTTCCTTGGTGCAATGATATTACTGTTGATTATCTTTTCTGGGATTCTTTTGTTGGGATGGACGATACCCGTGAAGGCTGGTTCCGTGATGAGGTAATTAAAAAATGGAAATATTAGCCAGTTTTGTGTTTTTTAATGGAATTATTGATCTACGTTTTTGTTAAATGTCTACAGCACATTGAGCTTTGGGTGATGTATTTGTGGCACTTTAGACCATCTTTTGCAGATTGGTCCATTGTTAGCAGTTACTTCTTGACACTTCTACTCCAAGGTTCATTGCCACTGTTTTATGCTACCGATGAAGTTTACAAATTGGCATGGTCTGATGTTGACCGGGTATTTATCTTTTTAGCAATTACTTCTTGACAATTCTACTTTAATTTTGTCATGTGGATTTTTTTTATTTTTATTATTTTATATTCCTTGCAGGTGTTCATTCCGATAAATGAACCAAAGAAACATTGGTCTGTTGCCCAGTTTCACATACAATCTGGGAATGTTATATTTTATGACAGTCTTTATCGTGGTGAAGAGGAAGGCCGTGACTGGTATCTGCAAATGAGGAGTTGTTTGGAAGTGAATCTTCCCTTGATTCTACGGGAGACAGGTGTGTTTGCCAAGAAACGTATCGACCCGAATTCATACAAGATCAAGTTTCGTCTTGCCCAGAACGTTCCAAAGCAGGGTGGGGTATTTGGTGATTGCGGAGTCTTTGTGTGTATGTTTCTTTTCAGGTTAGTAATTCTTGTCGCTATTTGCATTGGTAATTAGATTATGATAAACATAAACATAAACCTATAGAAACTAAGAAATGACACACTCCGAGCAACAAACACTAAGATAGACATGAGACATTTATCTTACCAAGAGTTTTATTAGGATCACACTAGCCAACATTTATCTTACCAAGGCAACATACCCTTAATCTTCTCGATGAATAGGTCAATCTCTCGACCCCTTAGTAATCCATTCATAAATTTTTTTACACATGTTGTAAAGTTAATTTCATTTGTTTTTTAGCTGATAATAATTCCGTCATAAATTTGGTTACATAGGTTTGCTTATGGAATTCTTTTGGATGTCGATGATCCAACCCAGGCAGCACTTGCATATCGAGAGGGATTGATCCGTTATTATTTCAAGAACAGGATAAACTGTGGTTGAATCTAATGGTTGTGACTCATTGTTCCAAATGTGTTGAACGTCGATAATCTAACCCGGGCAGAACATGAATACCTATTCCCACTAGCGTGAAACAATCAGTTATGTTAGCTTATTTATGAGTACCTATTCGCACTAGCGTGAAACAATCAGTTATGTTGATATCAAAGTCCGCAAACACTAGCTTGATGTTATCAATTATGTTGTAATGTTATGAGTCATAGATTTTATGAAAACTTAGTTGGAGTACAAGGTGTATGCCATAACATTTTAGTTGGATTACAATTAAGGATCAGCCAAGTTAACATGCTCGTAGTCTTCTGGCATTGATGGGTACCCTGATTGTCTTTGATTGCTTTGTGAGTTTTCGGTTGGGTTTCCTGATTGTCTTTGACTGCTTTGTGATCCTCCTCGTGCAGAGTTCCTATGCTACAATTTATCAAACATAGTTATCAAGTTAATACATTTGTCAATAATCGAATACAAAATAAAATAATAATGTCACACATACTTACCTTTTTCTTTGGCAATGGTGCATTGCAAACTCCTCGGTTGTGACCACGTTCACCGCACCTTCCACATTTATTTTCAGTTGGTTCCTCACCTTGCGATCTAATCCGGTCTTTGTTCTTTGGTCTTCCGGCTGGGCGCTTACCCATTTTCGGTGGATTTACTTCAGGCAAGTTTGTTGGAAGCTCCCAACTTGGGATTTCTCCAACGGGAAATACCAACTCTTGGTATGTAGCTTTTAGAGTGGTTGTTCTAAACCAATCTTGCGCCAAATGATTACAACTTGTTAATCCTTGAAATCTACAAACAGCTATAGCATGACCACATGGCAAACCAGAAAGTTCCCATTTTCTACATGTGCATGTATTTTCCCTGAGCTTTACAATATGTCTCTTCCTACGATCATTTACCTCGTAAATCCTTCTATGTTCAATGGCATTCACTGTCCAATTAACACTCTTAAACATTCTGCCCTGAATCTTTGCATTAGCCCAGTCACTAAGCTCACCCGCAGTTGCATCTAAACATTTGCGTAATAATTATAAACATGATATGTGTGATAATAATAAGAGCTAATAATAGTAATAATAATACTAATAATAATTAATAATAATAATAAACACACACACACACACACACACACACACACACACACATATATATATATATATATATATATATATATATATATATATATAAAATCATTTAATTATATATACCTTCGTACTTTTCTCGTTTATCACAAAACCATTCCTGTAGAAGCCCTCTATAGTATTCCATTAGCATTGAAATAGGATGTCTTCGAACGTTTTTTGTTAAACTGTTTATTGACTCTGCACTGTTCGAAGTCATATAATTGTAACGTTTACCTGTGCAATGCGCTCTGGACCAATAGTTAATCCCAGCTTCTATTAGTTTGTTGTAAGCTTCCGGTTTTTTTTGTCCAAGTTGTGTGAATGCTTCGTGAAACTCGTCGGTTGTGTAACATTTGCAAGTCTTCCAATATAAAGCCTTAAGCCTTTCGCTTTGTCCAAAGTTGCAATTCAACATCAAATGCCTACAACAATAACCATGAAATGAATCCGGAAAAACCGTCTCACAAGCTTGTTGTATTCCTAGATGTCTATCAGATATTATAGCCAAATCTGGAACATCGCCGATGCATTCTTTCAAGTGGGTCAAAAACCATGTCCACGATCTCCCCGTCTCACCCTGAGATACACCGGTCGCAAGAGGAACAATCTGATTATTTCCATCCATTCCAACGGCGAGCAAATTTGTACCGAGGTATGTACCTTTAAGATGAGCCGCATCAATTATTATTAGTGGTCGCAAATGGTCCAAGAAAGCCCGAATCTAGAACATTAACAAAGTGTTAGTTTTAAATTAATAACATAAACTATATATTCAATAGAAAAGTTAATTCATAAATTATTACCGCAACACCAAAGGCTATAAAAACCATCTCAAAGCGGTCTTTAGAATCCGTCTCAATATGTGTTACCCATCCGGGGTTTTTCAACATTAAATTATAACAATAATACGGTAATTGCGAAAAAGAATTTTTCGGGCAACCGGTCAACGTCTCCAATGCTATATTTCTTCCTCCCCATGCCTTTTTGTACGAAATGTCGATGTTGTATGTAAGGTTGATGTCGTTTACTACGTCATTTGGCTTATATATCCGACTAGGATCTCCCATCTTCGGTATCAACAAATGACCCAACAATTTAGAGGTTGCATTTCGGTGATTGGGATAGAGTTGTGTTCTGTCACAAGTGTGAATGTCATTTACTTTTCCTATTACCCATTTCATAGTATCTTCCGCCTTAGCTGAAATTATCTTCCAGTCGCAATCGGGAGACAAACAAACTACATCATACCTATACCTATCTGTTTTTCTTGGTTTAAATTGAAAACCTTCTAAAAGAGCCGTTTCACCAATTTCGAACATGCATAATTCTTTGCTATCAAATTCATCACCTGTTTTTATAAGTTTTTTGCAAATTTTCCCGGCCCCTGCTATTTGCGTTTTAATAGGTTGTGTTGGCTGTTCTGGTGGAGGAGGCAAATAGTTAAATGGGTTACTTTTCCATGCATGATCAAAATGGTCGTTTGAAAAAACAGGTTCTTTATTTTTGAAAGTTTCGTTCTGGGGTTCTTCTTCGAAAGGTTTTGTATTAAGATCGAATGAAAAAGTATTTGATGAAGAAGTATTTACCTCTGAGGCATTTTCAATTTTCTTAATATACACATTATGCAACACTCTAGATTTTCCTTTCAGAACTTGATGTACAAAAAACGCAATATCATCATCGTCAGCTATTTCGACACAATTATTTCCAACATTGTAAGAGAGCTCAATATCATCCTGTTGCCTGATGTTGAACTTTTTCTTGATCACATCAACAAGTTGTGCGTATGTAATATTTTTTAAAAGTGATGCACCAAATATTTTTTCTCCACAAACCAAAAATACACTAACTTTACCACTCATGTTTTTTAGGCTTAAACTTGTAAGACCACACAGTTATGTTTGTGAAACAATATAATAGAATTGTAATTCGCACATTTGTCCAATTCGCACATTCGCACATCTGAAACTTAAATTTTAACCTACCATTGGTACCTTTATTTAAATATCATACCTACCAATGGTACCTTTAATTAAATATCCTACTTACCACATATTTATTAGGGTCCTTTTAATAAATTTACCTTTGACTTTTTTAGGGGTAAAAAATTACAGCTGGATTCATAATTATGCAGTTCGCACATTTGTCCAATTCGCACATACAAAATATTATATACGTTATAAAACTTTACAACCACCGATTATTACAACGCATCTTTTATAACCACTAGAGTGTCTTTGAAACTGAAAAACCCATTAATGAAACCATAAAACACATACCAAACATGATAATAGAAATATGCAAAAACATATTTGTGGTTTGGACATGGCCAAAACTAGAAGGGGGGGTTGAATAGTTTTATGTCCTTTTAATAATTTATTGTGAAAACTTTATTTTCTTTTTAAAACTTAGATTCGAATTTATGTGATCTCAATTCTTGAACAATATGAACAATACGTATATAAGTAAATATAACTAAGTAATGCAAGTAAGGTAATAAAATGAAATGAAAGCTAGAGATGGAAAGATCTAACCGAGAGACAAGAGATTTATAGTGGTTCGGCTACAAGGACACCTTCCTTGCCCTACTCCACTCCCCGAGCACCTAACTCGAGAGTTTTCTTCACTATGTCAACAAGCTCCCTTATGGCGGAGAAAACCTTTACACAACTTTAGCTTACACCGGCTTAACGACACAAAGCTAGATGTCGAGTTCTAATCGTAGCTAGAACCAATCTCACACCTTAAACACGACTTAATCACACCTTCCTCTTCACGACTAGTTCACGACTTCTTCCAAACTTCTTCACGACTTCTTCACGACTTCTTCACAACTTCTTCACGACACTTCACGACTAACCACAACCTATGTTCACTACTACTTCTTCACACCTTCACTACTTACACACCTTAACAACACAACTTCTCTACTTACACTCTAACCTATCCCAAATAATTATACACACAACTATCTAATAACAATACACAACTTATATACAAATATATGTGATGACACAAACAACTTAGGTATCTAAGTTGCAATACTTCTTCTTTAGTTGTTGAAGGAGTATTCTTCTTTTGCACTTGAATGGAGGAAGCTTGGATCACTTAGAAACCAAAGCTTAAGATTATATGATCAAAGGATTTTGAAGATATGGAATGTGATTTAAAACAGAAAGTTTTAGTGTGCAAAAAGGTGAGTAAAAGTCCAGGAGAAGACTGGTATTTATAGGAGAAAAATTGGACAGCTGGAAGTCTACTGGAGCGGGGGCGGTCCCCTTAAATAGGGGGCGGTCCCCTTAATAATTAAGGGGGCCGCCTAGTAAAATTAAGGGGGCCGCCCCTTCTGTCCGTTGGCCAATTTTGTCCTTTTGTGGGGAACGTTTTTCTGAAACATTTTAACTGATTTTGGTTAAAAATTTGAATTCATATTTTTATAAAAGATTAAACATTTTTATTTAATGCCAAAATTTTTTTTCAAAAATATATAAAATATTTTTGATGTTTTATAAAAAATCTAGTTATTAAGAAAATGTTCCTTTGATCATATAATGCATTAAGCACTTGTTTATTCATACCTTAAGTGATTAAGTTGTAGAAGTGAATATTTACAACTAAATACTTGCACTACTAGAAAAATAGCCTTTAATGACTCCTAAATTATGACACACGTATTTTATTGACAAGCAAAAGTGTGAGTCATAAAAAAACTGTCATAACTTGTACAATTTAAAGGACTTATGACACGCAATTATTAGAGTCATAAAAAAATGAACACGGGATACACTTTCTTTTATTATAAAATATCAGATCTTATCCTTCTACCTCTCTCTAAAAATCATTCCATCTCTCTCTCTTAATTATCAATGGATCTATCAACCAAAAGGGACAATCGGTTGGAAACTACTTCATCACCACAGCCACTTCACGCCACCATCATCACCAACACAAGGAGATCAAGATCTTGTGTTTTGAGTTGAGGTTGTAGATCGAGGGTTTTAACCTCGTTTGGTGTCAATCCGCCGCCTCTTTATCTCCTTCCTCTTCCTCGTTTGGTATGTCAACAACATAACCCACCTTCGTAATTATTCATTTAACCGATTATATAAACGGTTTATAAAGATTTATTAATATTTTCATGGAATTAAGATTTGAATAAAAACGTTTTGATTATTTAACTCGTGTGGTTAAAAGGATTAAAGAGTGTTGATTGGTTTGTTTGTTGACTCGATTTGTTAGTAAACCCAAAGGGTATGGTTGTTTGGTCTCGGCTGGAAAAAGGAACAAACCGAGAGGGTGTGCTTAGTTGTTTTCTTGAAAGCCTCGGGTGCACACAGCAGCCCTTGGCTGCGTTTGCTTTGCTACGAACCAAGCAACCCAAGGCTGAGCTTATTAGTTTGTGGGTGTCGGACCTCAGTAACCTGCGAGGGTGTTGTTGGTTCCTTTGGTTTATGTCCAAAGCAGCCCCCAAAAGGGTGCGTTTGGCTTATTTTGTTAAGTGGTTTATAGTAGCTTAATTAGTTACTTGGCTTATTTTGTTTCTGTTCGGGTCGCAACCATAGCCGACGAGTCTTGTTATGGTTTATAGTGGTTTATAGTAGCATATATTTTAAATAAAATTGTTTGATAACTTAGTTGTAATCATAATGTGTAAAGTGACATAATTTTGTATCGTCACAACTTTTAAATGCTACTTCCGAAAAAAGTGATAAATATAGTTCAAAATGTTTGATAACGTAACTGTAATCATAATGTGTAAATGCCGCTGCTATGCGCAGGTATCTAACTATTTTATATAACGGGTCTTATGTTTACAGGACTGGCCTTGTCTTGAATCGGTTATACGACCTAATCTTCTTAGATGTGATTCGTGTGGAGAGATTGTCTGTCTTGTGGCACAGTTTAATATTGAAATCTTTACAAGATTATAGTAGTTTAAAATCGTATTTTCATCATAACTGTGAGTTGTAATACCTATTTCGTTTGCCTACTTTTCAGATATATGGTCTTATTTAGAAGAACTTGAGAAAGAGCACCAGGTAAGTTATGGTCTTATTTATGATTATGCAGTGTTGTAATAAGAATCTGTACAACCAGCTAACCCTCTAACTAATTACATTATAATGATGTTGGGCAGGGTGTAGTTGCTGGCAAGAGCAGTGGTGATGAAGAGAAGTGCCTTGAAGATCAACTTGGTGATGCTAAAGTGGCCGTTGGAAAGGCAGAAACAGAGCTGAAGCAATTGAAAGTCTACAAAAGGTGTGTTTTTCTCTTTTGAAGAGTGTAGCAAGTTCAACTCATGTATTTACATATTTAACATACTTGTACGTGAAATTTGAATACACCTCAGGACCGAATGGTAGAGTCAGAAGCAGTAAATAAAGTTAAAGAGGAAATCCGGATGATATCTTCACGTTTGGGAAACGTTGATTTTTCTTACCGTGATCCTGTGAAGAACTTTGACAGGTCGAAAGTAAAAGGCGTGGTTGCAAAGCTTGTTAAAGTAAAAGATAGCTCCGCAATGACTGCCTTGGAGGTTCTCACTCATCATATCATGCAACTGTTTGTTTATTAAACAGAATTTTAGTCTGTACTGTTGTGTGTATTAATTCATAAGCTGCAATTGTTTCCAGGTTTGTGCAGGTGGAAAGCTGTTCAATGTTGTGGTTGACAGTGAAAGCACAGGAAAACAAGTTCTCCAAAAGGGTGATCTTAGAAGAAGAGTGACAATCATCCCTTTAAACAAAATCCAAAGCAATCCTGTCCCACCTAGAGTTAAAACTGTTGCTGATAAATTGGCAAGTTTCTTTTCCTTTCATTATCTATCTTTGCTTATGGGTGTGCATCGGTTAAGTTGTTTGAGTTAAAGGGGTTGCGCTAAATGGGTTTTGATCACCCAATTTTTTACTCGATGACTAAACCTTCGGGTTAATCAAGTTCTGTCGGGTTTTAGTAATTCTGGATTGTCTTGCTAATCAATCAGGACACAGGTAGTAAGAAGATATTGTTTTCATGCATTTCCACTTTTCCAGTACGTTTTTTGCAAGTACTAGATTATTAATATATTCTTTTTGTTGCAATATAGGCTTCAGAACTTGGAAAAAATCTAAACGATGTATATCTATCAGTAGAACAGGCAAGTTATCTTTTCTAGTTTAATCTTTCAGGTAATCAGTGGCTATCTAATTGGATCAATTTTTACTGTTTCTGATAATAAGATAATAAGATAATACTATTTGTGTATTATAGGGATTTGGTTTAGGCCTAACTTTAGACGGTTTAACACCTCGCTTAAGGCACTTGGCCTCTTCACAAGAGGGGAATGGTTTAAACCTCACCCGGTGCACATTTGGGGGTGGCCAAGAAAAGGGTCGAAATGACCACGGCGATACCTCATCCATTTACCAATTTACCTGTTTTATGCAAGTATATATTGAATGGGATTTCTGTATATGAATTATTACATGTGTAAGAGTGCAAGTATTCTTGACGTGACTAAGATAATACTATTTGTGCCTCTTTTTATGTGATTGGTTTTGGATATATGTGATTAGCGTTTTTTACAATTGTATTGGTGCAGAGGCTATTTCTGATGCAAACAAAGCAATTGAGTTGGACGCCTTGATACCAAAGGCATATCTGCGCAAAGGGTGAGTAAACTCAAATTTGTTTGTTAGCAAGCTATTAATACTTGACGTGTCTTCCATTTAAACATCCAGTCTGCGCAAACTGGATGTCACCTTATTGTTTGAACATAGATATTACAATTTTGTTGTATTATAAATCATGGCTCATATGCTCAACTACAGCCTTGCACAACATATAAGTGGTTTCTAGGCCTCTAGGGTGTTTGGGATTACTTTGATTATTGTTTATAAGCAAGTTGTTACTGTACAGTAGTGGAGCTCGAGAGGTATAGGAAGAAGTGCCTCAGTTACGGTGTGGTTCTACCAGATGGTCAACGTGACTGCTTTGCTTGTGTAGCCGCTCAAAAAGGGGTCGCAATTGAAAGGACAAAAGAGGAACCTGATCAACTTATGGGTCAGTTAGCTGTGCCGGTATTTAGTTATCAGGGTGGTCACAAAATATTTATTGGAGTGATCGAGCTGGTCACATTTATCCCTCAAGAAAGTTACCTTTCAGAATTCATTCAGATTCACAGTTTATTGCAGGCTGGCTTTTCCATTTCCAAAATTTCTAGTTATTTTACTTTATTTATACTAGAAAATTTGAAATGCGACTAAAAAAAACTGGAACTATAACTCGTTCATTTGTGATCCTTGCAGGCTGAAAACTTGACTAGCTGATCCTGAGTTCGATGGGATCGATGACACTCAGAATGTTAAGAAGAGAGTGCAAGATTTGAATTTCATTTATCTTTTGTTTCTCGCACTTGTGGTTGTATGAAACACATTTTTTGATATATATATGAAATACGTTCTTTTGCCATTATTTATTTGTATTATGAGATTAATTGTTATTTAATGTCTGGATATTAGTAATTCTAGAAAAAATATTAAAATTATATATATTTAAACCATGACACGCAAAACATGGGTCTTAACATTGTGTCATAAAAGCTTGTTGTAAAAGCGTGTCATATAAGCGTGTCATAATAGCATGACACGCGTGAGGCGTGTCATAAAGCTTTATGACGGGTCGATTTATGACACCAAAAAGCATGTCATCTGACCCCTTTTATGACACGCAATCGGTGTCATTAAAGGCATTTTTTCTAGTAGTGTTGTTTATTTGATAAGTTTATGTTTAATGAGTTTATATTTTGTGATCATTAAAACATAGAGATATGAATAATGTTTTTAGGCATTATTTATGTCAACAATCTCCCCCTTTTTGATGATTACAAAACTTAAACTTATTAAATCCAAAAATTTATTTTTAGACAAGTATTTAGTGAGTTTACATTCACTTCTCCCCCTTTTTGTAGAATCAAAAAGGTTATGCCGACAAGTTTTAGAAATTAAATTTGTCGGGACGAGAACTCCCCCTTGATGGTTACTCCCCCTCGTTCGAGGGCACCAAGGAGACGAGCTATGGAAATCTTGGATGCAAAAACAAGTTAGGAGACACAAGATACATATACATAGCAAAAATATTTAGAACAACCAACTAATACATTCAAGATGATCATATAAAATATGAATCATCATTACATTACATAAAATACTTGAAACATAATGATTACAACAAAAATAGAAATACTAATGCTTCTCATATTGCCAAAGAGAGCGATTGGACTTGCTTGCAACAAAAGGGTGAGGGATTTTATTTTGAGGCGGAAAGCATGTGAATGGGTTTTAGATACGTGATGGTGAGGGAAATGGAGCGGATCCATTGATGTTATATCGTTGTAGAGGAGGAATGGGATAGGGACGAGTGAGTAGATATTCGATCCAAGAAATATCTTCACTTAGGTGGAGGATTTGTTTTTGAAGGAAGATGCAACAAGGGCAATAGTGTGTGTGATTTGTAACTTGATCCAAGTTAAGAGAGTGGGGTAGGCAATTTGAGTAAGGTGAGGATGGAGGTTGTCCCTTGTTGCGTTGTGTGAGGTGCATAGCAAGGAGATCATTAAGATCATGGATTTGGTTAATTTCTTCATGAAGCTTTTGTCTTTCATGAATGGGGATTTGGTTATTTGGTGGAAATGGATGGTATTGGGGTGAAAGGTTTGATGTTTGACCAAGGTGATGAGGGTTTTCAAGTATTCCATTGAAGTTGGTTTGAGGTTTAGGGGAGTAGTTTGGAATGAATGTGGATGTTTGGCCAAAATGGTAGGGTTTGTGAAATGGTTCAATGGAGTGAGGTTGTGATCTTGGAGAGTAGTTGGGGATGAATGGAGGTGTTGGTTGTCTAGTTGTGATGGGCTTGTGGTGAGGGTTAGGTTTTCTTTTCCACCCGGGTTTTAAGGTCATCCTTGCTAGCTTAGAGGTTTTTGGTTTTGGGTTGATTGAAGAAGACATGATGGGATGATTGAATGTGGTGAGATATGGGGTTATTTATAGTGGAGGATTTGTGTTGTTTAGGAATGAAAAGGCTTGTTGGGTGATTAGGACAAAATGTGTTTGTGAATTTGGGGAAGTATAGGATCAAATGGGCTAAAAAGCAGAAAAAGATTCTCTGAACCCGTCCAGCAGATGGCCGGTCCCCTTAATTATGGGCGGTCCCCTTAATAATTAAGGGGGCCGCCTTATGAATTAAGGGGGCCGCCCATCTGGTATCTTTCTGGGTTCCAGAAATGGGTTTTTCTGCAGAAATAGGTGAGGATGGCTATGTTTTGAGCTTTTGGTTTTAGGCAAGTCCCACTATTTGAGGCAATAGAAAAACATATTAAGCATACATGGCATATAAGACAAATGAATAAGCAAGCAATAATTAATGTCTAGCAATTAAGAGAATTAAGGAACCTAATCATCTAAGGCAAGGGTAATGAAGCAAAGGCACTAGAAACTAAATGGGGAATAGATGATGGAACAATTGTGAGGATGTGATTAATAAGCTTGTTCTAGTGTGTGCCTATATGCAACAAATGTGGAGATGTGATTGTTTCGACTCCTAAATGCAAAAATTTCCTAAGAAACAATCCAAGGTCTCCTTGATTTGATTTTGCTCAATATATGAATATCAAAGATGTATATATTAGATTATATACTTTGACAATTCGTGTGAGATCTTTATGCATGAAAAGAAAATGTTTTTAGCATTATTCAACAATGTAGGAAAAATAGTTTTCATGTGTTTTCCTAGATGTGAGAATGATTTGTAGAAAATGGATTGGGTTTTGTTTAAATATGTTTATGCAAAGAAATATCCCAATCTTTTATTTTGTGCAAAACAGATTCCTAGACTCAGATGGGAGGAAACAGAAAAAAAATGTTACAGTCAGATGGCCGGTCCCCTTAATGACAAGCCGGTCCCCTTAATAATTAAGGGGACCGCCTTTATAACATTAAGGGGTCCGCCCATCTGGAAAAAAAATTACCAAAAATGCAGAAAATTCAGTCAATTTGTTCCATCATTCCTAGGCCTAAACGTAAGTGGTTAAAGAGTTCACGCTTAAGGGGCTTAGTGAATATGTCTGCTAAGTTATCTTCCGATGCAACCTTTTCTATTGATATGTTTCCTTTTTGAACGTTATCGCGGAGGAAGTGGTGGCGTATTTCTATATGTTTAGTCCTAGAGTGTTGAACGGGATTCTTACTTAAATCTATAGCACCTTTATTATCACACATAATTGGGACGTCATCTAACCTAATGCCATAGTCTACGAGAGCTTGTTTCATCCATAGTGCTTGTTGACATGCCTTTCCAGCGCTTACATATTCGGCTTCTGTGGTAGAAATAGCAAGAGTGGTTTGCTTCTTCGAGAACCAAGATGTTAGACAACATCCCATTAACGTGCAAATTCCGCTAGTACTTTTTCTATCCACGTAGTCTCCCGCATGATCCGAATCCGCATAGACGATGGTTTCTATGCCCGATCCCTTAGGATACCATAATCCTAAGTGTATAGTGCCTTTAATGTATCGGAAGATACGCTTAAACCGCTTCTAGGTGAGAGGTTTTGGGATCCTCTTGAAAGCGAGCACAAAGGCAGACACTAAACATGATATCCGGTCTACTTGCCGTTAAGTATAGTAAACTACCTATCATTCCTCTATATTTAGTGTTTTCTACGGACTCACCCTCTTCATCTCTTGTAAGTTTTACTTCCGTAGACATTGGTGTCTTCATGGGCTTAGCATCTTCTAATCCAAATTTCTTAAGAATTTCCTTAATGTACTTAGATTGATTAAAAAATATTCCATCTTCTAATTGTTTTATTTGTAATCCTAGGAAGAAATTAAGTTCACCCATCATACTCATCTCAAACTCATCATGCATGATTTTGGCGAATTCATCACACATATCCTGACAAGTCGATCCGAATATAATGTCGTCGACATATATTTGGACAATGATGAGATTTGGGCTTTTCTTTTTCGTGAAAAGAGTGTTATCTACCATTCCCATGGAATAATCATGTTTAATAAGAAATGCCTTTAATCGATCATACCAAGCCTTGGGAGCTTGTTTGAGTCCATATAAAGCTTTCTTGAGTTTATAAACATAATCAGGTTTTGCGAAGTCAATGAATCCTGGAGGTTGTGCCACGTATACCTCCTCATTGATAAAACCGTTAAGGAATGCACTTTTCACGTCCAGTTAAAATAACTTAAAATCTAAGGCGCATGCATAGGCAAGTAGTATTCTTATAGATTCTAATCTAGCTACGGGGGCATAAGTTTCGTCATAATCTATTCCTTCTTGTTGATTATATCCTTGGGCAACTAACCTAGCCTTGTTCCTAGTAACTATTCCATTTTCATCTAACTTATTTCTATAAACCCACTTAGTTCCTATGATGGTCATGTTCATGGGATTTGGGACTAGTTCCCAAACGTCATTAGTCTTAAATTGATTTAGTTCTTCTTGCATAGCCATAACCCAACTTTCATCTTTTAATGCCTCATTTATATTTTTAGGTTCTATAGTTGATAGGAAACAAAAGAAGTTATTTTTATCTTGAGCTTGTGATCTAAGAGTTCTTTGATTTAAGTTTCCTATTATATTATCTAACGGGTGTGATTTAGATTCCTTAACATTTACTATTTCGTCTTCACCTAATATTATATCTTCATTATCATCACCTAAGGGTTTAATTTTACTAACCTCAATAGCTTCTTCTTCAACTAGATCATCATCTTCTAAGGGCAATGTCTTAGGTGGTGGTGGAGTTTCATCAAATGTTACATTTAAGGACTCTTCTACTTTCATAGTGTGTTTATTAAGTATTATGTATGCTTTACTATTTTGTGAATACCCTAGAAAGATTCCTTCGTACGACTTAGGATCAAACTTAGTAAAGTAATCTTTTGTATTGAGAACAAAACATTTGCTCCCGAATACCCTAAAGTAATTTAGATTAGGTTTTCTACCTCTCAATAACTCATATGGGGTTTTTCCTAATATTCTCCTAATTGAGACTCTATTTATTATATATGTTGATGTATCTACAGCATGGCACCAAAATTTTTGTGGGATAGATTGTTCATTTAGCATTGTTCTACTCCTTTCTTGTAAGGTTCGATTTTTTCTTTCTACTACCCCATTTGATTGTGGAGTGCGAGGAGCGGAGAAATTGTGAGATATCCCATTTAAATCACAATATTTTCTGAATTGCACTTCATTATCAAATTCCCGACCATGGTCCGTCCTAATTGCTACTATAGAACATCCTAATTTATTTTGAATCATTTTACTAAATATTTCAAATTTATTAAAGGCTTCGGTTTTATCACTTAAAAAGCTAGTCCACGTGTATCGTGAATAGTCATCTACAATTACTAAGGTATAACGATTACCTCCGTAGCTCCGCACAGCGGTTGGACCAAAAAGGTCCATGTGTAATAATTCTAGGCATCTAGTGGTGGAGACTATATTCTTAGCTTTGTGACTAGCATGTGTTTGCTTTCCTATTTTGCATGCATCACAAAAGTGTTGGTCATATCTTAGGTTAGGCAAGTTTCTAACTAATTCTTTAGAGGCTAGGGATTGTATTTGTTGCATATTTGCGTGACCTAATCTTCTATGCCACAATGTAGAGTTTTCATCTAAGGTTGCTAGACATATTTTATCTTCCGGTTTATTTCCTAGCTTCATAACATATACGCCACCTTTCCTAACTCCTCTACCTATGACCTTTCCATCCTTAACTATTTCGCTATCTTTACTTGTAAAAGTAACCCTACACTTATTATCGCATATTTGTCCTATACTAAGCAAGTTATATGTTAAGTTATCTACATGCTCAACATTTTCAATAGTTAGGGAGTCTTGAGAGATCGTACGTTTGCCAATGATTTTTCCACGAAAATCACTACCGAAAATAACGTTACCTCCGTTGTATGCCTTGTAGGAGGAGAATAGCTTCCGGTTTCCCGTCATGTGCTTCGAGCAACCGCTATCCTTAATCCATTCGTCGGGCTCCAAATTTATTCCTAGACATATTTCATCGGTGGCTTGAGCTACAAGGCACTTTTCGTATTTTGCTTTGTCCGCTTCATCTTTGTCGCTATCGCTCCATGTTCCACTAACAAATGCGCTTTCGTAATCGTAACCCGGTGGCTTTGGACATTCGCCAATGAGATGGTTTTGACTTCCACATCTAAAGCACTTTCTTTTCCCGTAGTTATCATTTCTATTTCTTTGTAGCGATCTTCTTTCATCTCGCGGTTGTCTCGTGAATCTTCCTCGTTTCTTGAAGAATTTTTTGAATTCTCTAACGGCCATTGCATATTCTTCGTCTTCACTATCGTCACTTGAATCATCGTCATCACTAAGTTCCTTTTTGGCTTTTAGCGCGAGAGACTTGAATTGATCTTTCTTGCTCTTGACCGTTTCCGAGTCCCTCTTTATAATTTCTTCATGAACCTTCAAGTTGCCAATAAGCTTGTCAAGTGATAACGTTATCAAGTTCTTTGACTCTTCAATCGCCGTGACCTTTGCGCGCCATTTCGGATGTAATGCCCTAAGAAATTTCCTTACACAATTTTTGCTGGAAAAAGTCTCATCAAGTGCTTTTAAACTTGTGATGATTGTGTTAAATTTAGCAAATGCATTATCAATAGATTCCTCTTCAGGAATTGTAAATTGTTCATATTGTTGTACAAGAAGATCTATTTTATTATCTTTGACTTGACTATTACCTTGGTGAGTGATTAGTAAAGAATCCCAAATATCTTTTGCGGTTTGACACATAAAAATTCTTTCATATTCTTTGCGTGGTAACGCATTATAAATAACCATTTTAGCTTCATTATTTTTCGCTAGTTTCCTTTTTAAATCATCATTTTGTTTTTCAAAAGGTACAATTTCATCTAATTTAGTTAGGATATTATATTGAATAGGGGGAAAATCACCATAGGTAATAACATGCCAAAGATCAAGATCCTTTGATTTCACATAAGTTTCGAATCTATTTTTCCAATAAAGAAAACCATCACTTTCAAATAGTGGTGGTCTTTGCATAGATTGCCCTTCTAAATATTTTAAAGATTCCATAGATCATTTCAAGTTTTAAAATACAGTTAATTTTAAAAATCTTGTTTAACCTGGCTCTGATACCAATTGTGGAAAACTAGAAGGGGGGGGGGTTGAATAGTTTTATGTCCTTTTAATAATTTATTGTGAAAACTTTATTTTCTTTTTAAAACTTAGATTCGAATTTATGTGATCTCAATTCTTGAGCAATATGAACAATACGTATATAAGTAAATATAACTAAGTAATGCAAGTAAGGTAATAAAATGAAATGAAAGCTAGAGATGGAAAGATCTAACCGAGAGACAAGAGATTTATAGTGGTTCGGCTACAAGGACACCTTCCTTGCCCTACTCCACTCCCCGAGCACCTAACTCGAGAGTTTTCTTCACTATGTCAACAAGCTCCCTTATGGCGGAGAAAACCTTTACACAACTTTAGCTTACACCGGCTTAACGACACAAAGCTAGATGTCGAGTTCTAATCGTAGCTAGAACCAATCTCACACCTTAAACACGACTTAATCACACCTTCCTCTTCACGACTAGTTCACGACTTCTTCACAACTTCTTCACGACTTCTTCACGACTTCTTCACAACTTCTTCACGACACTTCACGACTAACCACAACCTATATTCACTACTACTTCTTCACACCTTCACTACTTACACATCTTAACAACACAACTTCTCTACTTACACTCTAACCTATCCCAAATAATTATACACACAACTATCTAATAACAATACACAACTTATATACAAATATATGTGATGACACAAACAACTTAGGTATCTAAGTTGCAATACTTCTTCTTTAGTTGTTGAAGGAGTATTCTTCTTTTGCACTTGAATGGAGGAAGCTTGGATCACTTAGAAACCAAAGCTTAAGATTATATGATCAAAGGATTTTGAAGATATGAAATGTGATTTAAAACAGAAAGTTTTAGTGTGCAAAAAGGTGAGTAAAAGTCCAGGAGAAGACTGGTATTTATAGGAGAAAAATTGGACAGCTGAAAGTCTACTGGAGCGGGGGCGGTCCCCTTAAATAGGGGGCGGTCCCCTTAATAATTAAGGGGGCCGCCTAGTAAAATTAAGGGGGCCGCCCCTTCTGTCCGTTGGCCAATTTTGTCCTTTTGTGGGGAAGATTTTTCTGGAACATTTTAACTGATTTTGGTTAAAAATTTGAATTCATATTTTTATAAAAGATTAAACATTTTTATTTAAGGCCAAAAATGTTTTTCAAAAATATATAAAATGTTTTTGATGTTTTATAAAAAATCTAGTTATTAAGAAAATGTTCATTTGATCATATAATGCATTAAGCACTTGTTTATTCATACCTTAAGTGATTAAGTTGTAGAAGTGAATATTTACAACTAAATACTTGTTTATTTGATAAGTTTATGTTTAATGAGTTTATATTTTGTGATCATTAAAACATAGAGATATGAATAATGTTTTTAGGCATTATTTATGTCAACAATATTTGTGGTTTGGACATGGCCAATACCATGACGCCTATCTAATAGACCATAATCATTCAAATTTTGTTGATGTTCTTAATTAACTTTCTTGCCTTCTTTTTTTTTCTTCTTTTTTGCTTGAGTTGGTTGACTTGCATCTGCACTTTCTTCTTCTTCAATACTCTCCTTAGTTGGTGTTGTTCCCCCACTTCCATCTATACCACAAACTGCACCACCCCCTGCAGGTTTGTTTCCACTTCTAATACCCAGACCTATGACACCACCACTTACTTTCGGTGCCTTTGCACCACCAGCTCCACCAGCTACAACGCATCTTTCGTCCAACACCTCTACCTGTGTATCATTAGCAATTATTTTCTTTCTCTTTAATTTTTGAGTTGAAGGTTGTGCTATGTCTATGTTGGAAGACAAGTTTGATGAAGAAGTATTTACCTTTGAGGCACTTTCGATCTTCTTAACATACACATTATGCAACACTCTAGATTTTCCTTTCAGAACTTGATGTACAAAAAACGCAATATCATCATCGTCAACTATTTGGACACAATTATTTCCAACATTGTAAGAGAGCTCAATATCATAGTCTTGGCCGATTTTGAACTTCTTCTTGACCACAGTAACAAGTTGTGCGTATGTAATATTTTTTAGAAGTGATACACCAAATATTTTTTCTCCACAAACCAAAAATACACTAACTTTACCACTCATGTTTTTTAGGCTAAACGAATTTTAGATACATTAATTTAGAATTCTAAGACCACACAGTCGTGTATGTGAAACAATATAATAGAAATGTAATTCGCACATTTGGCCAGTTCGCACATTCGCACATCAGAAACTTAATTTTCATACCTACCATTGGTACCTTAAATTAAATATCACACCTACCATAAATTAAATATCACACCTACCACATATTTATTGGGGCACTTTTAATAAAATTACCTTTGACTTTTTCTGGGATAAAAAGTAACAGCTGGATTTATAATTATACAGTTCGCACAATTGTTCCATTCGCACATTCGCACATCCCAAAAATTATATGTTATAAAACTTTACCCCCACCCATTATTAAAAAGCGTCTTTTTATAACCACTATATTTGGTTAAGAGTACTATATGCCTTGTATAAAACTTTACACATTCGCACACTTGGCCAATTCGCACATTCGCACATCTAAAACTTATATACGTTATAAAACTTTACAACCAACCATTATTAAAACACATCTTTTATAACCACTATATTTGTATATGAGATGTTGTCATGGTACTATATGCCTTGTAGAAACAATAATTATACAGTTGGCACATTTTTCTAATTCGCACTTTCGCACATCCAATAAATTGTATTTGTTTGGAATAAAGTTCGTCTAATTTAGTTGTTTTATATGACTTAAAATTAAACACCATAAATTCCATTGAAAAACTAGATAAAACTAGATAAAAAAATTACATGACTTAAAATTACATGACTAAAACCAATTTCATTGAAAAACTAGATAAAAAAATTACATGACTTAAAATTAAACAATGATTACACTTGACTAAAACCAATTTCAGCTCCATTGTTAGGAACTGTATCCTTGGGGAAAACCTTAACCACATTTCTTATTGTAATGTTAAGATAGTGTTTGCCAGATTGTTTGGGAGAAAAAACAGAAACATTGTGAAGTACCAAAACAACTCCGACGGTAATCTCCTTTTCAAACCTCTCATCCTTAATAACTTTGTGATGTATTGTTCCTGAAATTAAACCTGAAACATCTTTCAATGTTACCGTTATATCACCCAACACATTTGGAGTACAAGACTTGATTATCGCAACAACCTTTTCAAGTTTCCCTTTCTTAAGAAATTGTTTGATATTGGCAAAACAACCGATCATGATACCACCATCAGGTTTCACATACTCAACGGCCCTAACCCATGGCCCAGTATTAAAATCGGAATCCTCACCCACATTATTAGCTACTTTCCTAATGTACTCCTGTGTCATTACCTCATCAGATACACCTTCCGGAATATTATCCGTTTGAACTAGACCTGCAAGACCTCGTATTATACTTGCCGACACTTCCTCACAATTTTCAAATTTAGAGAATCCAAATGAAAATATGCTTTGTGCGGTGGCAGATAGTCGGAGATCAGAGTCGTCCACATCAAGTAATTCTTCCCAGTTTGGTGGTGAATTCATTTTCAAGTTTATTTTGTGGCAACTAAAAAACTATAAATCATTTTTTTAGGAATTCAGTGTGTTAGTACCTAGTATTTATAGGTATAGTTATTAACTTGTATAATTCGCACATTAGCACATTTGATGAAATCGCACATTCGCACATCTGAACATTAATTTTCATATATACCTTTACATTATTGTGGTACCTTTAATTAAATTTCATACCTACCATTGGTACCTTTAATTAAATATCATATCTACCTTTGATACCTTTAATTAAATATCATACCTACCATGGGTACCTTTAATTAAATATCATACTTACCACATATTTATTGTTGTTAAATTACCTTTGACTTTTTTAGGGGTAAAAAATTACAGCTGGAGTTTTAATTATATACTTCGCACATTTGGCCAATTCGCACATTCGCACATCCCAAAAAATTATATACATTATAAAACTTTACCAACACCCATTATCAAAATTAAAACACATCTTTTATAACCACTATATTTGTATAAGAGGCGTCATGGTACTATACGCCTTGTAGAAACAATAATTATACAGTTCGCACATTTGTCCAATTCGCACATTCGCACATCCAACAAATTATATACGTTATAAAACTTTTCCAACACCCATTATCAAAATTAAAACACATCTTTTATAACCACTATATTTGTATAAGAGACGTCATGGTACTATACGCCTTGTAGAAACAATAATTATACAGTTCGCACATTTGGCCAATTCGCACATTCGCACATCCCAAAAAATTATATACATTATAAAACTTTACCAACACCCATTATCAAAATTAAAACACATCTTTTATAACCACTATATTTGTATAAGAGGCGTCATGGTACTATACGCCTTGTAGAAACAATAATTATACAGTTCGCACATTTGTCCAATTCGCACATTCGCACATCCAACAAATTATATACGTTATAAAACTTTTCCAACACCCATTATCAAAATTAAAACACATCTTTTATAACCACTATATTTGTATAAGAGACGTCATGGTACTATATGCCTTGTAGAAACAAATATTATATAGTTCGCACAGGAAACCAATTCGCACATCTTAAATTTATATACGTACCCGGGTTTACAACAGCCAATTCGCACATATGGTGACACACGACATATACCATAAGGCATTCAATCAATCGTTGTAACATAAATAAAAAATAATAAAATAAATAAATAAATTTAAAAAAAAATCATTTTTAACAGAAACTTAAATTTTATTAATAAGTAAAACAGTAAATAGAGAAAACATTACATAAACATAGCTTAATACATAAACATAAACTTAAATTTTAGAAATTCGGATTATCCCAAGTTTCTGAGTTGTCTGACCGGTAGCCATCGTCGTACGGAGAGTAGTTCGCAAACTTGCTCTCTTCGTACTCTGCCAACAATCTGCTAAACTCCCGCTCCTTACTCTCGTCCCAGGCTGTATCGTCTTCATAACCTAGCCCAACAAATCTTGGTGCATTAGATGAAGTTGATGCACCTTGCCCAAATTGTCGGTTCTGTTGTGTTACAGAACCAACAGAACCGACATTTTCCTCAAAACTCCAGCGGATCTTGCTGCTGATTTGGTCCTGAATCTGTGAAACGCAACCCCACAACGTCTCACTAATTGCTCCGTCTTTGCTAGCTTCATCGTTAAAAAACTTGTCGAACACATATTTTCTTTCTTCAGATATGTCTCTGCATTCTGCGTATTGTTGTCTCAATCTTTGTTTCTCCGCCTTCGCAACATCAAATTGCTTGATAACTTCTATCACAGCTTTTTGGCGTGCCGCATCATCTTTTTCAGCTTGTTGTTTTATATACTCTTGCATTTCTTTGGCGGTATGTGGTAGACGGCATGCCATTTTGAAAATAGAAAAAGAGATAAGTATGAGATAAGTGTGAGAGAAGTATGCGATGTATGCTTTTTTGACTGTGTTGTTTGAGGGTGTTGTGTATTTATAAACAATAAGTATATAATTCGCACATTCGCACATTTGGCCAGTTAGCACATTCGCACATATGTAATTAAATACCTTTTCTCTTTACAACAATAACACATTTATGACATTGTCCTTTTAATTAAATTTCAAACCTACCACATATTTATGGGGGTACTTTAACTTAAATTAAATTTCAAAAGCTTTTTTTTTTTTTTTTTTTTTTTTATGACATGTACAAACAATCCACCCAAACATCCACCTAATCTGTTATCCAACCAAGATGCGCAACCTACACATAAACAATACAATAACAAGCTGACTAATTGTTTACAACCTACACATATTTAAACATAAACAGTTATCCAACCAAGATGCGCAACCTACACATAAACAATAACAAGCTGACTAATTGTTTACAACCTACACATAATCTGTTATCCAACCAAGATGCGCAACCATCCACCCAAACATTTGCAACCAAAGTGCACAACAATGTGCACAACCGAATGACAGTTTGCCTAATTGCAACAAAAGTGCACCACAATGTGCACAACCGAATGACAATGTGCACAACAGTGTGCAACCAAAGTGCACAACAATGTGCACAACCAAAGTGCACAACATTTGCAACCATCCACCTAATTGTTTACAAACTGAGTAATTGTTACCCAACCTACACAAACTGACTAATTGTTACCCAACCTACCCAACCTACACATAAACAGTTTGCCTACCTGCACATTCACCAAATGACTAATCTTTCTCCAACTTTTTAGCTTCAATGGAATGTACCTTTTTGTATTTCCAGAAGAAGGAAGTCAACTGTTCGCGATAGGCAAGAGCTAAGTCCAATGGATTATCCACCATCAACGGAAGATTGTGTGTTAAACGGTACAGAAATATGCATACCCATACACCACAATCCCCGTAATAACCTGATTGTCTAGGCACACCTTCCGCATATTCAAAAGTGAGTGAATAATTGTTTATATCAATGTTTTTTCGGGCCAAGACCTCACCGTCGGCCAAATAGGCTGGTATTACGCGGCCAAAAGTGGCCATCAAATTATTCCACCAAGGACTGCCCTCGCTATCTGGACCACCTAGGCTGTCGTAAATTTTCACTAACCCTGAGCGCAGGTGCAGCACTCCAAGGGCCCAATGAATTTCAGGCTCATTAAGAGGTATATAAACCTGCAATAAAAAAAGTTTGTTAAAAAAAGTAACTAATGGTTAAATAAATAAACCATCATATTATACTCAAGAAACAAAAAAGTAACTAATGGTTAAATAAATATGCTCCAATTCGCGAGAATGTAAGTGTCTTAAGCTGATCTAAACTACTTCATTATTCAACTAAAGTACCTACTTCATGATCTAAACTACTTCATCATATAATAACAGACCACAACTTTATCGCAGCCAATCTATCAAACTCAATTCTTTATATGATAAACCACACTCCTTTATCAAATAAAACAAGGTATCAAGGAGTTACGGACACTCGTGTTGAAAGAGATAATGAAGGAGTGTGCACTGTCATGAACAATACACACAGTGTCAATATCGCATTCAACGCGTCTCAATTATTAAGGCAGATATACCTAACGTTGTAGATGGGTTACATTGCGAAATATGAACACCGTCCTTAGTGCAATTTGAGATGCTTGATCCTGATTGCTAGGTTTGGGTCGACAATCAGCTTCCATTCTCGAAAGAGCCAAAGCTTGTGATCAAGATCAAACACACAAACTTGTAATCCTCTGGGAGAGATAAAGGGGAGTCGTAAAAGGTCACCTTTTGGGCCAGTTGACGGTTTACCGACGAGTTGCTGCAAATTGGATTCAGACTTGCTACCCCTTTCAATTTGTGATGATTTAACTGGTGTCCTTTCACTTGCTACTACCACGTGAAAGGACACCAGTTAAATCATCACAACTTGTAGGGGTAGCAAGTCTGAATCCAATTTGCAGCAACTCGTCGGTAAACCGTCAACTGGCCCAAAAGGTGACCTTTTGCGACTCCCCTTTCTCTCTCCAAGAGGATTACAAGTTTGTGTGTTTGATCTTGATCACAAGCTTTGGCTCTTTCGAGAATGGAAGCTGATTGCCGACCCAAACCTAGCAATCAGGATCAAGCATCTCAAATTGCACTAAGGAGGATCCTCATATACGCAATGAAACCCATATTCAACTTTAGTATATCAGCCCAAATAATTGAGCTTGTTTTACTTAATGTATACCAAATATCATGTAAACTAGGCTTCATAAGTACACATAATATAAGTGGTGCGTGAACTAAAACAGCTAGACAAAATAATGATGGAACTTAACATCTTACCTTTTCAACATCCTCGGCAGACCAAGGCACTCCAAAAAGACTACCATTTGCATAATAAGGCGGCAGACTGTTATCTCGAAGAAGCTGTTGGATAAAAAATGGGCCGACCATTACCCAGTCCGCATCAGCAGGTCTAAAGTTCCACAGATACCAGACCCATGCATCGATGTGCTGCGATGTCAAAGTATTAAAAAAAAGTATTACATTAGCAACATGACATGTAAAAAAAAGTATTACATTGGCAAAATGACATGTAAAAAAGGTATTACATTAGCAAAATGACATATGAATTAGCAAAATATTCCATGTGAACGTAAGTACATTTTTTAAAAAGACAACATTCCAACGAACAAGAAAACAAGCCATTAAAGTCGATTTCCGAGATTCAGAAGAAAATTGATGATCGTAATGAAAAGATTGCTGAGTTTCGCCAAGAAATATTGAAAATTTACAAACAAATTGAAGATGCTAAATTCTAAATTGAAGATCTTAATTTTATGTTTACTTATGTTATGTTTTTATCAAGTCTTTCTGGCATATCACAAGATGTTATGTAATGTTTTTACTTACAATATTTATGTTAAAATGTTATTTTACTTATAACATTATTGTTATTGGCATATCACAAGTCTATATGGCATATCACAAATCTAACAACATTCAAATTTGCAAAATGTAGGGAACATCACTACATATTTTACAACTTGTCTAAATGTTAAGCATGATAATTATAACAACAGCATTTAACCATAAACTTTTCTAAATATTTAATAAGTATTTAATTACATACCGAATCAGAAAGCCATCCTTTTCTGTGCCCGTCCTTGGCCACTAAAGCAGCCCAAAATTTGCTATATAGGTCTCCTTCAAACCATGGAAGACTAAATATCATCTCCTTCCTTGTCCGCAAGAACGCGTTTATGCCTGGATGATTATTCACATAGTTGGTCGGGGAGTTTTCAGGACGGTTAAGCTCCTGTGAAAAATTTCGATGCGAAATAAATTGGTTACTAAGCTGAACTACAACATTTCAGTCGAATATATCTAAGCTAACCGTAGAAACGTATACGTACCTCTTTCCAGTCTTCAAGAACAAGCTGAGATCCATCTTCTCCAACAAAAGAGTCTATCTGGGATTTATAGATCCTAGAGCTAGGACGACCCTTTCTGGCCCTTCTTGGTGTAGTAGCTGGAGGAGGTGTGTAAGGATCAGACAAATGTTTGCTCTTCTTCCTCTCCCGTTCGAATGGCACCCTTACGGTTTTAACAGTAACATCTTTGATCACTGAATCACATTCCGCACCAGCATTTGTCACATCAACATCCATCTGCTCACTATCCTGAAACTGAAAAGTAACAAATAATTTTTTCATATCTTATATCAACCTAATTAGTGGGCAATTATGTTCAGGTTCATAAGATTCTTTCTTGTATTCTATGGCAACACATTATTTTCTATAGAAAACTACGAAAATTAACAATCAGTTTCTCTTGTTTTGGCTCTTCTGAATTCAAAAGTATAATGATCCGTGCTAAATACACCTATAAATAAATGCAGACAGCGGATACGCGTGAATAATTACAAATCACCCTGATGTGTTTTTTTAGGTCTATAATAAACTACCAAGTTTTAAATTTATTTATTGCCGAACTAACCTAAAGACTCTAAACACTCACGAGCAGTGTACCCGATCAATGTAGATAGTTTTTAGGTAAGCAAGGGTCGTTCACTAGGAGCGAAGCTAAAGTGATCTAAAGGTATTCTAATTACTAAACTAACTAACCTAGAAAGCAAGTAAATATTTTTGGGGTTTTAGCCTGAGAGGCTATCACGATTTTGTGTGTTTAATTAAACTAAATACGAGAAAATAAATATTAAACTAATTAAAAGCAAATTAAAGATAGATGAAGATAGATAGGAAGAACGGGTTAGCCAAGTCTAATCCATTTTATAGTTATACATGCTTATGTCTACTTGTTTTAATTCATTCAATTGTTTTGTCGCCAATCCGATTATTAATCCTGTCACGATTAAATAACCTACCATCGTGGTGGGAAAGAGGACATGGTCATAGTGACTCGTCTAGCATCAATACTAACTTATTGCTTTAAACCATCTAACCTAGTTCGGTATTACACGCTACTAGTCCTATTAGGTTGTAGACACGTTCCGTTTATGCCAAACAATGATTCCTAAAAGAGATTCGGGTTAACACGCAAATAGCTCAACCTAAGCAACCACAATTACAGGTAGTTAAGTCACATCAATTAAAGTTATAAGGATCATAACCTAGTTACATAGACTTCTACTAGTTATAAGCAATAAACGAGTTTTTATCGACAAGCACCCAATCCAATAACAAAGCAAACACATCGACAAAATCATAAAAACTAATAAAACTTCATAAACATGGTTAACACCTAAGGGTGTTAGCCCATAATCTCAGCAAAAGATAAAGTATACATAAAAATTAAACATAAGAAATCCATAGACAAATTTATTATGCTAACCGAATGATACACAAAGATAAGTATGGAGATGTTCTTCGTCGATCTTCAATGGTGGATGGAGAAGGTGTTGGGGACGATTTGGGGCTGTTCCCCACTGATAATGGTTATTCTAATGATCATAAAATCGTCCATAGGGCTGTGGTATTTATAGGGGTAAGGAAGAGTAGCCTCTAAGTTTACCAAAAATATGTAGTCTGCTGTTACGACCCCGATACGGCGCATCTAGAAATCCTATGCGCCGCATCTCCTTCAGAAGCAGATAGATTTTCTTTTTCTCTTCGCGTGGCCGCTTGAATCAACTAAAACGGAGTCCGGATGAAGATTTTATGACCAAAACAGTGAAGTATCTTCTAAAGTTATTACGTAAACATTATTTCTTCATTTGGCTTCGATTCTTCACTTGATTTATCGGTTAAGGCTCATATACGACGTATCTCAAGGATAGGATGCGCCGCATTCGATGTAATCCCATCTTGGTCTTCAAATATCTAGGGCTTCTATACGGCGTATTCATAGAATCCGATACGCCGTATTCTTCAAATCGACCAAGTTTAATATACGGCGTATTCCCAAAGATGGATATGCCGTATGCATCAAAGTCAGGCAAGGTCTTGAACTCTTCTAAGTATATGGATACGGCGTATCTAATTAGCGTTGATACGCCGTATTGAGTGTCTGATCAGTAGGCATTCTTCAATATCTTCGTTTTTGCTCCAAAACACATCTTTTTCCATAACTTTCTCCAATTGCTCCGATATTACTGAGATTTACAAAAGTAAACGATTAAGTATCAATTCTCATATAAAGTGATATAAAACAAGTCAATAATATAGGATAAATGATGCTAATAATATGTCGTTATTTGATGTCATCAAATATCCCCCCACTTGAACTTTACTTGTCCTCAAGTAAACCTTAGATTAAAACTTATGAAAATGTATCCTGAATAGGATGTATTTTTACAATTAAGCATTTATTCGTTTTATCATAATTGCACAACCAAACACTTAACGAATTAGAAACAAAATAAAATATTTCGATAAAAGCAAATCTAATCGTTTAACTGTCCAGTCGTGACGAATATTCTATCATAAGCTTGGCAATGATACACATCTCCCCCACTAAAGCTAAGGAATAACAAGTCTAAAGCGGTAAAAAGGGTTTGTTGGTTAAGGGTTAATCATTCTTCTTAATCTCTATCGATCTCAAATTCCAGAAAAGGCGACAAAATCACAAATACATGATCGAATCCACAAACACGATACTTGCAATTGCTCAAATCCTTAACTCGAATAGGCTAAAGATAGGACCAAGTAATCTTTACCAATAATATTATATCAAAAAGGGTGACAAAATCATAAATACATAGCCGAATCCAAGACTACGATACTTAAGATTGCTCAAATCCCTAATCTCAATAAATCAAAGGTTTGGATAAAGAATAATATAGGGTATGGATAATATTTGGGATACAAATTGGTGTAAAATGAAAAATAAACAAAACAGATAAATTAAAATCCTAAGTGTGGTTAATCACTTTCCCAACCATCCCATGAATAAGACTCATATCATTGACTAACTCACGCTTTGACACTTGAAACTCACGCTTTGGGTAGACACGAATTAGACTCAATTAAATCTTAATCATCATCACAAAGTAAACCTTAGTTGGCGTTCCCATAACGGCCAACTCCCTTGCAATCCATAAATATAGTACAACAACAATAATGATAACTTTACATAACTTTACAATGTTGGTATAAACAAACTTCCAACTTCTTCTTTCTTTTTCTTTTCTCATTTTTTCGATTTTTTTTTTTTTTTCAAACTACTAACATAAACATAGATGTGTAAAATTTCACCACATCACTATAACGATAACTCTGGATAATTTTTCCATACTTTTCATGACTTCAGAAATAACGGTAATAGTGAAAGTAGTAAACACACGAAAATCAAGACTCAAAATATACAATATCTACTTTCACTCCAATTGCATTGTGCAATTTCCCGACCTAACCATATATAATGAATTACGCACGCGAACACAGTTAATTGTAAGGAAACACACTTTTCCTAAAGTAACTAACCACGGACTTTAATCTACAGGGTAGGCTAAGGTGTAAGGGTGTAACGAAACATTTTAAACATTGGTGTAAGAAACGAAAGAAATGGCTCTGAGGGTTTTTCTAGGGGTATCTTACTCTAAAAATGAGAGTAAACAAAGGGTTTATACGGGGGTTAACTAACCAGTGTAGTTAGTTAATAACACATAACATTTATAGGCTTTTTGGGTGTAATCCTAGAAATTTACCAAGTTAGACAATTCACTCCAATTATATCAATAATACTCATTATGGTGGTCTCGAATAGTATACAAGCCAAGTTCTAAAGTTTACAAGTCACCGGCACACTCATAGATTTGTGAATTTTGATAAGTTCACAATTTTTGAAAATAAGGTTATGTGTACAGCTATGCAACTTAGATTAAACAAAAACATGCTAAAAAAAATTAAATTTTGATAATTAAGCATAGATTAAAGCATATTTTTGAAAATTTAGGACAAGTAAACGTTCTAATTCTCCATCCCCCCACTTAAGTTAAACAACGTCCTCGTTGTTTGTATTTGAAATTAAAAACAAGAGATAGAAAGAATTAGAACGGAGAACTCCCCTGAGATTTGCTCGGTATGATCTTCCAATGTAAGTGTTCGAGCGTATAAAATGCGGGAGTCCATCAACATCTTCAATATTCCGGACCTGTAAAAATATAGAGACCACAGGAAAAACAAATCTTGAGAAACATCTCATTAATCATCGGTTAGAAAACGATAAACAAAAGAAAAACAAAGAACTGTATTCAATTCTGGCAGGTCGATACGCCGTATCTAAAAAGATAGATACGCCGCATTGATGTCAGCAAAACAGTTCGGACTAAAGTATTCCAGATGATTCGATACGCTGTATCCATAGGGGTTGGATACGCCGCATCGAAGGCCTGGGACAGACTCGACAGAAAATTAAATTGACATAAATTAAAAGATAAGCATGGGTTGCCTCCCACGAAGCGCTTGTTTTTGTTCAAGTCACGAGCCTGACTCCACCCTTATTTACTGTGTAATAGGGTGTTTTCCCCCCACTTGAAATCAAGTGCGGGTGATAGTGATGTCCGGATCGTCCATCTTCATTATTACCTGAAAGACAAACAACCAAGAACAGCAGTACAAACAAAAAAATAAAACCTAAAGTAATGAAAATTAAATAAACACAAAAAAAAAAAAGAAAAATATTTTTGGGGTCACAGAAGATCGATGCGCCGTATCCAACAGACAATGGATACGCCGTATACGACACAAGTTAATACGCCATATCTAACAGACAATAGATGCGCCGTATTATCTTCCTGTAACAGTTTTTTTTTTTTTTTTTTTTTTTTTTTTTTTTTTTTTTTTTTTTTTTTTTTTTTTTTTAAATTTTAACACAAAATCAAACAAACTAAAAAAAAAAAATTTGGTCACAGAACATCAATACGCCGTGTTCAATTGACATGTATACGCCGTATTGATATAAGACAGATACGTCGCATCCACAAACAAGGATACGCCGTATTGCCTCTCTGAGACAGAAACACAAACACACAGAAACAAATAAAACTAACTAAACTAAAATACCAATAAATCAAATTAAACAATCACTCCCCGGCAGCGGCGCCAAAAACTTGATGTGTTTTTTTAGGTCTATAATAAACTACCAAGTTTTAAATTTATTTATTGCCGAACTAACCTATAGACTCTAAACACTCACGAGCAGTGTACCCAATCAATGTAGATAGTTTTTAGGTAAGCAAGGGTCGTTCACTAGGAGCGAAGCTAAAGTGATCTAAAGGTATTCTAATTACTAAACTAACTAACCTAGAAAGCAAGTAAATATTTTTGGGGTTTTAGCCTGAGAGGCTATCACGATTTTGTGTGTTTAATTAAACTAAATACGAGAAAATAAATATTAAACTAATTAAAAGCAAATTAAAGATAGATGAAGATAGATAGGAAGAACGGGTTAGCCAAGTCTAATCCATTTTATAGTTATACATGCTTATGTCTACTTGTTTTAATTCATTCAATTGTTTTGTCGCCAATCCGATTATTAATCCTGTCACGATTAAATAACCTACCATCGTGGTGGGAAAGAGGACATGGTCATAGTGACTCGTCTAGCATCAATACTAACTTATTGCTTTAAACCATCTAACCTAGTTCGGTATTACACGCTACTAGTCCTATTAGGTTGTAGACACGTTCCGTTTATGCCAAACAATGATTCCTAAAAGAGATTCGGGTTAACACGCAAATAGCTCAACCTAAGCAACCACAATTACAGGTAGTTAAGTCACATCAATTAAAGTTATAAGGATCATAACCTAGTTACATAGACTTCTACTAGTTATAAGCAATAAACGAGTTTTTATCGACAAGCACCCAATCCAATAACAAAGCAAACACATCGACAAAATCATAAAAACTAATAAAACTACATAAACATGGCTAACACCTAAGGGTGTTAGCCCATAATCTCAGCAAAAGATAAAGTATACATAAAAATTAAACATAAGAAATCCATAAACAAATTTATTATGCTAACCGAATGATACACAAAGATAAGTATGGAGATGTTCTTCGTCGATCTTCAATGGTGGATGGAGAAGGTGTTGGGGACGATTTGGGGCTGTTCCCCACTGATAATGGTTATTCTAATGATCATAAAATCTCAAAAAGCCCTATGACAAACATCTCAATTGGAGTCCAATTTAGCCCTAGATCAGCAGCTTATGAGCTATGCAGGCTGCTAAGGGTGTCTGTTTGGGCTGTTTTGTGTGCAGAGTTGCACAACAACACAAGGACCAAACCAACTCTTGTAATTACTCTTATATGAACTAATGGACCTCAGAAAAGCCAAGGGATAGGCCAAAATAAGCTTCTAGCTTGTATGAGCTTATATGGACAGTTGGTGTCCTCAACTTTCCACAATTGATACAAAACTACTTTTTATAACTATATGGCTAATAAGGACTTAAAATCAGCTTCTATGGGATATAATAAGCTGAATCAAAGTTGGACTAAAGGCAAATGCACAGTAACAAGCTTGTTGACTGCCTAAATCAAGCACAGCCAAACACCCCTTAACAAGGGTAGTTTTGAGATTTTCCAAAGAAACAAACTAATTAAACTAGGTTTCTGATTGAAAATGGTTTTAATAACTTAACTAAATACTAATTAATAATTTAACACTGAAAATAAGCAATTAATAAGCAACTACTAAGTTAAGCTATTTTTTTGGTCTTTTTTACTGTTTTTAAGCAAAGCAAAGTAAATGCTATTTAACTACTGATATTATTGATGAAATACAATAAAGGACTAGTGATAAGCAGTAAATTATAATAATAAGCTAAAACAAGCTATTTAACAGTAAAAGTAGAAATTAATGAAAATTAGCAAAAAGGCTTACAACTGAATGGTATAAGAACAGAGGAAAACTAGATCAGAACTGAGCTTGGAATGTCACTTACCAAGTTTAGACCCCATTCTAGCTTTCCAAATTAGCTTAAACACCAAGAACAGCTTATTTGCTTGAAATGTTGACTTTAGTTGACTTTTCTTATTTTCTTGAAACAGAACAGATAAAAACTATATAAACTTATGAAAAGCTATGATAAGCTTTCTTAAGCTTATAGAAAGGGTGGTGAGTATTTGGATTTGATTCTAACTACTATGGAACTTAATACGAATCAACAGAGAAATTGAAAACTTGAAATTTTATTACTACTTGGAATGATTACAATACAGAAGCAACATATTACTTGAAACAAACTTGAATTACAACTGAAAACCTTAAATGAAACTGAAATAACATTAAGCTACTTTCTACACTAATTTTGGTCTTAAACTACTGACAAATTCTTCTCTGTGACTTCTCCTCTTTAAATAACACTCTCAGAAGCTTCCTTGATAATTTCCGAGCTAATCCCACCATTCAAATGGCCTTGAATCAATCTTGGTCGTTTATTTCATTTTTGGCGGGAAATTGGGATGTGGGTGTTTTAACTTGTACTGAGCAAGTGGGGGTGTAAGAAGGTGGAGTGTTTTCATAGGAGGAGGGTGGTGGTGGATTGTCAGGGTTTAGAGGTGGTTTTGCAGAGAAGGTTGTGGGTAAGGGGATGGTTTTTGGCGGTATGGGGAAGAAGAAGACGGGTCAAACTTTAGTTTGACCCTGGGATATTTAGATAAGAAAATTGGGTCGGGTTATTTGGTTTTGGGATTGGGCTTGGGTTGTTGTGTGGGCTGGGGTATATGGGTATTGGGTTTTATAATTTTTGGGTTGGGGTTTTTAGTTTAGCAGCTGGGTATAATAGTTTAGGATAAAATTGGATTTTAGTTTTAAGTTTAGGGACCATTTGTGTAATAACCTGAAAATCCAAGGACCATTCGTGCCAAAATCCAAAACTATTTCCAAGGGTACAAATTGTCATTCCTTGATTCCTGGGGACTGTTGTTGACTTTTCTTCAAAATAATTTATCCAGGGACCATTTCTGACAATCTTTGAAAGTTCAGGGACTAGACTTGCCATTTATGCAAACTTTGCTCATTTTCACTTGATTTTAATCTTTTTGTATCTGAATCACATAAAAACACGTTTTAATGATATTTTCTGTATTATTTGACTTTTCAAAGTGTTTTTGGCTGTTTGTGTGGGTTTACATAATGTAAATATATGTGTATTTAGACATATATCAAATCCCCCACACTAAACTATTGCTAGTCCCTAGCAATCTTTTATGAAGTTTTAATGGATTTTATCTCTTTACCAAAAGCATTACTTCTGGAGTAGCCAATGTTTCAGTATGTGATACTTTGGTACAATGATAACCAAATGATTTTGAGCAAACCATCAGCTGTCAACGGATTTGATTTGTCTTTACCAAAAGCCGTTTGCTTCTGGACTAGCCAACTCTTAGATAAAAATATCAAATGACTTAGGAAAAATCTGAAAAATTCAGGATAAGTCAAAATTAATATTTAAAAGCTATGAAAAATAAAATCAAAAGTTATCTAAGCCCAATAAGCAGATTTGGGCAGATAAGCAGTTAGCAAATAAGCTAAAAATAAGCCAATAAGCACAAAAATTAACCAAATGCTCAGGACAGGTTTAACCAACTATAATAAGCATAAAACAACAGATAAACACAAATAAGCTAGAGAAATAAGCAAGATAAGCACATATGCAGATGTCCCAATTATTCAGAAATAGCAGGAAAAACCCAAACTTGCAGAGCAAAATAAGCTATCAGATAAGCAGAAAAATATGAATATTAAGGGGGCAAAAGCTTCTCTATACTACTGGCTGTATAAAAACTCAAAAAGCCCTATGACAAACATCTCAATTGAAGTCCAATTTGGCCCTAGATCAGCAGCTTATGAGCTATGCAGGCTGCTAAGGTTGTCTGTTTGGGCTGTTTTGTGTGCAGAGTTGCACAACAACACAAGGACCAAACCAACTCTTGTAATTACTCTTATATGAACTAATGGACCTCAGAAAAGCCAAGGGATAGGCCAAAATAAGCTTCTAGCTTGTATGAGCTTATATGGACAGTTGGTGTCCTTAACTTTCCACAATTGATACAAAACTACTATTTATAACTATATGGCTAATAAGGACTTAAAATCAGCTTCTATGGGCTATAATAAGCTGAATCAAAGTTGGACTAAAGGCAAATGCACAGTAACAAGCTTGTTGACTGCCTAAATCAAGCACAGCCAAACACCCCTTTACAAGGGTAGTTTTGAGATTTTCCAAAGAAACAAACTAATTAAACTAGGTTTCTGATTGAAAAAGGTTTTAATAACTTAACTAAATACTAATTAATAATTTAACACTGAAAATAAGCAATTAATAAGCAACTACTAAGTTAAGCTATTTTTTTGGTATTTTTTAATGTTTTTAAGCAAAGCAAAGTAAATGCTATTTAACTACTGATATTATTGATGAAATACAATAAAGGACTAGTGATAAGCAGTAAATTATAATAATAAGCTAAAACAAGCTATTTAACAGTAAAAGTAGAAATTAATGAAAATTAGCAAAAAGGCTTACAACTGAATGGTATAAGAACAGAGGAAAACTAGATCAGAACTGAGCTTGGAATGTCACTTACCAAGTTTAGACCCCATTCTAGCTTTCCAAATTAGCTTAAACACCAAGAACAGCTTATTTGCTTGAAAGGTTGACTTTAGTTGACTTTTCTTATTTTCTTGAAACAGAACAGATAAAAACTATATAAACTTATGAAAAGCTATGATAAGCTTTCTTAAGCTTATAGAAAGGGTGGTGAGTATTTGGATTTGATTCTAACTACTATGGAACTTAATACGAATCAACAGAGAAATTGAAAACTTGAAATTTTATTACTACTTGGAATGATTACAATACAGAAGCAACATATTACTTGAAACAAACTTGAATTACAACTGAAAACCTTAAATGAAACTGAAATAACATTAAGCTACTTTCTACACTAATTTTGGTCTTAAACTACTGACAAATTCTTCTCTGTGACTTCTCCTCTTTAAATAACACTCTCAGAAGCTTCCTTGATAATTTCCGAGCTAATCCCACCATTCAAATGGCCTTGAATCAATCTTGGTCGTTTATTTCATTTTTGGCGGGAAATTGGGATGTGGGTTTTTTAACTTGTACTGAGCAAGTGGGGGTGTAAGAAGGTGGAGTGTTATCATAGGAGGAGGGGGGTGGTGGATTGTCAGGGTTTAGAGGTGGTTTTGCAGAGAAGGTTGTGGGTAAGGGGATGGTTTTTGGCGGTATGGGGAAGAAGAAGACGGGTCAAACTTTAGTTTGACCCTGGGATATTTAGATAAGAAAATTGGGTCGGGTTATTTGGTTTTGGGATTGGGCTTGGGTTGTTGTGTGGGCTGGGGTATATAGGTATTGGGTTTTATAATTTTTGGGCTGGGGTTTTTAGTTTAGCAGCTGGGTATAATAGTTTAGGATAAAATTGGATTTTAGTTTTAAGTTTAGGGACCATTTGTGTAATAACCTGAAAATCCAAGGACCATTCGTGCCAAAATCCAAAACTATCTCCAAGGGTACAAATTGTCATTCCTTGATTCCTGGGGACTGTTGTTGACTTTTCTTCAAAATAATTTATCCAGGGACCATTTCTGACAATCTTTGAAAGTTCAGGGACTAGACTTGCCATTTATGCAAACTTTGCTCATTTTCACTTGATTTTAATCTTTTTGTATCTGAATCACATAAAAACACATTCCAATGATATTTTCTGTATTATTTGACTTTTCAAAGTGTTTTTGGCTGTTTATGTGGGTTTAAACAAGGTAAATATATGTGTATTTAGACACATATCATATAACTTGACCATTTGTCATAAATTTATGCATGTTTTAATACTTACAACCTGAGTTAAAACCTAATATGTGCATAACATGACCGAACAAGTTACCTGACCATTTGTCATAAATTTATGCATGTTTTAATACTTACAACCTGAGTTAAAACCTAATATGTGCATAACATGACCGAACAAGTTACCTAGAGTTCTTTCATAAGTTTATGCATGTTTTAATACTTACAACCTGGGTTAAAACCTAATATGTGCATAACATGACCAAGCAAGTTACCTAGAGTTCTAAATTATGCATAACTAATCGCCTAATATGTGCATCACATGACCAAAAAACTTTAAATGATGCAATATGAAACTTGTGTGATGTGCATACCAGATTATCAGGAAGAGAGGAAAAGTCAATCAATTCCATCAACTCATTTGTTGAATCCTGAAACAATAAATACAATCATTTCATCAAAAAACATGAATAATTCCACTCAATATCATTTATAGTAAATACATAAATAAACAAACAAATCATATATGTTAACGACTATTTATTAAAACACAAACCTTTGATTCTTCAATAGGCTCATTTGCTTCAGCCTCAACAGGAGGATCTTCTTCTATCGCTTCCTTAACGGATGACTTTAAAAAAGGAAAAAATTAGTAAATACATAAATAAACAAATCATATATGTTAAACGACTGTTTATTAAAACACAAACCTTTGAGTCTTCAATAGGCTGCTCAACATCAACATCAGTAGCCTCTAAAACAGACTCTACAGTGGGTTCCTTAGCAGCAACATTTGGCTGCTCAACATCAACATCAGACTTAGCAGCAACACTGGCCTCCTTATCAACAACAACTGGCTGCTTTGCCATAGGCTCCTTAACACCAAACTTTGAATTCAAGGTAAATTAAAATTAACAAATAGATTATCATGTCCATAAACTAACCCGTTAGTGGAAAATTAAAGCTCACAAAATTTTACAAAATAATTTACAAGATTGTGTGTACCGCCATGCACTAAGTCTTCACAAGATCACAAGCTGTCAAAACAGTTGCCCTTGTAGTTCGAGCCTGATCGGGAGTACAGACTAACTCCGCTGTGGCTTAATCACAAGCATGATGAATAATCTGAGGCCCGATATCTGAGCCCAACTCTACAGGGTTAAGTAAACCGACTAACTATGGTTCAAGGTCGCCCGGAATCACCAGTCCATCCGTTTACCCTAGTTGTTTCCCATAGAATAGCCGATTACCACCGGTCCGATACAACACTTGGATCTTATGCAAAGACAAAAGCAAAAGGTTTCCAACACTCACACTTGATAATTTTTTTGTAAAATTATGTGAACTTTTATTCCCCAAAACAGCCATCTAACTATTCAGGTTTTAATTACCAAAACCTAAAAATAAAAAAAATAACACGTTTAATTGGTTTGTGAATTCACAACGATTATAATTTTTTTTTTTTTAAATTTAAGACAGCATGCATGAGCCTTCCATAGGCTCCTTAAAAGTAGTAAAAACATACCTGTGAATCCTGAACAGCGTACCCTCACTGGACCCCTCAGTGAGAGTGGAATCTTACCTGTATGGAATAACCGCTCTAGAAAAACTACACGATCTTCCAAACCAACCATCTTCTTTATCAGCTGTTTCTTGCTCATCCTCTTGGTCTCTTCATCCAAATCCAGATCACTTGACTCACCTTCATCAGAAATCCCTTCAACAACACTCGTATGCACCTCAGTACGTATACGTACCTCCGTGCGAACTTCTTTTCTTCGAGTCTTTCGAGAAACCCTAGACTTGATCTTATCTCTTTTAGACGGTTTGAATGTACTCGAAGGGGATCCACCAGCTACGTCGAAATATTTTACACTTGAGCTGAACCAAGGAGATGCCTTCTCAAAATCTGTTGGAATCAAGGATTGCACGGGTGTTGTTACATAAAAAAGATTCTCGTAATCAGATTTGTTACACCCGGTAACATTAGCCCAAGCAACCCCCCTTGGAATAGCCCCGGCATCTCTGTCCCACCATAGTCTTGCTTGAGGAAATGTTTCTAGAACAAAAATCTGTAATGTAAAAAACATTTCGGTTAGTTGGAACAAAGTACTTATCAAGTACAAAAATCTGTAATGAAAGAACAAAACAAAAAGGTATATATTCAAGCACTTATACATTTATTTAAGTTTCCAACCAATTCAAGTTTCCACTCATGCTCCATTGATAGAAATATATATTCAAGCACTTATACATTTATTCAACTCATACCAAAGGTATGTTGAGCAGCCAAGGACTTATACATTATAAGTTTATTCAAATTTAAACATATAAAGGCTAGAACCCTATATTAACAACAACAAATGTAAAACCACACATGTAAACTGTCAAATTGACACATTCATATAAGAAAGTATACTAACCTTCAAGGCGAAAGCAAAACCATATATGTTGTAGACAGCCTGGTATGAAGCCCCCTTTCTGGCATACCCATCCATATACTTGTTCCTCTTCTTAGTCACCAACATGTAAACCCGTTCGTGGAATTCTTGCCACATGTGCTCCCCCCAAGGAAAAGAATTCCAAGCCTCCAAATCATCGGCTAGCACGACAATCTCATTGACAATCACATGTCGCAACTCTTGCCCCATGAAAACAAAATCACCGGCCAGAAGAAGGCACACACGGACAGCATCCTCGTCCGATAGGTGCTGAAACTATTCGCTATCAAGCATGGTTTTAAGGTAATCCCCCTTCAAAGACCTATACCCGGGGAACACCCTCTTCATAAAGCTAGACTCCTTCCTCCCCAAACCGTCTAACTCGATAGCTCCAAACCGAAAACCAGTAATCAGACAAAACTCTTGCCTACCCAACTCTACAGTGTGTGGCCCAACATCAAAAATAAATGGGGTATCAAAAGTAGGGTGCTCAACATGCCTTTGGTGAAACAGAAGAAAGTTCAAAACATGGTTATCATGATCAAAACTTCTAATGTCCAACCACGGACCAAAAACACTACCCCTGAACATATTGTAACACCGTTGCCCCTTTCTTGATAGACGATCACTTATCGTTGTAAGTAGCTTTAAATTACTTCTAATATTTACTCTGGCATTAACAACCTACAAAAAAATAATTCCAACAAGTAAACATACAATAATAAAAATCTACAAATTCATCTAAGCAGATAAGCATTTGATATTAGCATCTCCATACTTGCTTATCAGAATCTGCTTGATTCAGATAAAGCACAATCAATGACATATGTGTTTGGTGTGTAAAATAAAAAATGGCATGGATACACAAAAACATTGATCCTTATATAACTAAACTGCCTTCTTAACACATATCCCAGCCTCTATTCATAAAATAGATACACAAAAACATTCAACAAAATATCTCAAGTCTTAACATGATATGGTGGTAGGGCGCCACCAATAACTTACAAACCTGCATTTTTTTATATTTATTCACTGCATTTGCAAATAAATTAATCCAAATGAAACACGAGTGTCCAAACACTAACATCTATCTACACATATGAAACACGAGTGTCCAAAACCTAAACAGTCTAACAGCTAAAAACTAAAGCTAAACACAAGCCATATACTTTTAATTTTTAAACATATTCCAGTTGAAAAGATAAACAAGTAGTTTTCATGTTTCAAAATCAAGCTTATAACCTCGCAATATTTACAGATAAGTGTTTGTGTCTAACCTCACTAACAACTAACAAGTAATAACATTCACACATCCGTCCTGTATGAATTGTAAACAGTCAAACTCTAACAATCAAGATAGAAAAAACCCTTACAATCAAGATCGAAAAAACCCTAACCATCAAGAATCAAACTCTAACAATCCATATCCAATTCCTAAACAGTCAAACCACTAAAATTTAAATCTAAACAACAGAATGCACTAACAATCAAGATCGAATAACTCGAAAAACACTAACAATCAAGAATCAAACTCTAACAATCCATTTCCATACAAACCCTAAGTGGGCATTGAACCAAAACCGTCAGAATGCACTAACAATCAAGATCGAATAACTCGAAAAACACTAACAATCAAGAATCAAACTCTAACAATCCATTTCCATACAAACCCTAAGTGGGCATTGAACCAAAACCGTCTAAAATCAAGAATAAAAAGAACAATCAAACCCTAACATCCTCTTCAACGCACATCTAAAAAAATCAATGAAATAAAACTTACATGAGGTCTGGCCATTTTTTTGATCAGTGTTTTTGATCGGTTATTTTGTATCATCCCTTTTTTTTAGATCGGTGGTTCAAAGTGTCTTTTTGATCGGTGTTTCAAAGTGTGTGTGTGTTTGATTATGATCGAAACAGTATTTGTTAGCTTAAAATTATTAAAAGTTAACAAGTACAATTTTTATTATTTTTAAAATGGGTTCTGTTCTTTTCCAAGAAATCTTACAGTACAAAAATAAGATTTTGGAAAGATTTTGGAAGATTTTGTAGCAGTCTTTCGCACATTCCCCGCACGATCTTTTTTCAAAAGTCAACTCTACACGTGGGGTATTTGCTGGAGCCAATCATTGGCTTGTACCAATTTGTCTGGACACGTGTCACGTTTTTTGTGGGTTCGCACGATCGCACGATCGCACATGACTCTTTTGGGAAAGTCCATTATTTTTGTACCTTTTTTTGAAAAAGTTGAAATTAACATACCATTTTGGTAATTACCCCTAAAAGAAATTGATATAAAGGTTGAATAATGTTATCCTGCGACATTTTCAAAAGTTTAATTAAAAATTTATGCAGAAAGGTATGGTTGTCTTTTCAACCTTCTCCCGTCTTTACATTTCATTTCCTTTTATGTTGTTTCTTTCAAACTAAAACGCCTTCGCATTCCTTCACTCTTATTTTGACGAAGGCATGTGTCTCTACCACTTCTATTGTGAGCTGTTTTTTTGGTGCAATGGAACAAACGATGATTTGCGATTTTAATGATTGTATACGATGATGTTTACGAAAAAAATGCGAGAAAAAAAAAAGCTATGTCAAATGGGACATCGAGTTTGAAACTTGTTTTTTGAGTTGTTACAGATTAATAGAAGCTGGTGATTATATAATAAGGCTAGAGGAAAATTGTACTTGAGTAAGAAAAATGCAAATATGTAAAATGTGGTATGGTGATTTTGAGTTTTGAGGGGGTACGCGGGGTGCAGGATTATGTAAAACGTGGCTAAGGAGAGGAGGTGGTACGGGCTCCAAAAAGGTGTACAAAGGTGGAGTAGTGGGAGTCATGGATCTTTATAGGAATTGGGTTTCATCAAAAGTGACGTGTCGAGAAATAATGATTTTTGTTTGTTTTAAGGTCTAGGCAACGGAAACCACGGTGATAGGCGGGAAAAACCATGAAAAAACACAGGGTGGCGCGTTGAGCAAGTTTGTGAGGTGAGTGAAGGTGAGGGTAATAAAGGCACCCAAAAATGCGTAAACAGGAATAGTCGGGTTCTTTTAGAAAGATTCTTGTGAAGGGCATAGGAGTGTCGTAAAAACCAGGGGCAGGTTGTATTATTTTGGCTACTGATTGAAGTGCCAGACCCACGACCAAACTGACCAAAGTTATTCCCAGTGCTATTTTTTGATTTTAAACCAGTTCTGTTACGGTGGTCGTGAATGAATTTGCATCGATCACCAAACTTGCCCGTCCCCTTACTAAAATGATTACACAACTGTGGTAAAGATTGAGACTTAGTAGATTGAGCATTAGAAGTACCTTTGGGTCCCGAGAAATTAGTAGCCACAAGAATAGTAGGTGAGGACGAGCTACTATCAAACGTGGTGGATGAGTTGGTTTGCTCATTCGACGTAGACTCCTCAAGTAGTAACATGTTCCGGGTCGTTTCAAATGTTGGAAGAGGTTCACGGTGACGTATTATTTTGAAAATAGTGGCAAACAAATAATTCTGCACCACTGAAACATGACTTGTAAAAAAAATTATAGTTAGATGTTAAAAAAATGTCAAACAAACCTTAAAGAAAAGAAAGTGGCTTGAGTAGCATGAGCCGCTGCTTTAGCAAGAGTAGTTTTAGAGTATCCCATGAAGAAGAATTCCACTTATATGTGGCGCACCTACCCAGCCTTGTTAATGCATCAGCATATTTTAAAGGCGACTCAACAACTTGCTTGAGTTTCGTCTGTCTGCTCCATACAATAAGACATCATTAGTAAACCGTAGAGGTAGGGGTTATTAGAAATAACGGACAAAATCAGGAATAATAATATGGTTTTGATTGCTGGAGATGGATTGGACTGCTATCATAATTATCTTTGGGATTTCATCATAGAATGCAAATATTAGAACCTAGTAATGGCAAGCAAAAATCTCTTTAAGTCATGGTTCCACCAAGGCCTGACTCCTCATTGCACAACATTTCATCCTAGCCCATGATCAATGTAGTTTTGTCGATTGAATTCTTATATTTGAGGTTACTTGAGATTTCCTTTGTTTCGCATTCATATATTCACATTTTCAAATAAAGAAGTTTGACTTTTGAGGTCGACAAGACTCTTAAACTACTTTTTTCGAAAATAACTTGAATCATATGGGAACTTCATAAAATATACCAGTAACGAAAGAATTTCGGTATCTAAGTTTTCACCAAAGCTGACATTAATTTGATATTTTGATCTCATATGTTTGACTTCAAAAGGCAAACTGCATCCCATAAATCTTTTTGCAGTAGAAGATCACTAGACCACTGGCAGATACAAGTTATGCGACCAACAAAAGCTCCTTCTAAATGCATGATAACACCAAAATGTTTACTTTCCACACTAAAATAATACTGTTTTGAAAAATTAATTCTAGCACACAAAATTGAGTAAAGTTTGATCACAGAAATGCAAATTCCTCTTAACATATCATTATATCACTAGTTTTCCACTAATTCTTCCTTCAAAAATCATTTTTGTTTCGTTGAGTGGCTTTTCGAATTGCATTAAAGGAGCAATTGTGAAACTTTGATACAAGATTATTGCTTGTTAATTGTTGAAGCAATTTCTTGCAACCACTTCAGACAAATAAAGATGGCCTTCCGGCTGAACTCAGCTAGGGTTCTTCCGGGAGGCTTGGGTGTTGATCCCTTCGGCTATTGGAGGTCTTCCGGATATCTGCACACAACAGCACACGTTAGGCTCGTCCCGGGTGTTATCCCAGGACCCACCTCCGGTGTGAGAGTAAGTATTTGGTATTCCGGAAGGGCTATAAAATATGGTGAGAAATAAATGCAGGTTGTATGTTAGTTGAGAGTAGTAAATGAGCTGAGTATTTATAGTACTCAGCCTCGATACCTGGAATGGCGGCGCCGGATTTTCAGGGAACATGTCCCCGACATAATCCCGTAAATCCTGGGGCGGTGGCGGCGGTGTCTGCAGCTGCCATCTGTCAACAGGTAAATGCCTCCTGTCCTATTACTTACAGTGATACTGGCCGGAAGAGTCGTGTGTCCTCCGGTAGGTCCGGACGGCTATGCGTCGTTCGGATGACCGGTCAAGATAGGCCGTTCGGACACATACGTCAACATGTCCCCCCAGTATTGCATTATCGGTTGAAGATCGATGATGTAATACTTAAAGAATATTTTTATACCTTCTGTCAAGTGCCTTCCGATACACATGTGTAATGTCGGTATTGTATTGTCAGCAAAATATTAACGTAATACTTCGAAGGGTATCTTATGACCTTTTGGCCTAGATCATTCGGATTAATGCTGTACTTACCTTTTGGTTCGGCCGATGGTTTAATACTTTAAGAGTTGTCTTTGACATGACATGGCTTTGATGTGCAGAAGCTATCATTGTACCTCTCCCGATCCTCTACTGGTTTACAACGTGTACTTCTTACAGTTCAGATTAGTAATTGTCTTTTGCTCGCGTCCGCTTGACCTTATTGCCCGAGGGTTCCGATTTGCCGAAGACCGTTGCTATTCCTTTTGGAGATTAATTGTTGCTTTTGCCCGATGGGTCAGGGTGTGCCGATAGTATGATATTTCAAACAAATTGTGGGTTTTTGTTCGACCCTTCCCGAAGGATATGCCGTTAGGCTGGAGCATGTATGTACTGGTTTGACCGGGAGTTGTCCTTTATTTACAATTCCTTATTATTTTATGGTTATTTAATATAGATCTTAATTGATGAGTGTTGACACGCGTGCGCGTGCCCAACACGCGCGTTGAGGTGTTGCCACGTCAGCATCTTGCTAAATGTGACATTCCGCATTCTGCGTTCTTCCTATAAATAGCGTTACTGGTGTGTGTTTTTGACTACCGCAATTCCACATTTTCAACTGAGACGCCTTCCGGTATTGTTTTTCGAACGATCATTGCAAGCCAGCTCGAGTGATTCTGCCCGTTCGATTTCCACACTGGTCCTTCGTCTATAAAGGTACGTTTTGGTTCACGCAGTTCGGTTCACGCATATATTTTTTTTATTGTTGTTTGGCCGCATTCCTCTTCCCCTCGGTCAAACCATGTCGGTTCTGCCCATTTCCACTCGCGAGAATTCTCCAAGAGTCAAGGGCTTCCTCTCAAAGTTTGTCAGAGGGGTTCGCCTTTTGGTTTAGACGAAAGGGCTGTGCGTAGGATTACATGGGCCATAGAATTCTGTCGTACCTATATCCGCGTCTGCCCCCGAAGGGTATGACGATGGATTAATTGCCGAATGATGCCATTGGTTTGTACTTGGAGTATTTTACTGGGGGTGGTTTCGTTATTTTAGCTGTACTTCGGTCGGTATGTATGCGCAAAGTCTTAACCGTTCGATGTTTTTGTTTTTACAGCTATCACAATGTCTCAATACTTAAGGAAGCCCAAGGTTAGAAAGGATGTGCCCGTGGTCCAGAAGGATCAGTCCTCCGAAACGCATGCGGCCGCTTCCGCCGCTTCCCAAGCCGTCATCCCGGAGGAGACGGTCGAAACGACAAGGGTCGAAGTGTCTGACCCAAAGGTTTTGGAGGCCAGGAAAAGAAAACAGGACCAGAATGTTGTCCGGCCCACATCTCAGTCTCAAACACAGGGGACTAGATTCCGTCTTCATCCTGACTCGTCAGGTGGTGGTATGTTCCGAGAGATTAAACGAAGTAAGCCAAATGAGGGGGCCGGTATGGCGGGTCCAAAAGAAAGCGTCAGTGTTTCGGGCGCGAGAAAACAGCCGGAGGGACCCAATGCTTCGGCCGAAAGAAAACAGCCGGAGGGGCCCAATGCTTCGGCCGGAAGAAAACAGCCGGAGGGGCTTGATGCTTCGGCCGGAAGAAAACAGCCGGATATCCCAGGAGGTATCGGCGAGGGCTTTGCGTCGGAGACCACCGGTGCTGGTAAGTTCTTCTCTTTTTTATTTATTTATTTATTTATTTATTTATTTATTTATTTATTTAGGAAGTGTTGATCCCTGTCCCTTGCCTTTGTTCCGATAATAGTTGTTACTTAACTTTATTATTCTCTCTTATGGAAAATGCAGGAGGTTCCTCCACTGCTGCTCCTGATCGCGGAAAGGACAAAGTGACAGATGAAGATGACTCGGCGTCTTTGCATGTGCCGATGTGGAAAGTGCGCAAGGATGACCGTCTGGACAGCTGGGAGGTCTGTCGGGACTTGATGCTGAACCTACCGACTCCGAAAGAAGAGTCGTTTTTGGAAGGTTTGGGGGATGCCGAGGCCGCTCAAAGGGCCTGGAGACTTTTGGGTATGGGGGCCGCGGCCCAGTCGAACTTGTTGCTTTGGTTCGAGGGCCTTCTTCATGATCACAATGAGCTGTATCGTGTTCACCAACATTGCGGAAACCTCAGAAAGAACGGGGGTGAGCTTAAACAGCTGAAGGTTGAGCATTCTACTTGTATGGTGAGAGAGTCGGAGCTGATGGGACAGGTGAAGGAATTGGAGAAGTTGGTGGAGGACGAAAGGTTGGCCACGGCGGAACGAATCAGCGCCTTGGAAGCTGATTTGGAAAAAGCTAAGGTTAACCTGGGTGAGGAGGTGAAGGACAATCTGGCCCTCCGGGAGCAAAAGAAGGATCTTATTGCCCGGGTGGGTCGTACTGAAAGGGATAGGTTCAGGGTTGTTAAGGAGGTCCTTCCGGAGGTCGTTCGTCGGCTATTGGGCAGTTATGAATATAAGGAGCATTTGGCAGGACCTTTCAGCTTGTCCTCGCAATCCGGCTTCATAGAGGGCGTGATTGTGGGCCGCAAGCCGGAGGAGGTGGCCGCTATCTTGGCCAAGACGGAAGACCTGGATGCGGATGCGGCTAAGAAGCTCGACCCATTGTATGATGGGTTGTTCACCGCAGAGTATCCGTACATCAAGAAGATCAGCAGCTCCTACCTTAAGTCTCTTGATGAAATCCTGCAAATCTTCCCCGATCCTGAACCAGCTTCTTCTCCCAAGAGCCTAACTGCCGATGCCGCCGAGGGATCATCTTCCGGGGCTCCCAAAGCCGGGGTTGCTAATGTCGAGGGTTCAACTGTTGGAAGGGATGAGTCGGCTCCTTGAACACTTGCACAATTTGGTTCAATTTGGTGTTGTAAGGCCTTCGAGCCAAGAACAATATTTTTATATCCGGATGACTGTAATAATTTATAACAAATAATTCGCATGGCCTATTCGTTTGTATATATCTATGACTGTTCTGTATTCCGTATGTGCCATGTTTCATGTTTCGTGCTATCATTTTTGCTTGTTTCTATAGGGCTTCTCTCTTTTTGGTTTGTTAGTCTCAGTGTTATCTTGGAAGTAGGATTTTATATTTTGGTTGACACGATGAGGTGTTCTTTCGGGCATTTGAACGAACCTGTCGGATTTTGTGAATTTGCGATTATCAATGGTCGCCTTATCCTACTTCCTCCCCCTTTTTTTTATCATTTTATATATATATATATATATATATATATATATATATATGTATGTATGGTACCGCATGTGGAATGGAATGGGACAACTTGGATCTTTATATGTGGCGCTGCTTTGGTTTGCTCGTCCGACTTTAGACTTCTTACGGATTATCCCTTTTTATTTTTTCCTTTTATTTTCGACCCCCGACATATGCCGAACAATTGTTGTCGTTCGGCCTTTGCCTGAGTTATGAATCGTATCACTCGTCTGTTATTACCTTTGCTACTCGCATAGTTTCGGAAGTATATATTTACGTTTGGAGCAATACTCTTATGATTACGAACGTATAGCACTTGTTTGTTATTACCTTTACTATTTGCATAGCTCCGGAAGTGCAAGTCTATGCATTTTTGAGTGGTTGTATGGTACTTCTTTGAACATTGACCACAAAAATCTCCGGAGGGGGCCAGCCTCTCGGAGGGATAACTTTTCACTTATGTTCAAAGCATGACAATTGATTTAACTTTTCCGCAGGGACCATGGCAACCCCTTTCCGGGTATCAACCATCTTTGAACATTGACCACAAAATCTCCGGAGGGCGCGAACCTCGCGGAGGGGCCACTTTCTAATTATGTTCAGAAAACAATGAACATTGATCACTAATCTCCGGAGGGCACGAACCTCTCGGAGGGACCACTCTCTAATTATGTTCGAGATATTACAGGTGGTTCAGCCTTTCCGCCAGGATTATGGCAACCCCTTTTCGGGTATCAACCATCTTTGGACACTGACCACACACTCCCCGGAGGGCGTGAACCTCTCGGGGGGCCACTTTCTAATTATGTCCAGAAAACAATGAACATTGATCATTATCTCCGGAGGGCACGAACCTCTCGGAGGGACCACTCTCTAATTATGTTCGAGATATTACAGGTGGTTCAGCCTTTCCGCCAGGATTATGGCAACCCCTTTTCGGGTATCAACCATCTTTGGACACTGACCACACACTCCCCGGAGGGCGTGAACCTCTCGGGGGGGCACTTTCTAATTATGTCCAGAAAACAATGAACATTGATCACTAATCTCCGGAGGGACCACTCTCTAATTATGTTCGAGATATTACAGGTGGTTCAGCCTTTCCGCCAGGATTATGGCAACCCCTTTTCGGGTATCAACCATCTTTGGACACTGACCACACACTCCCCGGAGGGCGTGAACCTCTCGGGGGGGCCACTTTCTAATTATGTCCAGAATGTCACTAGTATTCCTGATATGTTCCTCAGAAATATTGCCTCCCTCCAATAGCGGGGTAACTCCTTCCAATGGTAGGACAATTCCCTCCAACGGTGGGGATAACTGCATTTAATATTAAAAATAGTCAACATAGGGTCCTTTTGAGAAATCACAAGCATTTCAAGGAGGTATTGTGGGAAAACTGCCCCCCTTCAACGGTGGGGAACTGCATAACTGTATTTCATTAGAATAGTTAACATCAAACCCTTTCGGGCGTTACAAAAGGTACAAAGAACCCTATTTATGTGAACACGTTTTTATTTAATCGCCCGTCCCGCTCGCGGTGCTTCTTTGCCCCTCTCTTCTCGACTCGTGTGTTCTCATTCGGTAAGCTTCCAGCCTTTTGAGGGGCTCGTGCCTCTGGCAGATGGTGTTCCTATAGGTTTTGCTTCCTTGACATGCGATACTGCCTGTCTTAAATTACGAAAGTATTTGCGTTCCTTCCGTTAGTTTGCACATAATTATAGGATAGAATAAAATAACAAAGGTATTCCAGTGGTTATTTCGTATTGACGATTACCTGAGCCGTTACTCATACCTTGGTGAGTCTATCGGGGCCCTCTCGATCACGATGCTGGTTCGCCTTCCTCCCGTCCTTTTTTTCGACGGTGGATTCCTTCCTTTGCACATGCGGTATGTTCCCTCGCTCTCCCTGCGGCGAATGAGCTCCTTCCCTGATTTCTCTTACCCTTGCAACAGGTCCCTCCCCCGTACCATGATGTCTTCGTACTTTTGTCCGAGCGATCAATGTTGCTATGCCGCCTGGTGTGGGAAACTTGACCATCGAATGGATAGTTGAAGGCACGGCCCGCAATTTCTTTAAACCGATGCGTCCCAGTATGGCATTGTAGGGGGAAGGCGAATCGATTACGGCAAATTCCAAGCTGACCTTTCGGGACAAATCCTGACTTCCGAAGCAGACTTCCAGGTCTATCACCCCTCGCGGTCTAATGGGTTTTCCCGCAAATCCTATCAAGATTGTGCTAACCTCCTTTAATCGTGCCCTGATCGCCGGATCCAGACACTCGAATTGGTGTCCGTACATTATTTCCATCGAGGCACCAGGGTCGACGTGGACCTCACGTATTTTCCTCCCCTCAGCTTCAATTTCAATTATCAGCGGTTCGTCTGACATCTTCTCCGGAAAAATGGCCGGAAAACGTATCGGCACGTTCATCCACTCTTCTATCCCTGTTTCTTCCGTTTTCCGAGAGGTCCTAAAGCTTCGGATCATGTTGATTATTTTCCCTTTATTCCCTTGGTTGTTACCCCCTTGGTTAGTTTTTCTTCCTTTCCTGAGGTCTTTCACCAGATGGTCCAGTTTCCCTGTACTCAACGCAGTTTTTAACTCTTCCCTGAGTTGCCAGCAGTCGTCAGCGGAATGTCCTTTCTCCACATGATAGTCGCAATACCTGTCCTCACAATCCTTCTGTGGTTTTCCCTTTGTTGGAGGAGGCTGCGGTAACCTCAGCTGGTGCTCTGTTGCCAATATTTCCTTCGGTGTCTTGGTAAGGGTGTCCAAGTCTATCGGCCTCGTATCATTCCGGCGGACATCAGCTCGGCGGGGGTCGGTCCTCCCAGCGTTACCGTACCTTGGAGAGACATAAGGTGCATAGTAATCGTTCATTCGTCCTTTAAATCCGACCTTAGGGGCATTCCGGCGGTAATCTCCAACAGGGGGTTTTGATTGGTAGTCGCCCTTGTTGTGATACGGGTTAGGCCGAGACTCCATTCTCTCTCCTTTCGGCAATTCTGTTGTCCGGAAGGCCTCCTCGGACCGAACAAAGTCATCGATCCTTTCCAACATCTCGTCGACGGTTTTAGGAATCTTATCTGAGAATTTCTTGGCCAACTCCGGGCAGTGGTGGCCGTTCAGAAATGATCCGATTTGCATAATTTCTGGGGCGTCTGGGAAGTTGTTGGCCTCGCAAATCCATCTTTCCTTAAAGTCCGGAAGGCTTTCATTCGCCCTTCGGTGAATTTTATTGATCTCTGTTAGGTCCTTGGTGCTTATTCTTAACATGCTAAACCTGTTCAAAAATCTCTTCTGAAGTTCGTCCCAACTATCAATGCTTCCCGTCGGGAGCTTATCAAACCATCCCCTGGCTTTCCCATCCAGGGTTTGCTGGAACATTCGACACCATACGGGCATGGGCCACTCTTCATGATTTCCTGCTCCGGTGAAACGATTGATGTGGTCATCCGGATCGGTGGTTCCTTGGTACGGTTTCAGGTTCGTCGGTATCTTGTGCTTGGGAGATGAGAACTCTATGATCCTTTTCGTGAACGGGCACTTGATCATTTCCTTGAATGGTTTGCTCAAATCATCATCCGCCTTTTTTCCTTTTCCGTAGGGTGACCCTCCAACATCTTCTTCCTCCGAATTTTCATACCCGTCGTCGAGCCTCAGCATCCCGGGGCTCACCAGGTTGCGATTGCCTGGTTGTTTGAACAACTCTTTCAAGGCCGAAAGATGACCTGCGATTAGGGCTTGGGCATCTGGAGGATCTTGGTCTCCTCCGGCTCCCCCCGCGTTCCGGACAGGGGTGAAGAGGGGTGTAGTACTCGTCGTCTCGAACGTTCCAAACGTTGGTGTAGGACCTGTCATCCCGAACCTCAGGTAGATCGAGCGGAAGGTCCCACGGATGGCGCCAATTTGTTGAAGCAATTTCTTGCAACCACTTCAGACAAATAAAGATGGCCTTCCGGTTGAACTCAGCTAGGGTTCTTCCGGGAGGCTTGGGTGTTGATCCCTTCGGCTATTGGAGGTCCTCCGGATATCTGCACACAACAGCACACGTTAGGCTCGCCCCGTGTGTTATCCCAGGACCCACCTCCGGTGTGAGAGTAAGTATTTGGTATTCCGGAAGGGCTATAAAATATGGTGAGAAATAAATGAAGGTTGTATGTTAGTTGAGAGTAGTAAATGAGCTGAGTATTTATAGTACTCAGCCTCGATATCTGGAATGGCGGCGCCGGATTTTCAGGGAACATGTCCCCGACATAATCCCGTAAATCCTAGGGCGGTGGCGGCGGTGTCTGCAGCTGCCATCTGTCAACAGGTAAATGCCACATGTCCTATTACTTACAGTGATACTGGCCGAAAAAGTCGTGTGTCCTCCGGTAGGTCCGGACGGCTATGCGTCATCCGGATGACCGGTCAAGATAGGCCGTTCGGACACATACGTCAACATTAATCATATCAGTTGTAGTGTTAATTGTGAATAGGACAAGTCAAAGTTATGCGCCACAAATATATATATTTATTCAAACACGTAGCTAAGGAATTTAAAGTTAGTTCCATTTGATTATTTCACAGAAGAAATTTGGCTACTTTTGACAAAATGATACTAAAAGTAATATATATATATATATATATAATCTGGATCGATTGAGAAGGTTTTCAAAAACGATTGATTTTTAACTTTGATTCATGTTTTTCAAGCGTAAAACTCATTTTAATGTGATTAAAATTCAAAATGTGTAAAAAAAATTTGAATCAATGTTAAAAATCTCTCGATTTTGCGATATATGTAGAATACTGAATCATCTGTACAAATTTAATGAATCATCATCATAAGTCGATTTTAACAATGATTTGTGAATCAAATTTGTAATTTATAGATTCGATTCACCATAAAATGATGTTTACTTGTGAATCAAATCAAAAACATGAATCAGTTTGTTCAAATGAAGATTTCTCAATCTTCTCAAAATAAAACCTTCTCAATGGAACCGGATTCTATATATAATATATATATATATGCGCAATAATAGCCCATTGCAATTTGCAAGCGTAATTTATCATGCCTTAACTTGATGACATCAACTAAAATTAGAAGCATCTTTGGCCCTTTCACCAAAACATTATTAATTTTTTTATTCAATTATAAACTTGAAAATAATGAAGGGACATTTTTTTTATCTAATATAATATCCTATAAAATTCTTTATTATTATTTAAGTAAATGTCGCTCCTTGAGAGAAGCCAAGTAGAAGTCGATGGGAGTTGATTAATGTAGGTTTTCTTATAAAAAAAAAAATAAAAAAATAATAATTTGAAGTTGGTATTAACTTGGCAAAACAACGAGGACAGTTGCATATATATGGAAAAACCATTGCATCCGTGCATTAAAAAATTGTATCATAGAGATATATGAAAAATGATTGAGATGCCTAAAAATATTATTCCCTCCGTCCCACTATAAGTGTCCACTTTCCATTTTCACAAAGTTTTAGAAAAGTGGGGCCAACTACACTCTCCACCAATCAAATATCACTATTACCCACTAAAGTCTCTTCTCATTGGTTGAAAATATTCCCTGGACACTTAATATGGGACAAGCAAAGATACCATTGTGGACACTTATAGTGGGACGGAGGGAGTACTAAAGTTGTGTCTAAATCAACATAACAATGTGAAAAAATTGGTCATTCTGCTATTACCAACAAGATGTTGCCACATAAGATTAGACATACATTTAGTCATATCAGTTAGACATGTTAATCAATGCTCTAGATATACCTATGCAATTATTCAGCTTCGTAACACCTTCGAAAATATAATTGACGAAAAAAAAATTAAATATATTAATAATTGGTAATAACTAAAATAATACAAACTAATTCCCCAATGCACATAAATTAAATACATCCACACTACATTCGTAGTAAGTTCGGGTATGTTGGTGCATAAAACTTTTGTGAAATAAGTTTTTATAATTTTGAGTTTTTATACTTTTTTTTAATGCACAAAATCGAATTTTGATGCGTAAAAAAATTTTGATGTACAAAATTTTCAACTTGTTTTAGTTTGATGCGCAATGTTATTTTGATAAAAAAAAGTCAAAAGAAGTTGGGTACAAAAACGAATTTTTGAAACAAAAAAGCGATTTAATGCGCAAACGTATTTTTTCATATTTTTTTTTTCAGAAAAAATTATCCACTTTTGGGAAAACTTTCTACACAACTTTTTCATGCACCAACATACCCGATCTTGTGGAATTTGTTTTGGAATTTTTTGAAAAAATTTTTGAAAAAATAATTCATTTTAATTAATGTACGGATATTTATCTTTTTATTTAATCTTTATCCTATATATATATATATATATATATATATATATATATATATAATATATATAATATATATATATATATATATATATATATATATATATATATATATATATATATATATATCTTAACTAATTATAAAGCATGTATGGTCAAACAAAAATCAAGGTGAAAAACTGAATTTTCCTTAATACCAATTTTGCCCTTCTTAACTTGATTATACTTCTCTCATCCAAATGCAGTTACAACTCATGCCATGCGTACAGATACATGCCATCCACAAGATACATGCGCATTAAAGATATCAATACAGTTTCAAATATTATCGAAAAAGACATGCGTATTAATTAATCATCAATACAGATACATGCATGCGTACAACAAAGACACGCACCACACATTTATTTTAGTTCTTCTCTCTTCACTTATTTCATCTTAGGATCCGGATCAAATAAAAAGTGTCACTTTTTAAAAAGTATAAAAAGCTTTACAGGCCGTTGGATCATATCTGATCAAATTAAAGAGAAAATATAAACATAGGGGTATTCTCGTCATAAGTAATAATCTATTTCTTTATATCTCATCTCCTTTCCCAGATCCTCTCTTTATTACCCACCAGGACCAGATCCAAAAATGAAATGGTGATCTTCCCCGTCACCACTGTTGCACCGCCACCAACACCGTCTCCATCACCATCACCATTCTTCTCCCACTAACCTCCCAAACACCATAATCATCATCAGATCTAACGTTTCATCCCATACAACATCTCTCCAACACATAACTCCGGTGATCTTCATCACCGGACCATTGCATCGTCACCGCACCGTCTCCATCACCATCACCGTCTTCACGCCATCAACACACCATCTTCACGCCGTCACCATCAGGTTCCAACTGATAAAACTCTTTTTCGTACTTTTCGACATCATGATAATCGGGTAAACATAGAGGATCTGTTGATGAAATGTGATACGTATAATGATGCACACCAACTGCTCGACAAAATGCTTCAATCTGATTTTGAGGTTTTAGTTAATGAAATGACATTTATAAAATTCTCAGAGATGTATAGTGTTGTTCATATTGTTGCATTTATGAGTTGTTGAGGTTTAGTGATGTTCTTCTTCTAACTTCAGAGGAGGTTTGCATCTTATCTTGTTCCAATAAAGTTTTCTACTTCTCCTTAACGGAGTTATAGGGCGAACTTGCACCTCTTCGGTTGGGTGTCACATACTTACATCACCATAGTTCTACTTTTGCAGCTTCTTCGATTAAGTTTTGAAATGGGTTTTTGGTTTTCTAATATTCTTCATTTGTTGGATTTCATGAGAAGTATGTTTACCTTTTTAGTGCGAGTGAGATATGAAGAGAATCTATGGCTCGAAAGTTTGATGAACAAGTGAACTGAAAAAGTTGGAAGCACTAGGGTTGTTATAGTAGCAAGTTTTGTTTTTTGTTAATCTCTTTTGACTTTAAGAATAAGAATAGTAAAATTGCTAAACATCAATTATTGGTTCATTAGATGTGTTAGATGTGTTATGTGTTTTGGTTCATCAGTTATTGTGCTGTTATTTTTTTGGTTCATCAATTATTATCCTGGTGTTATGTGTTTTTGGTTCATCAATTATTGACCCTTGTTATGTGTTTTTGGTTCATCAATTATTGTCATATGTTATGTTATTTTTTTGGTTCATCAGTTATTGTGCTGTTATTTTTTTGGTTCATCAATTATTGACCCTTGTTATGTGTTTTTGGTTCATCAATTATTGTCATGTGTTATGTTATTTTTTTGGTTCATCAATTATTGGTTCATCAGTTATTGTGCTGTTATTTTTTTTGTTCATCAATTATTATCCTGGTGTTATGTGTTTTTGGTTCATCAATTATTGACCCTTGTTATGTGTTTTTGGTTCATCAATTATTGTCATGTGTTATGTTATTTTTTTGGTTCATCAATTATTGGTTCATCAGTTATAGGTTCATCATTTATTGTGTTGTGTTATTTTTTTGGTTCATCAGTTATTGTGCTGTTATTTTTTTGGTTCATCAATTATTATACTGGTGTTATGTGTTTTTGGTTCATCAATTATTAACCCTTGTTATGTGTTTTTGGTTCATCAATTATTGTCATGTGTTATGTTATTTTTTTGGTTCATCAATTATTGGTTCATCAGTTATAGGTTCATCAGTTATTGTGTTGTGTTATTTTTTTTGTTCATCAGTTATTGTGCTGTTATTTTTTTTGGTTCATCAATTATTATCCTGGTGTTATGTGTTTTTGGTTCATCAATTATTGACCGTTGTTATGTATTTTTGGTTCATCAATTATTGTCATGTGTTATGTTATTTTTTTGGTTCATCAATTATTGGTTCATCAGTTATAGGTTCATCAGTTATTGTATTGTGTTATTTTTTTGGTTCATCAGTTATTGTGCTGTTATTGGTTCATCAGTTATAGGTTCATCAGTTAGCGTCGGTTGTTTTTCAAAGTGTTTAGGTTCATCAATTAGCGTCGTGTTTTTTCAAAGTGTTTTGTGTTGACATAAATAATGCCTAAAAACATTATTCATATCTCTATATTTTAATGATCACAAAATATAAACTCATTAAACATAAACTTATCAAATAAACAAGTATTTAGTTGTAAATATTCATTTCTACAACTTAATCACTTAAGGTATGAATAAACAAGTGCTTAATGCATTATATGATCAAAGGAACATTTTCTTAATAACTAGATTTTTTTTAAAACATCAAAAACATTTTATATATTTTTGAAAAACATTTTTGGTATTAAATAAAAATGTTTAATCTTTTATAAAAATATGAATTCAAATTTTTAACCAAAATCAGTTAAAATGTTCCAGAAAAACCTTCCCCACAAAAGGACAAATCTGGACAACGGACACCTAGGGCGGCCCCCTTAATTTTACTAGGCGCCCCCCTTAAAATTAAGGGGACCGCCCCCTATTTAAGGGGGCCGGCCACGCTCCAGTAGGTCTCCAGCTGTCCAGTTTTTCTCCTATAAATACCAGCCTTCTCCTGGATTTTTACTCATCTTTTGCACACTGAAACTTTCTGTTTTAAATCACATTTCATATCTTCAAAAACCCTTTGATCATATAATCTTAAGCTTTGGTTTATAAGTGATCCAAGCTTCCTCCATTCAAGTGCAAGAGAAGAATACTCCTTCAACAACTAAAGAAGAAGTATTGCAACTTAGATACCTAAGTTGTTTGAGTCATCATACATTTGTATATAAGTTGTGTATTGTTGTTAGATAGTTGTGTGTATAATTTTTTGGGATAGGTTAGTGTGTAAGTAGAGAAGTTGTGTTGTTAAGGTGTGTAAGTAGTGAAGGTGTGAAGAAGTAGAAGTGTACATAGGTTGTGCTTAGTTGTGAAGTATCGTGAAGAAGTCGTGAAGAAGTTGTGAAGAAGTCGTGAAGTAGTTGTGAAGAAGTCGTGAAGAAGTCGTGAAGTAGTCGTGAAGAAGAAGGTGTGATTAAGTCGTGTTTAAGTAGTGAGATTGGTTCTAGCTACGATTAGAACTCGACATCTAGCTTTGTGTCGTTAAGCCGGTGTAAGCTAAAGTTGTGTAAGGTTTTCTCCGCCATAAGGGAGCTTGTTGACATAGTGAAGAAAACTCTCGAGTTAGGTGCTCGGGGAGTGGAGTAGGGCAAGGAAGGTGTCCTTGTAGCCAAACCACTATAAATCTCTTGTCTCTCGGTTAGATCTTTCCATCTCTAGCTTTCATTTCATTTTATTACCTTACTTGCATTACTTATTTATATTTACTTATATACATATTGTTCATATTGTTCAAGGAGTTGAGATCACATAAATTCGAATCTAAGTTTTAAAAAGTAAACAAAGTTTTCACAATAAATTATTAAAAGGACATAAAACAATTCAACCCCCCCTTCTAGTTTTCCACAATTGGTATCAAGAGCCACGTCAAACAAGATTTTTAAAATTAACTGTATTTTAAAACTTGAAACGATCTATGGAATCTTTAAAATATTTAGAAGGGCAATCTATGCAAAGACCACCACTATTTGAAAGTGATGGTTTTCTTTATTGGAAAAATAGATTCTAAACTTATGTGAAATCAAAGGATCTTGATCTTTGGCATGTTATTACCTTTGGTGATTTTCCCCCTATTCAATATAATATCCTAACTAAAATAGATGAAATTGTACCTTTTGAAAAACAAAATGATGATTTAAAAAGGAAACTAGCAAAAAATAATGAAGCTAAAATGGTTATTTATAATGCGTTACCACGCAAAGAATATGAAAGAATTTTTATGTGTCAAACCGCAAAAGAAATTTGAGATTCTTTACTAATCACTCACCAAGGTAATAGTCAAGTCAAAGATAATAAAATTGATCTTCTTGTGCAACAATATGAACAATTTACAATTCCTGAAGAGGAATCTATTGATAATGCATTTGCTAAATTTAACACAATCATCACAAGTTTAAAAGCACTTGATGAGACTTTTTCTAGCAAAAATTGTGTAAGGAAATTTCTTAGGGCATTACATCCGAAATGGCGCGCGAAGGTCACGGCGATTGAAGAGTCAAAGAACTTGATGACGTTATCACTTGATGAGCTTATTGGCAACTTGAAGGTTCATGAAGAATTTATAAAGAGGGACTCGGAAACGGTCAAGAGCAAGAAAGATCAAATCAAATCTCTCGCGCTAAAAGCCAAAAAGGAACTTAGTGATGACAATGATTCAAGTGACGATAGTGAAGACGAAGAATATGCAATGGCCGTTAGAGAATTCAAGAAATTCTTCAAGAGACGAGGAAGATTCACGAGACAACCGCGAGATGAAAGAAGATCGCTACAAAGAAATAGAAATGATAACTACGGGAAAAGAAAGTGCTTTAGATGTGGAAGCCAAAACCATCTCATTGGTGAATGTCCAAAGCCACCGGGTTATGATTATGAAAGCGCATTTGTTAGTGGAACATGGAGCGATAGCGACAAAGATGAAGTGGATAAAGCAAAAGACGAAAAGTGCCTTGTAGCTCAAGCCACCGATGAAATATGTCTTGGGATAAACTTGGAGCCCGACGAATGGATTAAGGATAGCGGATGCTCGAAGCATATGACGGGAAACCGGAAGCTATTCTCCTCCTACAAGGCATACAACGGAGGTTAATGTTATTTTCGGTAGTGATTTTCGTGGAAAAATCATTGGCAAAGGTACGATTTCTCAAGACTCCCTAACTATTGAAAATGTTGAGCATGTAGATAACTTAACATATAACTTGCTTAGTATAGGACAAATATGCGATAATAAGTGTAGGGTTACTTTTACAAGTAAAGATAGCGAAATAGTTAAGGACGGAAAGGTCATAGGTAGAGGAGTTAGGAAAGGTGGCGTATATGTTATGAAACTAGGAAATAAACCGGAAGATAAAATATGTCTAGCAACCTTAGATGAAAACTCTACATTGTGGCATAGAAGATTAGGTCACACAAATATGCAACAAATACAATCCCTAGCCTCTAAAGAATTAGTTAGAAACTTGCCTAACCTAAGATATGACCAACAATTTTGCGATGCATGTAAAATAGGAAAACAAGCACATGCTAGTCACAAAGCTAAGAATATAGTCTCCACTACTAGATGCCTAGAATTATTACACATGGACCTTTTTGGTCCAACCGCTGTGCGGAGTTACGGAGGTAATCGTTATACCTTAGTAATTGTAGATGACTATTCACGATACACGTGGACTAGTTTTTTAAGTGATAAAACCGAAGCCTTTAATAAATTTGAAATATTTAGTAAAATGATTCAAAATAAATTAGGATGTTCTATAGTATCAATTAGGACGGACCATGGTCGGGAATTTGATAACGAAGTGCAATTCGGAAAATATTGTGATTTAAATGGGATATCTCACAATTTCTCCGCTCCTCGCACTCCACAATCAAATGGGGTAGTAGAAAGAAAAAATCGAACATTACAAGAAATGAGTAGAACAATGCTAAATGAACAATCTATCCCACAAAAATTTTGGTGCCATGCCGTAGATACATCAACATATATAATAAATAGAGTCTCAATTAGGCGAATTTTAGGAAAAACCCCATATGAGTTATTAAGAGGTAGAAAACCTAATCTAAATTACTTTAGGGTATTCGGGAGCAAATGTTTTGTTCTCAATACAAAAGATTACCTTACTAAGTTTGATCCTAAGTCGTACGAAGGAATCTTTCTAGGGTATTCGCAAAATAGTAAAGCATACATAATACTTAATAAACACACTATGAAAGTAGAAGAGTCCTTAAATGTAACTTTTGATGAAACTCCACCACCACCTAAGACATTGCCCCTAGAAGATGATGACCTAGTTGAAGAAAAAGCTATTGAGGTTAGTAAAATTAAACCCTTAGGCGATGATAATGAAGATATAACATTAGCCGAAAACGAAATTGTAAATGTTAAGGAATCTAAATCACACCCGTTAGATAATATAATAGGAAACCTAAATAAAAGAACCCTTAGATCACAAGCTCAAGATAAAAATAACTTCTTTTGTTTCCTATCAACTATAGAACCTAAAAATATAAATGAGGCGTTAAAAGATGAAAGTTGGGTTATGGCTATGCAAGAAGAACTAAATCAATTTAAGACAAATGACGTTTGGGAACTAGTCCCAAATCTCATGAACATGACCATCATAGGAACTAAGTGGGTTTATAGAAATAAGCTAGATGAAAATGGAATAGTTACTAGGAACAAAGCTAGGTTAGTTGCCCAAGGATATAATCAACAAGAAGGAATAGATTATGACGAAACTTATGCCCCCGTAGCTAGATTAGAATCCATAAGAATTCTTCTTGCCTATGCATGCGCCCTAGATTTTAAGTTATTTCAAATGGACGTGAAAAGTGCATTCCTTAACGGTTTTATCAATGAGGAGGTATACGTGGCACAACCTCCAGGATTCATTGACTTCGCAAAACCTGATTATGTTTATAAACTCAAGAAAGCTTTATATGGACTCAAACAAGCTCCCAAGGCTTGGTATGATCGATTAAAGGCATTTCTTATTAAACATGATTATTCCATGGGAATGGTAGATAACACTCTTTTCACGAAAAAGAAAAGCCCAAATCTCATCATTGTCCAGATATATGTCGACGACATTATATTCGGATCGACTTGTCCGGATATGTGTGATGAATTCGCCAAAATCATGCATGATGATTTTGAGATGAGTATGATGGGTAAACTTAATTTCTTCCTAGGATTACAAATAAAACAATTAGAAGATGGAATATTTTTTAATCAATCTAAGTACATTAAGGAAATGCTTAAGAAATTTGGATTAGAAGAAGCTAAGCCCATGAAGACACCAATGTCTACGGAAGTAAAACTCACAAGAGATGAAGAGGGTGAGTCCGTAGAAAACACTAAGTATAGAGGAATGATAGGTAGTTTACTATACTTAACGGCAAGTAGACCGGATATCATGTTTAGTGTCTGCCTTTGTGCTCGCTTTCAAGAGGATCCCAAAACCTCTCACCTAGAAGTGGTTAAGCGTATCTTCTGATACATTAAAGGCACTATACACTTAAGATTATGGTATCCTAAGGGATCGGGCATAGAAACCATCGTCTATGCGGATTCGGATCATCGGGAGACTACGTGGATAGAAAAAGCACTAGCGGAATTTGCACGTTAATGGGATGTTTTCTAACATCAAGGTTCTCGAAGAAGCAAACCACTCTTGCTATTTCTACCACAGAAGCTGAATATGTAAGCGCTGGAAAGGCATGTCAACAAGCACTATGGATGAAACAAGCTCTCGTAGATTATGGCATTAGGTTAGATGACGTCCCAATTATGTGTGATAATAAAGGTGCTATAGATTTAAGTAAGAATCTCGTTCAACACTCTAGGACTAAACATATAGAAATACGCCACCACTTCCTCCGCGATAACGTTCAAAAAGGAAACATATCTATAGAAAAGGTTGCATCGGAAGATAACTTAGCAGACATATTCACTAAGCCCCTTAAGCGTGAACTCTTTAACCACTTACGTTTAGGCCTAGGAATGATGAAACAAATTGACTGAATTTTCTGCATTTTTGGTAAGTTTTTTTTTCCAGATGGGCGGACCCCTTAATGTTATAAAGGCGGTCCCCTTAATTATTAAGGGGACCGGCTTGTCATTAAGGGGACCGGCCATTTGTCTGTAACAATTTTTTTTCTGTTTCCTCCCATCTGAGTCTAGGAATCTGTTTTGCACAAAATAAAAGATGGGAATATTTCTTTGCATAAACATTGATCCGTCTGAAAACGTATGTCTTTTATTTCTCTATCACACAAGTCAACCACTTGTGAATGGTCAACCGTAATAAATGATAAAAGGCAAACAGTCTCAGAACGAATGCTCGTGTGTAGTGTGTGAAACCAGGCAAGTGATCACTTGCCTGGTTTCACACACTACACACGAGCATTCGTTCTGAGACCGTTTGCCTTTTATCATTTATTACGGTTGACCATTCACAAGTGGTTGACTTGTGTGATAGAGAAATAAAAGACGACCGTTTTCGGACGGATCAAATTTTGGCGCCGCTGCCGGGGAGGTGTGCTGCGACAGTTGTGTAAGTTTTAGCGATTAGTGATTCGAGATCCTTCTCCCAAGAAGTTCCTATTTCCCAAAAACAATATAAAATACCAAAAATATTTTCTTTTCTTTTCTATATATATTATTATTATAATTATCATATAAAAATTAAAAACCCAAAAACATTTTCCGTTTTCTTTAATAATAAACAAATAAAAATTAACCATCGAGAACCAAGACTGAGTACTACCTAACTGGGGGTACGGCCATAATAAGTTCCCAAACATCAGATTTAAAACTTGCCTTTGTATCACTTGCGAATATCGGCTCACCTTTAATTGATAAACAAACTCTAACGGAGGTTCTAGGATAGTCTGACATTAAATTGTCGGACTGAAAGAAGCGGGTTTTTAAGGAGCATTAAGTTGCCCACCTCTGCTTCTCCGCCACTCTGTGCGTTTATCTTTTAGAGAGCTACCGTACGCTTGTTGATTATTGGTTTAAGTTCACTTGTGTTTTCTCTCGATCTTGATTTTAATTGAAAAATTTTGCTAAGTGCATGCGCACTCGTTCTTCTAGGTCTACAAGCCCTCTTCGTGAGCTTGGAAAAATACCTCGAAGACGTCGTAGACGTTCTGCTCCGTCAGTCGTACCCGAGTTACGTACTGAACCCATTACCACCATCATCATGGCAGAAGACCGCCCTATGCATGAGCTTCTCCAAGCTCCCACCACTGGGTACGGAGATGCCATTGTTGTTCCAGCCATCGTGGCTGAGAATTTTGAGCTTAAGACTGGGTTAATAAACCTGGTAACCCAGCGGCAATTCTATGGTTTTGAAAGGGACGATCCTCAAGATCACATTAGGTGGTTCAATAAAATCACATCTACCATCAAATGCAAAAGTGTCCCTGAGGAATCAATAAAACTTCTTCTTTTCCCGTTTTCCATCGATGGGGCAGCCCGGATTTGGCTTGACAAACAACCCCCTCGATCGATAACAACATGGGAAGATTTGGTTCAGAAATTCGTTAATGAATTCTTTCCTCCTTCTAAAACCACGCATCTCAAAAATGAAATCATGAAATTCACTCAAAGGTTTGATGAACCATTTGGAGAAGCATGGGATCGTTTCAAAGAATTGCTCCGCAAATGTCCTCATCACGGTTTCACCGATTTGATGCAGATGGACACTTTTTACAGTGGGTTAAACCCATCTGACCAAGATTCTCTCAATGCCTCAGCTGGAGGTAATTTTCTGAGCAAATCCACTAAGGAAGCCATTGCTCTCATTGAAAATAAGTCTAAGGTCCGCACTACACGAAACAGGACATATAATTCCCAGGCTAGTGCTGGTCCTTCCACTTCATCTCCCGTGAGTCAGTCCAGTACTGATACTCAGCTTGCTGAACTCACGAAGGTCATTCAAGCTTTGGTTTCCTCCACACAAAAGAAAGAGTCCGCTCCGCAAACTTCTCACACTGCTGAGGTTAAAAAAATAGAAGTTTGTGTTACTTGTGGTGGTCCTCACGCTTACTACAATTGTACTGCCACCGATGGCAATACATTTGATGTCAATGCTATAGCCGGAATATCCAATCAAGGAGGTAATCAATACCGTCCTCAAGTGGACCCAAACCACCGTGCTAGCAATCAATTCGGGCCACCCGGATTTCCTCCTCCCAACAATCCAAATAGGAGTAATCCTAATCAACAGAGAGGGCAGAACATGCAAAATCAATTTACTGCCCCAAACAATCAATACCCACCCCAGAGGGGTAATCAAGGGTATTCAGCTCCGAATCATCAAGGACCTCTCCCAAATGAACTTGATAACTACATCAAGTTTAATGAGAACAAAATGAAGGCAATACAAAATCAGATATCTGGATTGAGAAATGAATTTCAAACTACAATATACAAGCAAGGAACTGAGCTTAAGAATGAGCTTTCTAATAAAATTGATCATTCTCAAAGCGAAGTTAAGAATATGCTTACCAGTCTCATGAATCATATCAATCCACCTTCTACCTCGGGAGGTCTTCCTGGTAATACCATTCCAAACCCAAAGGGTGAACTGAAAGCTGTCACCACACGCAGTGGTAAAGCTTATGATGGACCCACTATTTCTACTACCACTTCTTCTCCTCTCCCCAAGGTAGTGGAAAGTGAACCTGAGGTGACTGAGGACAAGGAACTTCCTATTAATAACGGAGGTGCCGACAATGTCCTACCTCAAGTTGTCCAGAAACCAAAACCCAAACCAGGAGTTGTTTTTGAAATCCCTGTTGAAAACCCTAAATCCAAACCTTCTATTCCTTATCCATCACGTTTACATGAGCAAAAGCTCCGCGAAAAAGCCAGTCAACAAATGGAAAAGTTTTTCAAAATTTTCCAGGAACTACATTTTGATATAAGCTTTGCGGATGCTATCATTCTGATGCCCAAATTTGCATCCACAATCAAACACTTGTTAAGCAACAAGGAAAAGCTATTTGAAATGGCAAAGACTCCGTTAAATGAGAACTGCTCAGCAGTTATCTTGAAAAAGCTTCCGGTGAAGCTTGGAGATCCTGGAAGATTTTTACTACCTTGTGTCTTTCCAGGAATGGTTGAATGCTATGCCTTGGCCGATCTTGGTGCAAGCATTAACCTGATGCCTTATTCAGTCTGGGAAAAACTTTCTCTTCCTGCACTCACTACTACCTGCATGACTCTAGAGCTTGCAGATCGTTCCACATCTCTTCCTCGCGGCATTGCTGAGGATGTATTTGTGAAAGTGGGAAAGTTCCATTTTCCGGCTGACTTTGTGGTTGTGGATTTCGATGCTGATCCCAGGGTTCCTCTCATTCTTGGGAGAGGATTCCTAAAAACGGGACATGCTCTCATTGATGTATTTGAGCATGAAATCACATTACGTGTGGATAACGAAGCTGTTACTTTTAACCTCGATCAAACTTCGAAGTACTCTTCAAATAAAGATCCTGAATCGGTTAACCGAATCGATGTCATTGATATTGTTTCAGAGGAGTACTCACAAGAGTTTCTTGGTTATTCTCATAATTCTGTGAGTAGGGATACCACCACATCTTCTCTACCTATCATTTCCGACTCTTTCCCTTCTCTCACTCCGTTTGAGGGAAGCAATTTCAATTTGGAAGAGATCGAGGCTTATCTCGAGTGTGATTCATTTCTGGAAGGAATCGATGACGCTGAGATTGATCTGGAGGGAGATATTCTTCTTCTTGAGACATTGTTAAATCAGGACAATTCTCCTCCACTCCCTCCCGTTGAACTTCATAATGAGGAAATCAAATCGGTTGAGAAAAACGATGAATTTCCTGAGGTCGAACTCAAAGACTTGCCACCTCATCTTGAGTACGCATTTTTGGAGGGTGATGATAAATTACCCGTCATTATTGCTAAAGACTTAAGTGATGAGGAAAAGACTGCTCTAATAAAAGTCTTGAAGTCACACAAGCAAGCAATTGCTTGGAAACTCTCCGACATAAAGGGTCTCGACCCTGAATTTTGTACTCACAAAATATTAATGGAGGATGACTTCAAACCAGCAGTCCAACACCAGCGAAGGGTAAATCCAAAAATCCACGATGTTATCAAACAGGAGGTTATCAAACTTCTTGATGCAGGATTGATTTACCCCATCTCTGATAGTCCTTGGGTTAGTCCCATCCACTGCGTTCCAAAAAAGGGTGGCATAACTGTTGTCACAAATGAGGAGAATGAGTTGATTCCAACTCGATTAGTTACTGGGTGGCGTGTTTGCATTGACTATCGTAAGTTAAATGATGCCACCCGAAAAGACCATTTTCCTCTGCCCTTCATGGATCAGATGCTTGAGAGATTAGCGGGAAAGAAGTACTATTGTTTCCTTGATGGTTTCTCGGGTTACTTTCAAATCCCTATTGATCCACAGGATCAAGAAAAGACCACATTTACATGCCCTTATGGAACCTTTGCCTATAAACGTATGCCTTTTGGCTTATGTAATGCTCCAGGCACGTTCCAAAGGTGCATGATGTCCATATTTTCCGACATGATCGGGAAAACGATGGAGGTCTTTATGGATGACTTCTCAGTCATTGGGGATTCGTTCGAAACATGTCTCTCCCATTTAGAAAACATGTTGAAACGGTGTGAAGACACCAATCTTTGTCTAAATTGGGAGAAGAGTCACTTTATGGTCAAAGAGGGCATTGTCCTCGGCCATAAGATATCAAAGAACGGGATTGAGGTTGACAGATCTAAAGTTGATGTCATTGGTAAATTACCTCATCCCACTACCGTCAAAGGTATTAGGAGTTTTTTGGGTCATGCCGGTTTTTATCGTAGATTCATACAAGATTTTTCTAAAATTGCCCGGCCAATGACTCATCTTCTTGAAAAGGATGCTCCTTTTATCTTCTCACCCGAGTGCATCGAAGCTTTTGAAACATTAAAGAAAAAGCTTACTGAAGCACCCATTCTGGTTGCCCCCGACTGGGATTTTCCATTTGAACTCATGTGCGATGCAAGCGATTTTGCTATCGGTGCAGTCCTGGGGCAACGAAAAGCTAAACATTTTCAGCCTATCCACTACGCAAGTAAAACCATGACTGAAGCTCAAACTCATTACACCACTACAGAAAAAGAATTGTTGGCTGTGGTGTATGCCTTTGAGAAGTTTCGGCCATATTTAATCTTGACAAAATGTGTAGTGTATACGGATCACTCGGCTCTCAAATATCTCTTTGCAAAACAAGATGCAAAGCCGAGATTGCTCCGTTGGGTTCTCCTCCTACAAGAATTTGATATCACCATACGTGATAAAAAAGGAGCTGAGAACCTAGCTGCTGATCATCTATCCAGATTAGAGAACCCACAACAAGATGTTTTCGAGAAAAAGGAAATAAATGAAACATTTCCTCTTGAGACACTCAGTGCGGTTGCTTTTCGTGGAGATTCTACTACCCCATGGTTTGCCGACTTCGCAAATTACCATGCGGGTAACTTCATAGTGAAAGGAATGTCGACCCAACAGAAGAATAAATTCTTCAAGGATGTTAAACATTACTTCTGGGACGACCCCTACTTATTCAAAATCTGTGCGGATCAAGTCATCCGACGGTGTGTTTACGGACAGGAAGCTGTTGACATTCTCAAAGCTTGCCATGCTGGACCCACTGGGGGCCATCATAGTCCAAACTACACCGCCAAAAAGGTGTTTGACTCCGGGTTTTATTGGCCCACAATCTATAAAGATGCCCAAGATCTTATCAAAACTTGTGAAGCTTGTCAGCGTCACGGTAATATTTCACAACGAAATGAAATGCCACAAAATGCTATTCAAGTTTGTGAAATCTTTGATGTCTGGGGCATTGACTTTATGGGGCCATTTCCATCATCTCGAGGAAATAAATACATTCTCGTGGCTGTTGACTATTTGTCAAAATGGGTTGAGGCAAAAGCTTTACCCACTAATGATGCCCGAGTGGTTGTAAAATTCCTGAAAGCTCTGTTTGCCCGTTTTGGAACTCCACGTGCTATAATCAGTGATCGTGGTACGCATTTTTGCAATGAAAAATTTGACAAAGTCATGCAAAAGTATGGTGTAACTCACCGTCTTTCTACTGCGTATCACCCACAAACAAGTGGACAGGTAGAAGTTTCAAATCGGGGTATTAAAAGAATTCTGGAAAGGACTGTAGGAGAAAATCGTGCATCCTGGTCGGATAAATTGGATGATGCACTATGGGCCTTTCGTACAGCTTACAAAACACCCATTGGGTGTACGCCTTACAAACTTGTGTACGGAAAGGCATGTCATCTACCGATCGAATTAGAGCACAAGGCCTACTGGGCCTTGAAACATGCTAACTTTGACCTCTAAACTGCGGGTGATCACCGTAAAGTTCAAATGAATGAACTAAATGAACTGCGTGATCAGGCCTACGAGAACTCTTTGATTTATAAAGAAAAGACAAAGAAGATTCATGACTCTAAAATCAAGAACCGCGTTTTTAACGTTGGTGATCGAGTCCTTCTTTTCAATTCAAGATTAAAGATCTTCTCAGGCAAACTCAAAACCCGTTGGACTGGTCCATTCACTATCACAAAGGTTTACCCATATGGTACCGTTGAGTTATCTCAAGCTGACGGTCCTAATTTCAAAGTGAATGGTCATCGTTTAAAACACTACTTTGGAGAGGACATACCATTCATGGTTGTCCCGGATCTTCAAACTTTCCCCATGAACCAATGAATGCGGGGATCGAGTCAAGCTAGTGACTCGGTGATCAAAAACATTAGCACAACATGGGTTTTCACCCGTGTCTCTGTTTTCTTTCTCTGTTCTACCATCTAGTGTGGGGGAGATGCCCCACATGTTGTATATATGTAAAGTTTCAAAAAAAAAAAAAAAAAAAAAAAAAAAAGAAAAAAAAAGAGAGGGAATTTGCATGCCTTAACGGCTTAAATGCAAATTAAATAAAAATAAAAAGGCTATTAATATTTCCCTTTCACGTTCTAAGTGTTGGTTTAACAACCGGTTCTTTGAATATTGAGGGCAATATTCAGTTCTAAGTGTGGGGGGGAATTCTCGCGAATTTGATCAAATGTACCATCTAGTACCCCCATTTTAGCCAAAATTTTAAAATTTTTTTTCTCACTTAGAACTCAATAAATGGTTATCAGTCCGCCATATCTAACCCACATAAGGATTGGCTAATCCGAGAGCAAACGGCTCTTGGTAAAGATGTCTCAAATCCGTTGATGGCTTACAATTTGCCGAAAATTGTATGGTGTTCGACTCACCATATCTTCACAAGTGAAGAGTTGGCTAGCCCGCAAGGTTATGGCTTGTGGTTAAGGCAGTGAAAATCCATGATTGGTAATCAGCTCACCAAAGATAATATTTATAATTTATCTAAGAGTTGGCTAGTCCAGAAGCAAACGGCTTCTGGTAAAGACATATCAAAACCGTTGACAGCTTGTTGTTTGCTCAAAATCACTTGGTTATCATTGTACCAAAGTTCTTACTTGAACTGAAACAATTGGCTACTCCAGAAGTAATGGCTTTTGGTAAAGAGTCTTTCAAACCCATTAAATCTTCATAAAATATTGCTAGGGACTAGCAATAGTTTAGTGTGGGGGATTGATGAGTGTCTAAATACTCATCATTTTTACCTAATCTGAGCTGCCAAAACTCTAAAAAACACTCAGAAATGCATCATAATACTGAAATTATCCCAGAATTGTGTTTTATATGTTTCAGATGCAAAATGTTTAAAAACAGTTGAAAAACGAACAAAGTTTGCATAATTGGCAGTTTCAGTCCCTCAACTTTTATAAATTGACAAATCTAGTCCCTGGTATTCCAAAACATGTTAAATATCATCAAAGGTCCTTAGGGATTCATAAGTTGTCAAAACTAGTCCTTTAAAAGTTAAAAATTATAAAATGGCAACTTTGGTCCCTCAACTTTGAAAAATGTCAGAAATAGTCCTTAAGGTTTTAAAATTGGAATTTATCAAAAATAAACCTTTGAACTAATCATATATGGCATAATTGGTCCTTGTGATATGTATTGTGAATTTACAGGTTGGGTCCTTCAAGAAATCAGAAGTTACAATTTTGGTCCTTGTGATTTTGCTATAAACCAAACCGGACCTTAATTAAATAAACAAACCAACCCACCCTTTATATTAAATAACCCAACCCACTATCCTATTACATAAACCCAGCCCAACAAGCCCAATTCCCTTAAAAACCCAACCCGACCCAAGCCTGGTATTTAAAAACCAGTTTGACTTGGTCAAACTTATCCCCAACCTCTCAACCCCGCCAATACCACCTTGCCCATGGTTTCTCTGCTAAACCACTTCCCATCAAATCCAACTCACCTAACAATACAAGAAACATTCAATGCTTCTTCTCCACTACCCTGATTTGCATTAAATGCTAAAGCCTGCTCAATCCACTAACTCAATTTTGGCGCCAAAATGATGAATCAACAGCTGAGATCGATTGAAGGCAATTAAAGGGTAGGGATGTGTTCAGAGATATCTAATTAGGGTTTCCCATTTGTATTTAGTATAAATAGAGCAATGTAGTAGGAAATAAAGTAGTAGCTAATTTAGTTTAAATCGCATTTTACTTATTTCAGTTGTAATCTTGTAATTTCTTATTTCAGTTGTAATCAAAGTTTGTTTAAGCTATAAGAATCTTGTTTCATGTTATCTTGTTGTTTGAATTCAATATTGCTCAAGTTTGTATGTTCCTGCTAAGAAGTTAAGTTCGAACCATAACTCAAAAGCTCTCACAAGCTTCCACACCCTTGTAATAAGTTTATATAAGCTTAATATAGCTTACTATACCCTTATTTAGTGTACCTCAGTTCTAAAACTCAAGATACAAGAATGGTCAACCATGGTCAACATAAGCTCTTAAAAGCTTCCATGGGTTGTATAAGCTGATCAAGAAAGCTTTTTGTGGTTTTCTAGCTTGCTTTTAACAAGCTAGATAGTCCTGTTCTATGCATGCTATCCCTATAGCCACTCTCTCAGTTGTAAGGTTTTGATCAAGTTTAGCATTTTACTGCATCAATTGCTTATTGCTTGAATCTTGGTGTTCTTATATCTCTGTTGTGTTATTAAGTTGTAATATAGCTTAATATTGGTAGCTTGTTCATTGATAATCATAGTTGCTAAAATTCCATTTTGGCAGTCAATATAGCATTTGGTCTATCCCTGTGTTTCATGCTTGAATTGTTGGTTATTTATGCTCATATGATCATAGTACATGATAATAGAAAGGGTGAATTCAGTGTTTTGGTCTAAATCCAAGAGTTGCTTTGAATTTCTTGTTTGCCTGTTCTGATCAGGGGTGTTTGGATTTGCTGATATAACAGCAGACCCTTGCTTGATTGTTGTTGTTTGTTATCATTGCATGTCATATTAGTTGGTAATAACTCAGAGGAACCATAAAAACTAGTCTCTAATCAGCAAAAAGTCAAAATCACTTTTAATCTCATATAAGTTGATAACTGTTGGGTTTTTGACTTGTGAAATCCATCACAGTTGTGTGAAACCTGTTGCCATAGCTTAATATCATCTCATTGTAGCTTATCATCTCATAATCAAGCATTAGATTAAGTCCAAAGTTCACTAAAGTCAAACCTTGTGATTTTCTGCAAAAGTCAATTTCATCAGCAGTACCTTGTTCACATCAGCAGTACCTTGCATATTTTTCCCAGCTGATCTAAGGATAAATCAGGCTTTAATTGGTTAGTTTCTGATGGGGCTTTTGTGTTTTTAAGATAGTTCATAAGCCAAGCTAAGTTTTGCCCCCTTAATATTGCATCTCAGTAGCTTATTTCATAGCTTAATCTACTCTGCAAGTTTGCCTTTTTCTGCTTGTTTCTGTCTTGATTTTAAAACAGTCATGGTGTTGATTGTGCTTATTTGTTGGATTGGTTATCTGAAATAAGTTGTTCTAAGCTTATAGTAGTGTATTAAGTCTCTCCTAATCAGTTGGTTAAGTTTAGTGCTTATTTGCTTATATTTGGGCTTATTCCAAACTGCTTATCTGCCCATTTCTACTTATTTGGCCTTTTAAACTTTTCATTTTATTTTTCTTATCTTTCTAATAATATTTTAGATTTACTCAGAAATTTTCATAATTTTCTGAATAGTTTTGATATTTTTAATCATTTTAATTAGTTTAAAATAGTATTTAAATCATAATAAATAGAAAAATAATCAGAAAAATATAATTACAATTTTCATAATTTTCTTTTATCATTTGTAATCTAGGAAAAATATAAAAATATTTTTAGACCTTAAGAAAATCAAAAATAGAAATTAAGTGATAGCTTCTATTTAATAGAATTTATCTTTTTAAATTTTAATTAAGTAATTTTCATTTTTATAATTTTCTTAGTTTCTAATTACTTAGTAATATTTTTAGAAAAAGTTTTAGAATTTTCTTAGTTCATTTAGTATTTTTTATAATTTAAATCAGTTTAATAATTTATTAAATAATAAATAATTAATAATAATTAAATAAAAAGTATAAAAAAATATAATTTAAGTTTTTAAATAAGTTTTAAGTTATTCTACATTTTTAGGTTTTAAATTTTATAAATTTTATTTTTGTCCCATTTTAGCTGTTCCGTTACGCGTTTGTGATTTATTAATTCGCGTTTAATACTATTGTGCATATCTGTTTTTGTTTATTATTTAGAATTGTTAAATAAAGCAAAATCAAAAGCAATCTAAATCATCAATCACTCTAATCCTAGCTTTTCACAGTTTTCCATTCACATCTCGTTGGGAAACGATCCGAGTGATCACTTGCCTGGTTTCACACACTACACACGAGCATTCGTTCTGAGACCGTTTGCCTTTTATCATTTATTACGGTTGACCATTCACAAGTGGTTGACTTGTGTGATAGAGAAATAAAAGACGACCGTTTTCGGACGGATCAAATTTTGGCGCCGCTGCCAGCGGCGCCAAAAATTTGATACGCGTAATATCAACCTTATATTTTTATCAAAGGAAACACAAGGCGAGCAAGTGTAACCTAGGTTCGTTATCCCTGACGAAGGTTGAATGGAATTTACTTTCTCGATTCGCTGAAACGTGTTAGAAAGGTGAAAATAATGGGATATAGGGTTTCTAATCTAAAATAAGTGAAAGATAATTAAAAATGATTAAAAACGTAATAAAAATGATTATCTAAAACTTACGTAATAAAAAACTACAAAGAAAACTAAAAACGCGCGTTTTTATTAAAACTAACGTAAGTGCGCAAGTTAAAACGTGAAATTAGTGAAATATAAACACTATGGGTGCAAATATATTTTTTACAGGTTCTATATGACAAAAGAAAATTTTAGAAAAAAGAATTATATTTTTTTGACTTTTATATTTTTTATTATGATTTAATTACTAATTTACAAATAAAAATACAAAATAAATACTAAAACTAATCTAAAAAATCTGAAAATTTTTATATAAATACTTTATAACATTACTGATTTAATAAAAATAATAAAGACAAAACAGCTTATTCGGATAAGCTATAATAAGCTGAAAAAGGAAAATAAGCTAAACGAAAAAAAACAAGGTTAAATATAGCTGGTGCACAAGTTCTAACGGAACTGGTGCCCCAGAGCAGTTGGAAGGGGGTGTGTGTGTGTTATGCATGTTACTAGCGAGAGGTCCCAGGTTCGAATCCCACACCCCACTTTTTTGGTATTTTATTTTTTTTTGGATTTTTCTTTTTACAAAACTTAAAACAGCTAATTATAAGCAACTTTTATGAATGGAACTTTTTTATTACTCATGAAATAAGCTAGAAATAAGCCCAAAATCAACACAGTTTGATTTTTAAGTTATTTTAAAACTAGAAATTTCAAATTAAGCTAGAGGCTTTAAAATAAGTTACAAGCTAAAGGAAAAAGATAAAATGGACTGACTTACATATGAATAAGCTTAGGAATTCAAGAAAAGCTAATGGAATAAGCTGGAAAGCCCAAAATAAGCCAACGTACTGCTGAATTTTCTGTTGCACATCTCAAAATCAGCCTACTTTGAGCTACTGAAAAGCTGCTGTAAAAAAATCTAAAAAATAATCTAAAAATATGGAGACGTACACAAGCTGGGGAGCTATATGCGTGCCAAATTTCAGGGTCTAACTCCTAAAAACGAAGAAATGAAAAATTGACGAAAATCAGCCGAAACTGCTGAAATACGCAAATGTGTAGAAAAAGTGCAAACCTTGTGTAAACCAAATGAAACTTACTTAGGCTGTTTTAACTACTCTAATATGACCTTAAGGACCTCAGAAATGCCAAGAACAAGGGCCAAATAAGCTTGTGGCTAAATATGGCTTGTTTGAGCTTTTGAGGGACTGAAATTCCCACAGGTTGTACAAACTTGGATTTGCTATCTAGAAAGCTGATTGAAACTCAGAAATGGCTTCTAGGGACTTAGAAAAGCTTGTGCAAAAGTGAGCTTATGGTCAAGCTACAGTAGCATGGTGTTTGGCTTGTTTTGGCAGTGCTAAACCAAACAGTCCCTATGGGGACTGTTTTGTTATTTAGGACTGAAAATGGTGGAAATAAGCTACAAACTGAACACTAATGGTACTGGTAATAGTATTAAGCTATAAAGTTGACTTGTGACTGAATAATAAGTATTCTAATAAGCTAGCTTGTAATAAGGTATTTTTGGCTTTTTTAGATTTTTAAGTGAAAATGAATAATAAGGCAGTTAATCACTAAGATACTGAATGAAATAAGTTTATGGACTATTGATAAGCTATTAATGATAAAGACAAACAACAACAGACATGGATTGCTTATGATCCATTTTTACAGCTAAAAATGGATCATAAAGCAAATCCATAAACTAAAACATAAGCATACAAATTTAAACTTGAAAATCATTTAACAACAACTACAGAACACAAAAACATAAAGATCAAAGTAAATAAGATAAATGAACAGTAAATGCAAAATTTAAAGAAAAAGCTTACAAATGAGTCCAAGCTGAGAACCAAGAAAACCAAGGACAAGGGTTCACCTATTGCTTACCAATAAGCTCCTAATACCCCAAGCATTCCATAATTACCCTGCTTCATCATCTTCTTCCAGATCACACTATTTTTTTGATTATTTTTCTATTTTCTCCATTTTTTAACATTTTTAAATTTAAAAGATCAAAAGCTGTTAATTAGAGTCTAAAAGCTTGCTAAAGCTTACTGAGAGCTAAGTAGTGTTTATAGATACCAGATTAACAACCTTGATCAAACAGAATTGTAAATGACTTGTATTTAAATGACAATTTAAGATAAAACATGAAATTTAAAGTTTTAAGCGGCGCCAAAATTTGATCCGTCCGAAAACGGTCGTCTTTTATTTCTCTATCACACAAGTCAACCACTTGTGAATGGTCAACCGTAATAAATGATAAAAGGCAAACGGTCTCAGAACGAATGCTCGTGTGTAGTGTGTGAAACCAGGCAAGTGATCACCCGGATCGTTTCCCAACGAGATGTGAATGGAAAACTGTGAAAAGCTAGGATTAGAGTGATTGATGATTTAGATTGCTTTTGATTTTGCTTTATTTAACAATTCTAAATAATAAACAAAAACAGATATGCACAATAGTATTAAACGCGAATTAATAAATCACAAACGCGTAACGGAACAGCTAAAATGGGACAAAAATAAAATTTATAAAATTTAAAACCTAAAAATGTAGAATAACTTAAAACTTATTTAAAAACTTAAATTATATTTTTTTATACTTTTTATTTAATTATTATTAATTATTTATTATTTAATAAATTATTAAACTGATTTAAATTATAAAAAATACTAAATGAACTAAGAAAATTCTAAAAATTTTTCTAAAAATATTACTAAGTAATTAGAAACTAAGAAAATTATAAAAATGAAAATTACTTAATTAAAATTTAAAAAGATAAATTCTATTAAATAGAAGCTATCACTTAATTTCTATTTTTGATTTTCTTAAGGTCTAAAAATATTTTTATATTTTTCCTAGATTACAAATGATAAAAGAAAATTATGAAAATTGTAATTATATTTTTCTGATTATTTTTCTATTTATTATGATTTAAATACTATTTTAAACTAATTAAAATGATTAAAAATATCAAAACTATTCAGAAAATTATGAAAATTTCTGAGTAAATCTAAAATATTATTAGAAAGATAAGAAAAATAAAATGAAAAGTTTAAAAGGCCAAATAAGCAGAAATGGGCAGATAAGCAGTTTGGAATAAGCCCAAATATAAGCAAATAAGCACTAAACTTAACCAACTGATTAGGAGAGACTTAATACACTACTATAAGCTTAGAACAACTTATTTCAGATAACCAATCCAACAAATAAGCACAATCAACACCATGACTGTTTTAAAATCAAGACAGAAACAAGCAGAAAAAGGCAAACTTGCAGAGTAGATTAAGCTATGAAATAAGCTACTGAGATGCAATATTAAGGGGGCAAAACTTAGCTTGGCTTATGAACTATCTTAAAAACACAAAAGCCCCATCAGAAACTAACCAATTGAAGCCTGATTTATCCTTAGATCAGCTGGGAAAAATATGCAAGGTACTGCTGATGTGAACAAGGTACTGCTGATGAAATTGACTTTTGCAGAAAATCACAAGGTTTGACTTTAGTGAACTTTGGACTTAATCTAACGCTTGATTATGAGATGATAAGCTACAATGAGATGATATTAAGCTATGGCAACAGGTTTCTCACAACTGTGATGGATTTCACAAATCAAAAACCCAACAGTTATCAACTTACATGAGATTAAAAGTGATTTTGACTTTTTGCTGATTAGAGACTAGTTTTTATGGTTCCTCTGAGTTATTACCAACTAATATGACATGCAATGATAACAAACAACAACAATCAAGCAAGGGTCTGCTGTTATATCAGCAAATCCAAACACCCCTGATCAGAACAGGCAAACAAGAAATTCAAAGCAACTCTTGGATTTAGACCAAAACACTGAATTCACCCTTTCTATTATCATGTACTATGATCATATGAGCATAAATAACCAACAATTCAAGCATGAAACACAGGGATAGACCAAATGCTATATTGACTGCCAAAATGGAATTTTAGCAACTATGATTATCAATGAACAAGCTACCAATATTAAGCTATATTACAACTTAATAACACAACAGAGATATAAGAACACCAAGATTCAAGCAATAAGCAATTGATGCAGTAAAATGCTAAACTTGATCAAAACCTTACAACTGAGAGAGTGGCTATAGGGATAGCATGCATAGAACAGGACTATCTAGCTTGTTAAAAGCAAGCTAGAAAACCACAAAAAGCTTTCTTGATCAGCTTATACAACCCATGGAAGCTTTTAAGAGCTTATGTTGACCATGGTTGACCATTCTTGTATCTTGAGTTTTAGAACTGAGGTACACTAAATAAGGGTATAGTAAGCTATATTAAGCTTATATAAACTTATTACAAGGGTGTGGAAGCTTGTGAGAGCTTTTGAGTTATGGTTCGAACTTAACTTCTTAGCAGGAACATACAAACTTGAGCAATATTGAATTCAAACAACAAGATAACATGAAACAAGATTCTTATAGCTTAAACAAACTTTGATTACAACTGAAATAAGAAATTACAAGATTACAACTGAAATAAGTAAAATGCGATTTAAACTAAATTAGCTACTACTTTATTTCCTACTACATTGCTCTATTTATACTAAATACAAATGGGAAACCCTAATTAGATATCTCTGAACACATCCCTACCCTTTAATTGCCTTCAATCGATCTCAGCTGTTGATTCATCATTTTGGCGCCAAAATTGAGTTAGTGGATTGAGCAGGCTTTAGCATTTAATGCAAATCAGGGTAGTGGAGAAGAAGCATTGAATGTTTCTTGTATTGTTAGGTGAGTTGGATTTGATGGGAAGTGGTTTAGCAGAGAAACCATGGGCAAGGTGGTATTGGCGGGGTTGAGAGGTTGGGGATAAGTTTGACCAAGTCAAACTGGTTTTTAAATACCAGGCTTGGGTCGGGTTGGGTGTTTAAGGGAGTTGGGCTTGTTGGGCTGGGTTTATGTAATAGGATAGTGGGTTGGGTTATTTAATATAAAGGGTGGGTTGGTTTGTTTATTTAATTAAGGTCCGGTTTGGTTTATAGCAAAATCACAAGGACCAAAATTGTAACTTCTGATTTCTTGAAGGACCCAACCTGTAAATTCACAATACATATCACAAGGACCAATTATGCCATATATGATTAGTTCAAAGGTTTATTTTTGATAAATTCCAATTTTAAAACCTTAAGGACCATTTCTGACATTTTTCAAAGTTGAGGGACCAAAGTTGCCATTTTATAATTTTTAACTTTTAAAGGACTAGTTTTGACAACTTATGAATCCCTAAGGACCTTTGATGATATTTAACATGTTTTGGATTACCAGGGACTAGATTTGTCAATTTATAAAAGTTGAGGGACTGAAACTGCCAATTATGCAAACTTTGTTCGTTTTTCACTTGTTTTTAAACATTTTGCATCTGAAACATATAAAACACAATTCTGGGATAATTTCAGCATTTTGATGCATTTCTGAGTGTTTTTGGATGTTTTGGCAGCTCAGATTAGGTAAAAATGATGAGTATTTAGACACTCATCAAACATATTTATAAACAAAACCCAATCAATTTTCTACAAATCATTCTCACATTTAGGAAAACACATGAAAACCATTTTTCTTACATTGTTGAATAATGCTAAAAATATTTTTTTCATGCATAAAGATCTCACATGAATTGTCAAAGTATATAATCTAATATATACATCTTTGATATTCATATATTGAGCAAAATCAAATCAAGGAGACCTTGGATTGTTTTTTAGGAAATTTTTGCATTTAGGAGTCGAAACAATCACATCTCCACATTTGTTGCATATAGGCACACACTAGAACAAGCTTATTAATCACATCCTCACAATTGTTCCATCACCTATTTCCCATTAGTTTTTAGTGCCTTTGCTCCATTACCCTTGCCTTAGATGATTAATTGCCTTAATTCTCTTAATTGCTAGATATTAATTATTGCTTGCTTATTTATTTATCTTATATGCCATGCATGCTTAATATGTTTCTCTATTGCCTCAAAGAGTGGGACTTGCCTAAAACCAGAAGCTCAAAACATAGCCATCCTCACCTATTTTTGCAGAAAAACCCTTTTCTGGAACCCAGAAAGGTACCAGATGGGCGGCCCCCTTAATTCATAAGGCGGCCCCCTTAATTATTAAGGGGACCGCCCATAATTAAGGGGACCGGCCATCTGCTGGACGGGTTCACAGAATCTTTTTCTGCTTTTTAGCCCATTTGATCCTATACTTCCCCAAATTCACAAACACATTTTGTCCTAATCACCCAACAAGCCTATTCATTCCTAAACAACACAAATCCTCCACTATAAATAACCCCATATCTCACCACATTCAATCATCCCATCATGTCTTCTCCAATCAACCCAAAACCAAAAACCTCTAAGCTAGCAAGGATGACCTTAAAACCCGGGTGGAAAAGAAAACCTCACCCTCACCACAAGCCCATCACAACTAGACAACCAACACCTCCATCATCATTCATCCCCAACTACTCTCCAAGATCACAACCTCATTCCATTGAACCATTTCACAAACCCTACCATTTTGGCCAAACATCCACATTCATTCCAAACTACTCCCCTAAACCTCAAACCAACTTCAATGGAATCCTTGAAAAATACCATCCATTTCCACCAAATAACCAAATCCCCATTCATGAAAGGCAAAAGCTTCATGAAGAGATTAACCAAATCCATGATCTTAATGATCTCCTTGCTATGCACCTCACACAACGCAACAAGGGACAACCTCCATCCTCACCTTACTCAAATTGCCTACCACACTCTCTTAACTTGGATCAAGTTACAAACCACACCCACTATTGCCCTTGTTGCATCTTCCTTCAAAAACAAATCCTCCACTTAAGTGAAGATATTTCTTGGATCGAATATCTACTCACTCGTCCTCATCCCATTCCTCCACTACAACGATATAACCTCAATGGATCCGCTCCATTTCCCTCACCATCACATAACTAAAACCCATCCACATGCTTTCCGCCTCAAAATAAACTCCCTCACCCTTTTTGTGTCGCAAGCAAGTCCAATCGCTCTCTTTGGCAATATGAGGACCATTAGTATTTCTAGTTTTGTTGTAATAATTATGTTTCAAGTATTTTATGTAATGTAATGATGATTCATATATTAAATATTCATTTCTACAACTTAATCACTTAAGGTATGAATAAACAAGTGCTTAATGCATTATATGATCAAAGGAACATTTTTGTAATAACTAGTGTAGCAACCCGTAAAATTTCGTAAGGCAAAATGCCTATTTTACCCTTTGACTTTTAAAGTTGACTTTGATTTTTAACGAGTTGTTTCACGTTCGACGAAAAATGACACGCAGCGTGTACTGATATTCCATTAATAATGGCTTAAGTCCAATAATTACTTTTCGGAATCAATAACTTTGTTTTTATTTAAAAACGTTCCCAGAAATATATTTCTCGCAATTAGCAAATCGAGGTACAGAGTTTACATTCTAGCTCAACGGGACACGAGGTGCACCCAATACACTTAATAATAATAATAGTAATCTTATCTTTACACACCGCCTTCACTTCTTATTCATATCATCTCATCTCTCCCTCTGTCATTTTCGATCTCATCCATCTCTCACTTATCCTCTCTCTCTAAGTGACTGCCGTCACTCACCACCATCATCACCCTCATCTAGCCTAACTTTCTCTCCACCTCCTCAATCTTTGGTAAGATTGAACCTTAATCTCGTTTTGTTATTACTTCTTTTTATTTAAAAACCGATTGTTAAATCGATTTAATAGTTTTCGTGGATTGAAAGATGAATTTAAAAACTTTTTACAAATGAATTGTGTGGTTAGATTCTAAAAAGTGGTGTATGTTTGTTATTCATTCGGGTCAGTGGGCAAACCCACGTTGGGGTTCGGGTCAAACCCGTGTGGTCTCGACTCGACCACGACACCACCAAGGTTGTGCTTGGTTTTGTTTGATTAGTTTACTTTTCGGATTGACCATAGCTTGATATGGTTGTGTTTATTGCTTCGGTTCAACTATAAGACAGCCAAGTGGTTGTTTGTTCGCATGTCACAGCCCACAGAAACCCCGATAGGGTGAGTTTTGTTGATGTTGTTCAAATAGTGGTGATTGATGTAGCTTATTTGATTGATTATGATGTTGGTTTTAGTTGTGTTCAAACCCGTATAGGGTGGTGTTGTTTTTGTGTCGAGAAAGAATCACCCACAAGGGTGCGTTTGTTTTTGTTTATTTTGACCCACACCACAAAACCCAAAAGGGTGTTTGTTTGATCCTAATTCTCGGCTAAAAACAGCCCAGTGAGGGGCGTTGTTGGCTGCAAAACCAGCCCCAATGAGGGATGTTAGGTCACTTCAAAATAGTCCCAACAAGGCCAGGTTTAGGGTTGATTTTCCTGCACTAAAAATAGCGCGTTTGGTGCAGATTTTCTATACATAAAAAGGCATGTTTGCTGCTGTTTTTACTGCACAATAGGGGTGCTTGTTTGGTTCGGTTTAACTCAGAAAAATAGCAGCAAAGAGATTAGTTTGTTTGATTTACTTTTGGTGTAAAACCCGACCTGTGAGGTCAAGGGTCTGAAACCCCAAGGGGGTGTTTGTAGGGTGCGTTTAGTTCAAGTTATTTGCTTAAGCCCATAAACTCAAGTTGATTGTTTTAGTTATGACTCCAAGCCCACAAATTAGCCAAAGCCCACTTACATATTATTGTGTGTTAATATTTTGGACACTGAACATGTATGGACTAGACGTATAATGAAATGGACTATATGTATTTACATATTGGTCATTAGACGAAAATTACTAATATTAGAATTGGGATTAAATGAACTTATATTGTTTGGACATTTGACTCGTATTAGACTCATGAAGGACTTGATACATTTGGTGGACATATACCGAATTGGTAAACTATAAGGACGATTTGACTTATATTGGACATTTGGACCAACTAAACTTATTAGACTTGTATTAGATTTAGATTTAAGACATGGACTATTTAACTTATATTGATCTATCGGATATAGTACACATAATGGCCATATTGTTTTGGACAATGCATATACTTGACGGACTTTATTATATGGACTGTGACTTGGCACATTAGACTCATACTTTAGACATTGAACTAAATCACTCGGACTTATATCAAATAGATACTAGTTAGACAGATACTAGACTTATGACAGACTTAAGATATCGGGCAATCGCCCATTAGACTATATATGTGCTTTATATATAATATACTTTGGCGTGCGTTTGTTTTGAGTCTATGATTTTATCTACCACACGAACGATGATACTAAACTTTTTACAAACAATGATACGAATGTTCCACGAAAACTAAAACACTCTATCTTTTAAAAACTCATACGTATCGAGTACTTTCCGCGTGTCATATTTTGACACAATCTTATAATTACTAGGTCATGCTGATTCCTTACCGTTGAGCTCTAATTCTTAACATTGCTTGTGTTACCTTATTCACTATACGCTGAGGTGAGTTCCATAGCCCCTACTTTCATAAGTTTTGAATTACGTTTTGGGGGAGAATACATGCTCAATTATTTTTCACAAGCACTTTAATCCTTTAAGGATTATCGTGAGTTTTCATAGCCCCGCTTTTCAAGTTATTACTTCATTTCAAAATTCTCGGGGAGAATACATTGCACCATTTTTCATACGGACCAAAGTATCAACTCATTACATTGCTTAAGTTACCTCATTGCCAGTTTAAAGTCCCCTGTTATTTATCATGAACCGTTAATTGTGAGCAAGCGAAGGTGAGTGGATAGATCTATCGAGGGTGACGCCTCCGTTCGGGTTGGTAGCGCCAACTAGTCATACGAACGCATTTCATTTCATACATTTCAGGGTGCGTAACCACCCACTACACTTGGGTACTTTGATACCTACAGGGAGCGTAACCTCCTACATTTCAGGGTGTTTGGCAAAGCACTCAGTTGGGGCATTTCATTCAGTCTAGCTTCGGGGTCATGAGCTTAAGAGCTAATGTATCATTTTTATGTGGCAGTTTGTCATACACTTTATACTTGTGGTTTCCGTATAACATTTCAGTAACATAGTCCAAATCATATTTGGCAATGGGTTGTGAACACACAGGTTGCAAGTCTTGTTATGGGCGGGACTTGAAACTGGGTGGATTTACAATGCCTTTGCTGGGAATTCTTCATTCAAAGGCATTACATTTTTCAATAAACTCTATGAACTCACCAACCTCGTGTTGACACTTTTAGCATGTATTTTCAGGTATAAAGCAATAGCACGCTACTGGAGGCTCTTGGCAGGGCATGGCATGGTTATAGGAGACTCTGATAAACAAATGGGGACCGTTTTACCTATTTTAAAGGGCCTATTTCCGCACAACTTTTAACAATGTAAATCCAACATTTTTGTTAAACAATTTTATTCTAAATGGTTGAGAAGAAAACCGTTCTTTGCACTTGTGTCATGATACCAATTGAGTTACACCCCAGCGATGTGTAAGCTTCCGCTGATCCCGATTTTGGGGGTGTGACAACTAGATTTTTTATAAAACATCAAAAACATTTTATATATTTATGAAAAACATTTTTGGTATTAAATAAAAATGTTTAATCTTTTATAAAAATACGAATTCAAATTTTTAACAAAAATCAGTTAAAATGTTCCAGAAAAACCTTCCCCACAAAAGGACAAAATTGGCCAACGTTCAGTAGGGGCGGCCCCCTTAATTTTGCTAGGCGGCCCCCTTAATAATTAAGGGGACCGCCCCCTATTTAAGGGGACCGCCCCCGCTCCAGTAGGCCTCCAGCTGTCCAGTTTTTCTCCTATAAATACCAGCCTTCTCCTGGATTTTTACTCACCTTTTGCACACTGAAACTTTCTGTTTTAAATCACATTTCATATCTTCAAAAACCCTTTGATCATATAATCTTAAGCTTTGGTTTCTAAGTGATCCAAGCTTCCTCCATTCAAGTGCAAAAGAAGAATACTCCTTCAAAGAAGTATTGCAACTTAGATACCTAAGTTGTTTGTGTCATCATACATTTGTTTATAAGTTGTGTATTGTTGTTAGATAGTTGTGTGTATAATTGTTTGGGATAGGTTAGTGTGTAAGTAGAGAAGTTGTGTTGTTAAGGTGTGTAAGTAGTGAAGGTGTGAAGAAGTAGAAGTGTACATAGGTTGTGCTTAGTTGTGAAGTGTCGTGAAGAAGTAGTGAAGAAGTCGTGAAGAAGTTGTGAAGAAGTCGTGAAGAAGTCGTGAAGTAGTCGTGAAGAAGAAGGTGTGATTAAGTCGTGTTTAAGTTGTGAGATTGGTTCTAGCTACGATTAGAACTCGACATCTAGCTTTGTGTCGTTAAGCCGGTGTAAGCTAAAGTTGTGTAAGGTTTTCTCCGCCATAAGGGAGCTTGTTGACATAGTGAAGAAAACTCTCGAGTTAGGTGCTCGGGGAGTGGAGTAGGGCAAAGAAGGTGTCCTTGTAGCCGAACCACTATAAATCTCTTGTCTCTCGGTTAGATCTTTCCATCTCTAGCTTTCATTTCATTTTATTACCTTACTTGCATTACTTATTTATATTTACTTATATACATATTGTTCATATTGTTCAAGGAGTTGAGATCACATAAATTTGAATCTAAGATTTAAAAAGTAAACAAAGTTTTCACAATAAATTATTAAAATGACATAAAACTATTCAACCCCCCTTCTAGTTTTCCACAGATTAGGTTCCTTAATTCCCTAAATTGCTAGATATTAATTATTGCTTGTTTATTTATTTATCGTATATGCATGCTTAATATGTTTCTCTATTGCCTCAAAAAGTGGGACTTGCCTAAAACCAGAAGCTCAAAACATAGCCATCCTCACCTATTTCTGCAGAAAAACCCATTTCTGGAACCCAGAAAGGTACCAAATGGGCGGCCCCCTTAATTCATAAGGCGGCCCCCTTAATTATTAAGGGGACCGCCCATAATTAAGGGGACCGGCCATCTGCTGGACGGGTTCACAGAATCTTTTTCTGCTTTTTAGCCCATTTAATCCTATACTTCCCCAAATTCACAAACACATTTTGTCCTAATCACCCAACAAGCCTATCCATTCCTAAACAACACAAATCCTCCACTATAAATAACCCCATATCTCACCACATTCAATCATCCCATCATGTCTTCTCCTATCAACCCAAAACCAAAAGCCTCAAAGCTAGCAAGGATGACCTTAAAACCCGGGTGGAAAAGAAAACCTCACCCTCACCACAAGCCCATCACAACTAGACAACCAACACCTCCATCATCATTCATCCCCAACTACTCTCCTAGATCACAACCTCATTCCATTGAACCATTTCACAAACCCTACCATTTTGGCCAAACATCCAGATTCATTCCAAACTACTCCCCTAAACCTCAAACCAACTTCAATGGAATACTTGAAAACCCTCATCACCTTGGTCAAACATCAAACCTTTCACCCCAATACCATCCATTTCCACCAAATAACCAAATCCCCATTCATGAAAGGCAAAAGCTTCATGAAGAGATTAACCAAATCCATGATCTTAATGATCTCCTTGCTATGCATCTCACACAACGCAACAAGGGACAACCTCCATCCTCACCTTACTCAAATTGCCTACCTCACTCTCTTAACTTGGATCAAGTTACAAACCACACCCACTATTGCCCTTGTTGCATCTTCCTTCAAAAACAAATTCTCCACTTAAATGAAGATATTTCTTGGATCGAATATCTACTCACTCGTCCCCATCCCATTCCTCCACTACAACGATATAACATCAATGGATCCGCTCCATTTCCCTCACCATCACATAACTAAAACCCATCCACATGCTTTCCGCCTCAAAATAAAATCCCTCACCCTTTTGTGTCACAAGCAAGTCCAATCGCTCTCTTTGGCAATATGAGGACCATTAGTATTTCTAGTTATGTTGTAATCATTATGTTTCAAGTATTTTATGTAATGTAATGATGAATCATATGTTATATATGATCATCTTGAATGCATTAGTTGGTTGTTCTAAATATTTTTGCTATGTATATGTATCTTGTGTCTCCTAACTTGTTTTTGCAGCCAAGATTTCCATAGCTCGTCTCCTTGGTGCCCTCGAACGAGGGGAGTAAACATCAAGGGGGAGTTCTCGTCCCGACAAATTTAGTTTCTAAAACTTGTTGGCATAACCTTTTTGATTCTACAAAAAGGGGAAGAAGTGAATATAAACTCACTAAATACTTGTCCAAAAATAAATTTTTGGATTTAATAAGTTTAAGTTTTGTAATCATCAAAAAGGGGGAGATTGTTGACATAAATAATGCCTAAAAACATTATTCATATCTCTATGTTTTAATGATCACAAAATATAAACTCATTAAACATAAACTTATCAAATAAACAAGTATTTAGTTGTAAATACTCACTTCTACAGCCTTCTCCTGGACTTTTACTCACCTTTTGCACACTGAAACTTTCTGTTTTAAATCACATTTCATATCTTCAAAAACCCTTTGATCATATAATCTTAAGCTTTGGTTTCTAAGTGATCCAAGCTTCCTCCATTCAAGTGCAAAAGAAGAATACTCCTTCAACAACTAGAGAAGAAGTATTGCAACTTAGATACCTAAGTTGTTTGTGTCATCATATATTTGTTTATAAGTTGTGTATTTGTTGTTAGATAGTTGTGTGTATAATTGTTTGGGATAGGTTAGTGTGTAAGTAGAGAAGTTGTGTTGTTAAGGTGTGTAAGTAGTGAAGGTGTGAAGAAGTAGAAGTGTACATAGGTTGTGCTTAGTTGTGAAGTGTCGTGAAGAAGTAGTGAAGAAGTCGTGAAGAAGTCGTGAAGAAGTTGTGAAGAAGTCGTGAAGTAGTTGTGAAGAAGTCGTGAAGAAGTCGTGAAGTAGTCGTGAAGAAGAAGGTGTGATTAAGTCGTGTTTAAGTTGTGAGATTGGTTCTAGCTACGATTAGAACTCGACATCTAGCTTTGTGTCGTTAAGCCGGTGTAAGCTAAAGTTGTGTAAGGTTTTCTCCGCCATAAGGGAGCTTGTTGACATAGTGAAGAAAACTCTCGAGTTAGGAGCTCGGGGAGTGGAGTAGGGCAAGGAAGGTGTCCTTGTAGCCGAACCACTATAAATCTCTTGTCTCTCGATTAGATCTTTCCATCTCTAGCTTTCATTTCATTTTATTACCTTACTTGCATTACTTATTGATATTTACTTATATACATATTGTTCATATTGTTCAAGAAGTTGAGATCACATAAATTCGAATCTAAGTTTTAAGAAGTAAACAAAGTTTTCAAAATAAAATTTAAAAGGACATAAAACTATTCAACCCCCTTCTAGTTTTCCACATTTTGGTTCATCAGTTAGTGTCGGTTGTGTTTCAAAGTGTTTAGGTTCATCAGTTAGCGTCGGTTGTTTTTCAAAGTGTTTTGGTTCATCAGTTAGCGTCGGTTGTTTTTCAAAGTGTTTTGGTTCATCAGTTAGCGTCGGTTGTGTTTCAAAGTGTTTAGGTTCATCAGTTAGTGTCGGTTGTTTTTCAAAGTGTTTTGGTTCATCAGTTAGCGTCGGTTGTGTTTCAAAGTGTTTAGGTTCATCAGTTAGCGTCGGTTGTTTATCAAAGTGTTTAGGTTCATCAGTTAGCGTCGGTTGTTTTTCAAAGTGTTTTGGTTCATCAGTTATTTTTGATAACGTTCATCAGTTATTGTTCATTTTTAACGTGCAATATCTCACTCATATTATATCGGATTTGAGTGATTCAAATTTATGGGTAAAGAATGGCCAAAAAGCTACAACTTTCGTGTTTTAAGTTTTTCAAAATTCGGCCTTTAAACTAGGCAAAATTAGAGCTGAAAATGCCAAAAATTTCAAGAAAATCAACACCTACTTAAAAAGTTGAAAAAAAAAAGTTGCGATTCATATATCCTAATGCATACCAAATTAAAGAGAATTAAATTTTAAAAATTATGTTGAAATCAGTTTTTCATAAAAGTTTATCGTTTGAAAGTTATTTACGTTTAAAGTTTTGGGGTGGAATAAAAAAAAGGGTTAAAAGGACCAAAATGCCCCCTAACCAAATTTAATAAAAAAAAAAGGAGGGAGTGGTTGGTGGACACTTGTCACATTGTGAGTGGCTTTCTAGCATTTTTAATTTTCATCGCATCTCTTTCATCTTAACCTAAAATAAATATCTCTCTCTAAACAACAACCACCGCCGTCAACCTCATCACCGCCACCATCTGCCAAATTGACACCATCTTTCGATGGTTTAGGTGGTTTCAGGTAGTTCGGGGCTTTGTTTTTGGTTGATGTTGGTTCGTTTCTCCATTGTCACCATCAACGAAAGAGCTAATACCGAGCCTCCCACCACCTAAGGAAACCCACCACCGAGACCCAACACCACTGAAAACTCCACTTCTCTAAAGGTTTTTTAAAGTTTTGGGGTAAGTTTTTTGTGTTTTTTTGTGTTTTTTTGTGTTTTTTATAGATCTATGTTAAGCTTTTTTTATTTAGATCTATTTTTTTTTAATAAATTTGAGTTGTTATAACATTTTTGTATTTTTTTTTGTAGATCTGCGGTTGTTGTGCATCTACTTTATGTCTTTTGTGGTGTTTTTTAATTAGGTGATGTTTTGAGTATGTATTGTGAGGTGTTTGACGAGATCTAACAGTTTTTTAATGTGCAGTTTTGAGGTTTTGTGTGCTTGGGTGGTTTCGGTGCAAGGAGTTAGATTGTTTGAACATGTTTATTTTATATCAAAATAATTTTTGTTTTTGAGTTTGTGTAAATGTGGTTCTTGTGTGTTACTGTGGGTGAGATATGGTAACAAAAAAAAAATTGTGTTTCGATTTATTATTTATACCAGAAATAAATTAGTTGTCGTAATTGTAATCTTTTGGTCATAATCTGTTTGCCGGTTGTCTGTCGCTTGGCTGTGAGGATCTTTTGCATTTGGTATTGTTTTGTTTAAAAGATTATATATAATGAATACATTTATGTTTTGGCTTCAAGAAGATGGCACCACAATCAATATAGCAAAAGAAGAGTCAAAGCAATCTAATTTATGTTCTTTTTAAACCACCCCCCATTCCACAGTAAGGACACCACTTACATCTCAAACAAAAGAATACTTATGGTGGTTCCTGCTGGATTCGGGCTTGGTGGATTCGGGTGGAGTTTGCTTGTTTATTGTAAGGTTTTTTAAATCGAATTCTTTCTTGTTCGTTGTACTGATTTTAATTGGAATCTTGATTTTTGGGTTCCATGTGTAATCCGAGTAGTATATATAAGTCAATGATTTCGTGGATAAAACCTGATATAATAACATTTTATTTAAAGTTTCGTATGGTAAAATGATGATTTGTTTGATATCATGCCTGGTCTTGTATTGAGTATAACAACCCGTTAGGATTTCGATTTTTGGATCATTTGCCATCTTTAAGCTGTATGTCATGAATGTTTGATTTCGGATCAAGAGAGCATTTGTTTCGAGTCTGGAGTTGTTTGTTACTGCATCAGATGTCACAGCCACAAGAGTGGCCGTCTTGTGCTTACTTGGTCTCGCCAACACCCACATAGGGTGTGGTTGTCTCGGCTAAACAACAAACAAGGAAGGTTGCTGGTCCCTTTTTATTTGGTTCACCACTACAACCACGAGAGTGGTTAGTTTGTTTGGTTAACGAGACACCCAAGAGGTGTGCTCGTTGCGTATGTAACAACTCAACAACCCAAGTGGGCTGTGTGTTTGGTTCCTAGCTTGTTGATAACACTCAAGGGAGTGTTTGTCCTGTGTACATTTAGCTTGTTTCGGCTCAACCTCAAACCCTCAAGGGTTGCTTGACTGCTCTTGGTCGAGAAAGAAAACACCACAAGGGCGTTTGATCATTTAAGTTTGACAACGATAACAAATAGGGTGCGTTTGCTGCACAAATAGGGTGTGTTTGGTTGCTTATTTTCTGCCCAAAAAGGTGCGTCTGCGCACAAACAGCGTGCGTTGTGCTTATTTTCTGCACCAAAAAGGGTGCGTCTGCGTACACAAACAGCGTGCGTTTGGTTGCTTATTTTCTGCACCAAAAAGGGTGTGTCTGATGCACAAATAGCGTGCGTTTGGTTGCTTATTTTCTGCACCAAATAAATGTTGGTTGCTTATTTTCTGCACCAAAAAGGGTGCTTTTGCTGCACAAATAGGGTGCGTTTGGTTACTTATTTTCTGCACCAAAAAGGGTGTTTGGAACTGCTATTTTGAAATATTAAATCTGTCCGATTTTCATTTCGTGTAAACAGTAGCCATAAAGTATTTTTGACAACTTATAATCTTAAAAATATGTTAGTACACTTAATTACCTTTCCGGAGATATAAAGAACATAAAAATCAGACTTAAAACGAGAAAGATATGACCAAACGAAGTTTAACGAAACTTATATGTTTTTGACAGCTTTTATAAAATAATAGTGTTCTGTCCGGTTTTTAAAATGGGTTTTTGCCCACTTTCGGGTCCGATTCGGCCAAAAGTGCATTACCATCTTTTAACTTGCTCAAGTTTATATTAACAGGGGAAAAATTCAACAATTACTTTTAACGTGAATAGATACAAAAGGTTGAATAACAAGTTGCTTTATTTGCTTTAAGTAGATAACAAACCTAACATGGTGCTACAAGTATGTAACTTCGACAACAGAACACAAAATGAGTACATATTATCACCTGAGGTCTACCAGCATTAGACATATTATCTTTTCACAAAATCTACCATGTTCAAATTAATTGTGGATAAAGTAGTCTAATAGACCAACAAATAACAAAATTCGCCACTAAAATACAATGTAATATGCATGCATCAAGATAACCTTTTTTTCGAATTGAAAGATACCTAAACTAATTGATTCGCTTGATTATCTAAATATCATTTTATACAATTATTACGTTGATCTTGTAGTTTAGTGACACACTTATTGGAGTTAAACAATCTAGCAGCAATAAATTGAGCCCCATTAATGTTGATTTAAACAAAGGTAAGGTTGTTTCAGGTTAAGATCTTGATATATTACACCTCAAATGTCGTGTACCAAAAAAATTTACGTGACGAATAATATACATTGTTAATTATCTTACAAGTCATATATGTTTTATTTTCGGTTTCATTAAATGTTTTTACATGTTCTTAATTTGATATATTTTAAGAATTTTACTTTGAGTTGAATTATCGAATGTTATACCATTTTGCAATTACATTTCAATGACTTCACGTGTTTTATGTATAAATGTTGTTTGCCGCTAGATATCCCATCGTTATGCATTTTGGTGATTTCATGTTTATCGCAACCATAACTTTATGCCGCTAGGAACCTCCGTTGCTATGCACGGGTACTCGCCTAGTATATATATATAGGGCCCAGTTCTAGAGAAAAGTGTAATTAGATAGAAAAGTGAGAAAAAAAAAGTTATAGGGTAGAATTTGCAAACATCTCAAATTTTAGGGTAAGTTTTGAAACCCACCCCCACCCCTCCCAAAAAAACAAAAAAAAAAAACAAAAAAATCCCGCCAAAAGATATTTTTTTGGCAAAAAAGAAATTTCCCACCAAAAATTTTATAACTATGATGCACCTTTTTATTTTGGTGCATCATAGTTATAACTAATTTTTATAACTGTGATGCACTAAAATAAAAAGGTGCATAGTTATAAAATTTTAGTGGGAAAATTTTTTGCTGGAATTTTTTTTTTTTTTTTTTTTTTTTTGGTGGGGGTAGGGTGCGAATATACAAAACCTCTATTAAAGAATGAAGGAAAATACAATAAAGTCCCTGTAGTTTGGTGTGAAAAAAGGGGAGGGGAAGGAGAGAGTGATTTGTACACTTTTCTACCAAAGTGGATTTTTTAATAAAACCAATATATATATATATATATATATATATATATATATATATATATATATATATATATAATATATATATATATATATATATATATATATATATATATATATATATATATATATATATATATATATATATATATATCTACATTATATATAACAGGAGGCATTACACGTAGATAATGCCACGTAAATGCCACCTCAATGCCACATAATCATTTAAATGCCACCTCAATGCCACATAATCATAAACTATGCCATGTCATCACATTTTGTCAAAATTCGGATTAATTAAAATGTTTAAAAATTTAGACCATTACAAGATTCGAACCCGGGTCTTAGAGTCCACACAGAAGCACTCCAACCAGTGGAGCACGCCAATTTTCGTGATAAACCATTGCATTCCAAAATTCATATACTCACACCAATCCATTAACTGCAACCCCTAATTTTGCACTAACAAACCGAAACAATTAAATTCTAATCGCCCTTTAACTGTCCTTCTTTTTCATTGTATCCCACCCAAGTTCCTAAAACCCTAATTACTTGCAGGGAAAAGTATGTTTATGTCTTATAATGGTGTTCACCAGGTACATATATTCATCTTCGCATATTACATATATTCATATTCAATTACTCTCTCTTATGATCAATCTTCTAATTATCACTTCATGATTAACGATTACTTTGTGATTAGCTAAATAGTTTCAGATGATTTAATGATTTATATATTTTCTTTTATTTTTTCCTTGATTTTAACGGTGTATTTGGATGGTTGTTGCAGGTGATTTGAGTATTAAATATTGAAGATGATCAAACCAGGTAACAAAAAAAGGTACACCTCCTTTTTCTCTTCAAAGGTGCTTGATCTGAATGAAAAATGACTAATTGAGATAACTCATCTAGATAAACTGTATCATTCTACAGGTCTTACTCGATTCTCAGACTCCATGTTACCAAATCCACTACACTGAAGTTCAGATATATGCAAGGAGCGTTTCTTATCGGCGAAGTAAATACTTTATTTAATTTTTCAATAATAATTATATATCCAAATGAATTGCCTAATTAAATGACGTCATAACGTATGTAAAACATGCTACATATATTGCTTCACTCTCCTTTTGATTTTCCCCCATTGTTCCCCATACTATGATTTGCATTACATTTGGTGATGTGTTAAGGATTGCTTAATTAGATTTAAAAGGGTGTTTATAATCACAATTAGATAATCAGTTGTAATGAAAGGTTGGTAGAAAATACACAAGATAGTGTTTGGATGGGCCACAATGGCCTATAAGAATCAGAATATCAGATGTCTGAAATTTGAGTGTTTGTCAAATCTTGATAATTTAAGAAATTACTCATAATATATAAAGTGAAAAAATAATGTCTTTTTGTGTATGTGAGAAAAGTAGAGACTGTTTGTGAAATGTAGATAGGAGTTTCTTAAGCTAGGTTAAAGAAGGGATATATAAGCACTATTCGTTTTGCAACTGGTATGAAACTGATAATTTGACCCCTAAATTATCAGAAGCATGTTCTGTTAAGTCACAATAATCAGTTAAAAAATGCAATTCCAAACACAATCGTAGATGTGATAAATAGCTAGACTTTAACAGTTAAGCTAAAAATAAAACTGTTAAATGAGTCAAAAGTCTTCTAATGTGTATCAAAGTTTGTACAACCCCGCAAATCGTTTTATTTTTGAAAATATATACAGAGTATATAACTATCTGTGAAATTCAAAAAAATGTTGACAAGTTGGGTTGACCTCATCGGAAAAGAACCTGTTACAATCCTAATGTAATGAATTCTTTACTACAGGAAGCGAGTGTAGTACAAAATTACATGAGCTCTTCATTCTTTTCTTCACCCAGCCGATCCGGCATATCTACATTGGTTGGAACCAGCAAGATGCTGAAAATGGAGATGTTCAACAAGACGAGGTAAAAGAAGATGCACCAAAGAAAGCGCTAGATGACATGTGAAGGAATCTGAGGTACACACGAGATTTACAAAAGTTGAATGTTATCCTCTCCAGCATTTTTGTAGAGCGGTACGTAAACTAAAAACAACCAATATTTTAGCAAAAACAGGAATAAAGAAGCCAGAAAGAAAATTAACTCGATTAGTGGCAAAAAGTGCCCAATAAGCTCTAGGGTCTTGCTTGCAATTTTCTTGAAGGAAGCGTAAAACTGAATGGCCATGCTCTCAAACGATCTCAGGATAAAAAAGGGAGAGCCATTTTAGATAAACCTTTGGAATGAAAAATATTATCTGTTTTCAACAGCTCATATCCTTGAACGACATCATTTTGATGATAACAGATGGCCAACCCAGGTACACTTGCCATCATATTATCTAGCCAAACTTCAAGCCAAGTCAATGGAGTAACCTGAAGAAGATTAATTCCTATTCCACCACTATTTGGAAATGTTATCAATGCTAGCCACTCCATTGGTAGATTGTTTGATATCATATTTTATATGTACAAAAACAGTTTACTAATTTACCATGATCACAAAAAGCTTTAATCTTTTTTACTAAATACTTATGTGTTAATTTATCAAGCAACCATGGATTCCTATGTTCTGCCAAGTATCAGTGGCGTCAAACATGAAAAGTTTTGCCGGTATAATGGAGTCACTCCAATCAAGCCATTTAACGGTGTACTTCAAGTAACAACAGTTATCAAAGATCCCACTTTATCGTACGTCTAAATCATAGCTCAAGACTGTACCCCAATATTTCACATTAAGTTTTTACATGAAGCACTTCTTATTATGTTATCTTTTTTATCAAACACCTGGTGCTGACATGAACTCTAGCAATAATGCAACCAAGCATTTAGGAAAGCTTCATCAAAATACGATATAAGGTGTGTATGATTAGTATGGAAAAAAAACTATGGATATGTGTCTGCATTGAAAAAATGAGAAGCTGTACGGAAGACTCCGTCACAGCCATCAATAGCGGCATCAAATGTACCTTCTTAGGCCTGTACGTATACTCATTGTGTGCTTGATGATGTAGTAACTCTGTTCTAATTTTCACTTGCTTATTAGTCAACTTTATCCATTTTACTTTAAGGTGTTAAGCTTTCGAAACCATGGCTCCTGCCCAAGAAGATACACCAGAACCGAGACTGCTGAGCTCAAAAGGGTCAATTCTGAAACAAAAGGTGAACTTCAAGAGATAAGTGAATCGCGTGTGGTGGACTCACAACTAGATTCTGATAAGAATAAAGAATCAGAACCTGATTTGGAGAAAGAAAAATGCATGAAAAGGTGGCATATGATTTATCAACGACATGTGGTAACTGATATCGCTACAAAAGTTGGATCCGAGCTACTTCTTGATGGGGAATATTCCACGAACAGTGAAGAAAAGAATATGCAAGAAGTGGAAGATCACATTGAAAGAAATTGTAGAGTTTAGTTTACTCAAAGTGACGCTGTTAAGCTTGTACGAGAATCAATTGATGAAATCCTTCTTCCAGAGGTTCCCAACACTTCTTCACAAGATACTCAATCAGTTGAAAGTGACATAGCCTCTGAACAAGATGACGATGGTGAACCAAAAAAAGTCAAAAAGGATTTCTTTTATGGATGAAAACAATAAACTGACAAATGAGGGACCATTACCGGCAGTTTCCAGATTACAGCAACAAACATCAAAGAATTGGATAAAATTGAAAAATCTGATCAGGGTGAAATAGTCAATTAAGGCCTTATAAGGTTTTTGGAAGCTCAAACCGCAAACCCCGCAAAAGAAAGTGAGCCAGAAGAGGAAAAGGTCGATTTAGGGCGTCAAATGATGGATAAGAGGAAGAAAGCTGAGCTACTAGATTGGGATGCTCGACTTAACATCATAATGGGAGCTTCAAAAGGGTTGGCTTATTTGCATCATGATTGTTTCCCCCGAATCATTCACCGAGATATAAAATCAAGTAACATTCTGCTTGATGGAAATTTTGAGGTTTGAGTTTCTGACTTCGGACTAGAAAAATTGTTAAAGGACAAGGAATCTCACATCACTACTATTGTGGCTGGAACATTTGGAAATCTAGCTCCAGGTAGGATCATATTCGCTTGTGCATTACATATTCTCTTTGAAACATTGACATGGGTTAGGTGGCAATTTTGACCCGTTTAATTATAAATGGCTTGATTGGGTAAAATACATATCATCAGATCAAAAAAAGGGAAGTAATAATTATGTATTTTCTTTTTCAGGCAAATTCAATATAATGAATATAGCAACTGACCTTACTACATAACAAACATAAAATATCATCACAATTGAGATATGCCCAGATATTTATGGCGCACCGAGATAAATATTCATTTAGTATTTAGTTCAAGTATTTATGTTTTTAAACTGTGCCACATAAGCAAATCAACTAAACTAAAGTTCGTTCGAAGTTAATTGTGTAAAAAATAAAGCCCTCGCAAGATTCGAACGTTGGGCAGGTCGTCAACTCACAAGAGCCTCAACCGTTAGACCATGTCACAAATTGTGATATACCTTTGAAAAACAAAATTAATATACCTTACATAAACATTACCTGCTTCACTCAATCAAATCGTAAATATCCCTAATCTATTCAAAAAACAGTTGCACATCACGGCAACAACAACAACCCTAAATTTGCAGCTTCATCAACATCCTCATATAATCGCCATCATCATCATCATCTCCCATTACCCTAATCTGTAATCATGGTATATGAATTATTTTGAGTATAATGCTTAACTGACACCATCATCATCATCGACTTATCACTGTTTAATCTGTTAATTGGGTAAAACTAGCAGGCGAAAGTTATCAACAATGCTAAGTTCTGTGGTTCTTTGTTACATTATATCAAAAGCTTCTCATTGTGGTTCTTTGTTAATTATGCTTCTCATTGTTGTATACAGGTGACAAAACAGGCTCAAGTTGTTAATGAGGTTTTCAAGCTGCACAATCTTCCCGAATTTTACAAGGTTAGTCGTCATTAAGACATGGTTCATGGCGTGCTAATGCTTTTTAAGCTTCTAATTTATGTGGACCGTTGTAATTGAGTCAATTATAGCTATTGATGTGGTACATGAACAAGCTACTAAACTGAAAATGGAGATCACTTGCTGATTCATATCGAGTTAAAAAGGACTACTTTTATTACTACTATTGTATGGTTTTAACGTAGGTATATGATGAATGTGTTGCTAATTGCGCAATTCGATAGTGAATTGAAGGATGCCGGGGATCTTTGAATTAACTTATATTTGCGGCTTATGAGCTTATGGTTTGAATTAGTACTTAAGAAAGGTGATAAACTCATAAATCCAGCAAAATAAGTTAATCCAAACACCCCATAATTATAGAATTATCTTTTCATAATATCAATTGTTTGTAACTTCAGTGATATTTCAAAACTCTCAGAAACCTTCCCAGCAGTTGAAATGGTTTTCGGTAAAGGCCATAAGTTGAAATTATCCCCTGAAAACTACTTATTCAGAGTAAGCATTCATTTCAGTTTATCCATTTCTTTTCAGATCATATTACATGTAATATCTCCAAACTTTGTTACTGTCTCATTTATATCTCATTTATTTTATATACAAAGCACTCAAGGGTTCGTGGTGCCTATTTCCTGGGGATTTTTCAAAATGGAAAGGATCCAACAACTCTTTTAGGAGGTATTTTAACTTCACCAAAGAGCGATTCTCTATCAGTTTTTATTAAATTAACAACTATATTTTCAGTGTAATTAAATGTTTTCTACAGGCATCATTGCGCGTAATACTTTTGTTATATATGACCGTGAACATGACAAGATTGGATTTTGGAAAACTAATTGTTCTGATTTATGGGCAAGACTTCATCCATCTGGTGGGCCCAGTCCGTCAACAAAGAAACACTGGTATGGTATCCTCAAAGTTGAGCCTTTTACTGATGAAGCATCAATTAAAAAGCAGAAAATTAGCGCTTATACTTCCTCCCGATAAAAACCAGTTTTCTGGCTCTATTGATGCTTTTAAATTGATTGGCGAAGCCCAAAGAATCCTTTTGGATCATGATAAAATAACGCTCCATGACAGCAAGCGTAGATCTTTCGGCAAGATATCGGTGCCAAGTTGGAATCAAGGTCATCATTCTTTATCTTATGCTTGCTTTGTGTTTATGTTCTTTCGTACCCGCGATGCTCGATGCTTCCTCTGATGGGTTACTGAGAATCGGCATCCGTGTAGCTCGCTATGGACTGATATCTGGAATTAATCTCTTGGACTGATTGTATCAACATGGGGTAAATCAATGGGTGTGTTTTAAGGTTTAGCTCATACATATCCACTACTATTTGCTATGCACATTAGTTGAATATTGTTCAGGTTTAGTGCCTTGCCGCAATAGGTTCTCACCCTTAATTAGTACCATAATAAGCAGAACTCTAAATGGAAAAGGTAAACGTGTTAAAAGCAAATATTATATTTCTAATGGATTGGTACCTTTGATTCGACAGGTATGTCATGAAATCAAAGTATCTGGCTTTCTATCTATAAGGAGTGTTTGGATTTTCATTTTGAAACAAATTATCTGTTTGTAGTCGCAATAATCCCTTTTTGCAGTATAAAAAGTGGAACAACGCCTGGAAATTGCAGAGATGGTGACTGCCACAGAAACCAATGGTGCTGCAAAAACTAACATCCCTGACAAGATTCCTGTTGCTGCTGACCTACTAGCAGAAGCTCAAGTTTTCAACCTATCAAGTTGGAGCCTGATCAAGCGTAGTTTGCAGCAGCTGGGAATGTTCGTGAGCAGATGATACAAGTATTGGAATGATGAAACAGTCGAGGCTGCTTAGTGACAAAGTACAGACTTTTCTTTTACTGTAAGTGTATATTATTATGATTGTTGAACATCATTTTGACCAGTAAACCAACTAGCCCATTGTTTCACCTTTTTAAAAGCATGAAACATAGGCAACACTTCATGCTATAGTCACTTTTGCAACGTGTTGCCATTACAACTATAAATAGAAGAGCATTTGAGTCGTACGTATGGCAACAACAGTCGAAGGCATTTTGTGAGTCAAGGCAAGTCAATATGTGATAGTCGGACCAAATGTGGCGACCCATACTTCCTTGCATAGGTAATTATTTTTGAATATAGGAGTGTTATTTATCTATCTTGAAGTAAGTAAAGTAAGAAAAATGCAACTACATGGGATGGGGTTTGGTTGGAAATGATTATAAATTGATATGCGAGGGTAAAAAGTTAAGAAAAATGAAGCCCATTTACAGAATGAAAATTTATACATCGTTGTTTGTCAAGATGTATTTGCAGATATTTAATTTACGGGGTATCTGTTTAAAATGTGTTTGTAAATTAGATTGGTGAACTAAAAAATGTGCATAATCTATAATTTTAGTTTGTAGGTTGATGATATTTGGTAATAGAGTGATTGCAGAAGTACGTGTTTTTTGATGTCACCGATTAAGAATAAGCTAATAAGCCATAAAGGAAGCTATGATAAGTCCTGTACTGTGGAATCCAAATCATAGGAACCAAAGCTCGGTAACTAAGCTGGAGCTGTGCATGTCAAGCTGGCTGAGTGTCATCTGAAAGTAAGTCCTCATTGCTTCTATTTAGTGTTCGGGCCAAATAATTGAAACATCTCTACAACCTGCATTAATATGGTTTTGTCTATGCTAATTTAATTGAGTTATAAAATGACAAAGATGCCTGTGAATATCCTCGGATGTAGATTTAGGAGCATTTTTGTTAATTTACATTACAAGATGTGGCAAGAGTTTAGAGTTGGGTGTATTTTTCAATTTACGGTTTCATACAAATTTCTAGCTATTTGAATTTATTAGGAATTGTATAATATATGATAGGCCAGATTAGGATTCAAAATATTATACTAAAGTCACCCGAACGTCAAAATAGCATTATAGGTGTCCAAGTATTAATTACGCTTCATTTAAGCCAACTTCGGCCACAACTATAGAATGACCAGTGCCCTTTACTTCGAGGTTTTTCCATTGTTAAAGTTGTAACATGGGAAAAAATGCCCTCGAATATACCCATGACTTTGCAAATATTGTATAGACCAATGTTTATTATTAATGATGGCACAAAGCTACATAAGTGAAACAAGTTACTTTTAGGCGCACCTTAAAGATTAAAAGTTAATTAAAAAAATATCTTGGAATTTTGGCCGATTTTGGTTTTGCGTCATGGAAGTATTATATAACATTGAATAATCGGGGTCACATAATTGGCTTTTAAAGAACAGTCATGAACTTTAGTTGTTCAAAATCTGATTGTGCAACTTTAATTTGCGATAATCAAATATAAAGTTTCAAAATGCAAATCTGAACACCCCGTTGCACTACTGAAAAACACATGGTACTTTATTCTCTTGACATAGTACTTTACTTTATAGAATGGAATGAGATGATGTGTTCATTTATCTGTTGGGAATAGTAATACATAGTTTCAGACTCTCAGATTACGTGTAAAATCGATTATGCAGCATATGTGCCATCTAATCGCGAGTATCTATAGTCTTTCTATATGAAGATACCATGTATATATCCAATATATCACTTTTCATAAAGTATTTGTATGTTGAAATATCTGAAAATTAAAAATTAATTTTATAACTGATTTCCAGGTTGTTTACGCTTTTGGAGGAACCTGAGGAAGAAGATTAACAGTATGGTTGCTTCGTGTAGGATTGCAAGTACGAGCACACACCGACTTTAATCCAGGTATCTTAACTGTTCACTGATTTTCCGTCCTGATAGCTGTTGTTGTCGAACAAGCTATTAGAAAACGCTAACTTTTAGGATCTCATTGCTAGATCCCTTTATTATTGGTTTCTTGGATCAAAGTGTACGACTGTTTGCCCTTGACAGCCTGCGTTATTTGACGTCGCCATCTAAAACTAATGAACTTTGTAGGGTTGCTGAAAGTGGGTTGGGAGAAGTGGGGATTGATTTGGTTTGTTGCTACAAGTTTAGTTCTCAATTCGTCTGCAAGTTCAGTCGGTTTTTCAGAAGTGGATAATGTGTTGTTGCTGCAAGTTCAGTTAATTGGTTTGTGGCTGCAAGTTTTGTTTCAAAGTCATCTGCAAGTTTAGCGTCAACTCGTCTGCAATTTCAGTTTGTATATCAGAAGTGGAGTATGTGTTAGGCAACATACATTGGAATTTTTGACGAGTAAATCTACATTTTTGTATTATCTTAATTTATTGTCCTGTTTTTGTTTATGTTAAATCAATTTTTTTATAAAACTATATATGGCATGTATTGAAATTATCAACTTATGTCCTAATTGCAGATTCAATTACTAAATTTTCAAGAATTTGAGGTTGTCCTGGTGTTTGCGAATGGGGTATGAGGTATTTTAAATGAACTGAAACATCGTCTCTCTTGCATCTGATACATGATCGTTTTTCAAGTTTTATTTCTATCAAAGATCATATGTTCTTTTGTTGTGTGTAGAGGAGGATGTGCTGGTGGGTACAAAGAACTTGATGAAGAAGAACTAGAGGAAACATAGAGACTTAGGCAAGAATCTAAAGAAGTAAGATGCAATAAATTCCAACTTGACGATAAAATATTTAAACGCATCTCAATAGCCTTACCATATTATTTGCAGGATGATGGTGAGATGTATGATAAATTTGGAAACCTCAAGAAAAAGTTTCGTGTCAAAACACAACAAGCTGAAGTTGTTCAGGTCTTACCTGGAACCCGGCGTGCTGGATGGGAGGTTGAGGAGCTAGGTAACATATTTTTGTTTAATTTAACAAGTTTTTAGTAAATAACAAGAATAGTATCTGTGGTTTGAATTTATAAATGTTCAATCGCTGATACTAATTACAAATATGGTCTCTAGAAACACTATTTGCTTTCATATTTGGTAGGCCACAAACAAAATTAGTTGTATGCTTGATGGACCAAAATCGAAATCAGTTAGATGCGTGGTATTCGAAGAACAATTTGAAGAAAACAGCGTTACAGGGACTATTGTGTAATTAGTATGAGAGACCGATTCTGTAATCTTCGCCAACCAAACCGCATTTAGGTAATATATTCTTAATTTTTGTTATGTTTCAATCAGCTAAGGGTACGTAATAAGAAATTTTTGTAATCAGTTTCTGCAGGAATGAGTGAGAGAGATAGAAAAGAAAGAAGCAGAGACAGTGGAAGGGAAATGGAGGAAATACAGAGCAGCAAGAATAGACCTCGAAGCAGAAGCAGAAGCCGTGACTAGGATAGAGGTCAGGAATATGGGTATGAAAGGTCTGATCGTCACAGGTATCATCACTAAATAATAAAAGCCGCGCTCTAATATTTTTGGGACTTCGAATTCTGCATTGGCATTGTGAAGTACATGTATTTTGACAGTCTTTCTAGGACAAGTAGATTGTTTCGTTCATGTGGATAATTTTTGGCAAACATTTACAATTTTAATCAGTTTGGATTAACCATTGGAGTGTATTATGTAGAACTATTTGTTGCTTTTCTTGACATACTGCATGGATTATTTCCTTGCAAACATATAGTGTTTGATATTTTTGCTTATTAAAACTGTTTATCTATTAGTACCAGCACAAACTGCTATATTCACTAGCACAAACTGTCGAGTGTACTGGACTGCTAGCACAAAGTGTCAAGTGCAGATTTTAATCGTAAATTTAATCACCCCTGATTTTCGTGACATAATTGTTTTTTTGCTAACTAAATTTGGCAGAATTGTTAATATTGTTACTTAACTTGGTGGGGCTGATAGTAGTGTCGCTTTATGTTTAATTCATCTTTGATAATCACTCTGATTTTGAAAAAAGAAGTGCTTGAGCCAGTAGGTTATTCATCTACTAAGATGGTTCTGTTATGTGTTTCGAATTGGTTAAAGTATTGCATTAAATCATTTAAAGGAAATCGCTATGATATATAATCACTGTTAGAAGTTATTATCATTAGCATTGTAGTTTGTGTGTCAGTGTGATAAGGTTGTGCTATTAAGACCATCCTTTTTTAATTAAAACTTTAGCACGAAGCAAAAAATAATGACTCTGCTGAGCTATTGTTGAAAGTGGAAGCCATTAGATTGACCAACATAAAAACACATTAACGCTACTAAGTGGTTGAGTGGCCTTATAGCATTTCATTTATTGCTTACGCAGATGCCAAAGCAAAACTATTGACGGTTCATTTATACAAGTAATGTTTTCAAATTGTTTAGAAAATGAGCGTTTGATAATAAAAACCTTTCTGAAGGACAAACTTCATTGTTCCATCAATATGGATACTCGATTAGATAATGAAGTGATCTTCAGGTAGAGAGAAATTAGCTTATTTTGAATGTTCAAGTTAGATTTTATGGAGATCAGTCAAGCAGATGCTCTAGGGTAGCTTTATAAACTTTTGCTAAACTTATTTATCTTTAAAGAGAGCTAAGTTATTAAGGAGAGCTATCACGTATACAATTACAACCGACAGGTTTTATACACAAACTTTTGAAAAAAAACAACCAGTTTACTATCACGTATATAAATATCGAGAATTATCTTAAGCCATTATTATTTAAAATGGCGCGTCAATTTAAAATAGTACAAACAATCAAACAATCGTATCATACAACACTCAAAAAATCATATCATACAATCAAAGAATCAAAATTTTATATATAAAACATTACAAAATAATATACTAAAAAAAATAAACAACACGTAAGATCATTATAATTCCTGTGAAAAGGGAAATGTATCCCGGTCCAAAAACAAAACGAACTCCAAAGGCATTTCTATACAAACATAAACCAACGTACACTATTTCTATACAAACATATACCAACGTACACTTATTAAGCAGCATCTTCAAAATAATAGTTTGTCCAAAATCTACAAATACACTAATACTGAGTATGTAAAACACAACAAAACAAAATAAAAACAACTTAGGCAATTGTTAATCGCTAAATAATCCAAGATTCGTTTTTTATGTGTCTCGGTTGTTAACAATTATAATAAAGACATGAAAATTACAAAAGCAAAAATTACAAAGCATGCCCGCCCATCGGGCGGGCTTCGACAACTAGTATATATATATATATATATATATATATATATATATATATATAGCGTTACACGTAGATAATGCCACATAATGCCACCTCATTGCCATGTAATTGTGATTTAAAGCCATGTCATCACAAGTTGTCCACCTAAGCATATTTAATACAAATTCGGATTTATTTTTCTCAGAAAGTCATGGTGCAGGATTCGAACCTGCATCTTTGGGTTCAAATGTATACATCTCAACCAATGGAGCCAAGCCATTGATTGTGATCAAGAACCCAAAACAAAAAAAAATAAACTAGACAAAAAAGATTAAGCTAAACACGGAGGGACTAATCGTGACATTATGGGGGAAATAAACATCAGGGGCATGACTAAACGCTTATTGAGTCTCCTATCAATATTCCCTACCCTTCCCAAAAACCCTAAATCGACAGCTCCTGCTTACCGCTTCTGCTCTGGATCACACATGTAATTTCTTAAGGTGATTACTAAGCACAATATCATGTTCACAATATCATGTTTTTGTTTCCTCTGATTGTATAAACTTTTCCCTATTAGTCTACTTTATATCCAATGTTCTATTATCCGATTATAGATATCAATTTTTTATGATTATCCGATGTTCTATTATCCTGTTTTTGTTTGCTCTGATTGTAAACCATAAGCCAATTTTCAGATCGAATTCTCAATTGATTGTATTAGTTCTTTGAAAATAATGACTGATATTTAGGTCTTCGATTTGTGGTGTTCGTATTTGTGGTATGAGAGAGATAACCCCTCCCCCTCCTTTTTGGTATAAACGGGGAGTAGCTTCTAATACATCCCAATATGTCAGCTGATTGTTTATTGATTAAGCAGTTTGTAAGGCACAAACTAAGAACTGATGGGGATGAATTTCGAAGTTTTAGTACGCTTGTATATGTTCAGTAGCCATTGTATCTGTTTCTGCTTAAATCGCCTTCTGATAGTATATGTTCAATAGTGATATTGTCTCATTCATTTGATTTTGAATATTTTCCATGCAGCAGTATTAAGTTATCAACAGCAGTACTAACTCACTCGCATAGCAGTACTAATAATTAGGAGCAGTACTAACCTTAGTGCTAACTTTATTAGTCAAGCTAAAGCAAGAATCGAAGTTTTAGTACGTTTGTATATGTTCAGTAGCCATTGTATATGTTTCTGCTTAAATCGCCTTCTTATAGTATATGTTCAATAGCCATTGTGTCTATTTCTGCTAAAGCAAGATTACCTTTTTCGTTTACTGAGATGGGGTTGTCATTAGAGTACAGCGTGGGCATCATGATTGAGATTCCTCGAGCTGATCTAATTGATAATGAGGTATATAACCTTTAAATTTGCATATTTTTATGGTTTGCAAAATTAAAATATCATATACAAACAATTACTTTGAAAGGAGATTTTGACGTGTTTCAGGTTTTAGAGCAATCAGATGTGGTTATCTGCTATCTTCAGTTGCTATGTTTTTCATTAATGTGCATGATCTCTGACATTCCTCAGAATAGGAAGAACTCGAGAAAGCACACCTTTAATTCTTAGCGTAAACTGCAGAGCATCAGAAGTGGCAAAGTCCACAAGTATTTGGACCATAGTTGGCAAAGCTGAATTATTTGCGGACAAGTAAAAGTATACTTCTTCCATCATCAAGCCTGGTAAGTGAGAATCACAATAATCAGTTAATAACCTTCAAACTGCATTGCCAAACACCTTGGAACATCTGTATTTGAAGTTCTATATATAACCCTTATTTCATATTCAGTTAAACTTGGAGAAGATTGCCCCGTCTTTGATGATATGTTCGAGTTTTGCCAAATATACGCTGGGCAACTATTGGTAAGTTTCAATCTTCAATAGTAAAATTTGTTTGAGATTCAGATTTCAGACATATTTGATACTTATCATTGCTTGCAGATGCTGCACGCAGATTAAATAATCGGATTTGTGACATTGCCATTAATTGGTCCGGAGGATTACACCATGCCAAAAAGTGTGAGGCTTCTGGATTTTGTTGTATCAATGATTTGGTTTTGGCCTTAAAAAAAATAAGCAATCCCAGACACCGCCTTAGTTTAAGATTAATTAAGCACTTTGAAATAATCATGTCTCTTACAGAAAGCTGCTTATTTTGGGTGCAGAAGCAGTTTGGATTTCAAGCTGCTTATATGCTTATATCCCAAAATAAGCCATTGTAAAATAATTGTGGTTATTTTGCTAAAGTTTGGGGTAATTGACTGGTGCAGGGGATGTTGTTAATGTTTACTTTGGACCAAACCATCCGATGAAGCCGCATCGGTTATGTATGACTCATCATTTGGTGCTTTCGTATGATCTTCACAAGAAGATGGAAATTTATGTTAGTGATTTATTTTCTTATGGTTTCCGATTTTGTGTTATGAGGCTGATATTTTTCTTTGATGATATGTAATGTGCGGTGTTTTGGTACAGAGGCCACATAAGGCGTATCCAGTTGAGTTGGCTCAGTTTCACTCGGCTGATTATGTGGAGTTCTTGCAACGGATTAGTACGGATACACAACATTTGTTTTCGGAGGAAATGAGCAAGTGTAAGAAATTTAGTTTGTTGATTCCAAGAAAGTAATGTTATATGAAGCATATATTTGCATCACCTTATTTATGGGGATTTAGAGGGTGTTTGGCATTGCGTATTTCGAATGTTTGATTCAAATGATCAGATAATCAGAATCATTTTTATGTAATTCTAAAGTGATGACTTGACCCTAAATACTTATAACCGGTTTCACATTACCCTAACATTAGGTGACTAGAATCTGATTGTTTACTAGGTACGTGAAAACACAATAATCAGTTAATAACCTTCAAACTGCATTGCCAAACACCCTGGAACATTTGTATTTCAGTTAATAACCTTCAAGCTGCATTGCCAAACACCCTGGAACATCTGTATTTGAAGTTCTATATATTACCCTTATTTCATATTCAGTTAAACTTGGAGAAGATTGCCCCGTCTTTGATGATATGTTCGAGTTTTGCCAAATATATGATGGGGCAACTATTGGTAAGTTTCAATCTCCAATAGTAAAATTTGTTTGAGATTCAGATTTCAGACATATATGATACTTATCCTTGCTTGCAGATGCTACACCATGCCAAAAAGTGTTAGGCTTCTGGATTTTGTTATATCAATGATTTGGTTTTTGGCATTTTGGAGCTTCTCAAGTATCATGCTCGGGTTCTGTATATTGATATAGATGTCCATCATGGTGATGGTGTAGAAGAAGCCGTTTACTTCACTGACAGGTAACTAGAGGGCAAGGGAGTTGTACAAGCCATTAGTGTTGACTCCTCGATTTTGCCAGCTGCTCCTCATGGAAATAAAGAAGCTGCCTTGAAGGTAATAATTTTTTTCCTTCTTTCTAAACAACTCATATTTCTATGGAGCATAGAATCTTGAATGGGCTATTAGACTCATTATATAGCTTACCTGTAAACCCTTTTGTATGCATTTCTCTTAGATGTGGCAAAAATGCGTGGGGCGGATAAAGGATCAAAACACACAATTATTCATTACGGGTCCTAATGGGTGGGTCGTGTTGTGACAACTGCTTTTTATCAAATACCTGTAAAGCTTTTTGTACGCATTTCCCTTAGATGTGGCAAACTGGGTGGGGCGGATAAAGGATCATGATGCGTGGTTTTGCAACCTTACAACAGGTTTTACCTCTCGAGGGATCTCAAGAGGCTTACAACCCCACCAGGCAGTGTACCTGACCGATGTAGTATAGTGTAGTGGTAAGTACGGGGGATTGATCGTTCTCCACAGGGAATAGTGTTCGTTAGGTATGAAAAACTACTCTAATAGGTCTAAGGGTGAGAGAAGATTCTTTTTGTGTTTTTATATTTTTATGAAAGCAAGTAAAATCTCGGGTTTGAAAGAGTGGGCGGAATTAGTTGCTAGTCAACTAACCCAAATTACTACAAATGCAAATAAAATAAAATAACAAAAATGAAAATGTTGGTGAAAACTTATGTGGAGGGAAATGTGTTTACTTAGATTTCCTTACTCCCTAACTATCTTTTACCGGTTGATTAGTGTGTATTAGTTGCGTGGATGACGGGTGTATTCCTTAATACCATTCGTGGGGTGGCGTACGTACTTCCCCAACTCTACAAGCTCCTACTTCACTCCTATGTCGAGCCGGCTAGGAAGCTCCTAACATGGGATCACTAGAATTCGCTTGTGCATTAAATACCACCATAAAAACCTTTAGTACGCATTGGTTCATGTTTCTTAAGACGTTCAAGCAAGTTACCGAATAGGAAGTTAGCCAATTTTCTTAAGCCTAACATAGATGAACAATCATCCAATACAACTAACAACACACTAATAACCAACAATCAATAGCTAGGTTTCATTAGATCTAAGCAAACACAAGATAAATCTAGCCTAGCATGTTAAACAAAAGACAAGAACAAGATAGAATCAAACAACACATAGACATATTGAATGATTAATTGATAACTTATCTTCAATGTAACATGGAAGATCTCAAGGCAAAAAGCCTTGAAAGAGCTGCCAAATTCGTCCTAGGGTTTTCACACACAAAGTTCCCCAATAAGTTCCACACTAATGACAAAGAATTGCAAAACTATATATAGATTTTTAGATCTGACGGCGTCACGTTATTGGAGTGTGACGCCGTCACCTCGCCGCTTTTAGGGTTCCCGGATGACCTTCTTGACGCCGTCCCTCTTTAGCTCTCCAAAATCCGTTCTGGCCTATCAAGGCTTGACGCCCTCAGACTATGAACGTGACGCCGTCCCTCTTTAAATTATAACGTGACGACCTTGATCAAATTAAAGGGTGACGCCGTCAGAATTCCCATGCAATTTTCACTGGCTTATCATGAGTAAATTTCACATCCACCACTTTTGCCAAGCCATGACGCCGTCCAGGCATAATCCTGACGCCGTCAAAGGTAACTTCCAGCCAATTTTTGAGACTTTGTCATTTTCTTCACTTTTATGCTCAAAAAAACGTCCAAAATGCCTCCTTTTCCAGATTTCTTCTCAAAAGTACCTAAAATGACAAAAGGAACGATTTAGGGCAATATTTGATCAAATAAATACGATTTAGGGCTTAAATGACCCCTTAAAAGCGGTACACTTTTCGCTTCATCAAATACCCTTACACTTGAGATTTGCTTGTCCTCAAGCAAATGCGCTTTTATTCTAATCAAAATACAAGTTAGGGGTCATTTAATGCTAACATAAAAGTAATTACAACAAATAATCGTTCCACTTTAATTATAATAAGCACGGAGATTACAAACTAGCACCTCACATGTAGTGTTTAGATACTCACATCTCTCAAGTGTCATCAAAATAAATCTCATAAATGAAAACGGATAATATCTCTCACTACCTGTCATAGCAAATAGATTACCATAGGCTTGGGAAAGGATCGAAAACCTCCTCCACTAGGCGTAAGCACCTAAGATAAACTATCAAAGAGGGCTTTTAAATGGGTTATAACGTTAGGTGTAGGGAAAAGGAAAACACGGTTTTGTTGGATAAAGGATATTTTACTGGTGGCGAGTTAAAGATCTTGATCAATTACATGTACTATACAATGTTGCTAAGCCAAGACTCGACTCGATCTTAAGCTAAAAACAAAATAACAAAAACATAAAACAAACATAAAATGAAACGGGATGGTAGTCCGTATGTTTTTTCTACTTTTCTTTTTCTCATTTTTTTTGTATTTTTCTTGATTTTTTCGATTTTTTTTTTATTATTATTATTTTTTGCATACACTTTTGCCCTACCATCCAAAATAATACATCATAGGGGCGTTGCATCCCCCTTACACTTGAACTTTTACATCACTTTATAAAAAAAACTATTCTAATGACTCGAATTAAGATAATCAAAACACTTGGAGTACTTTTAAAATATTTAGCACATATGGGGGTAATAAATGATGTTCTTCCCCATTACTTCATTACACTAGTACTTTACCCATGAGTCCCAATCGTCCCAAAACAATATGTACAAGGATATGACTCGACTTAGCAACCATGTAATCAACTAGATAATTAACTTGGGTTTAAACAAATGTTGTAACAATAATGCACTAAAAATGAGTGCATACAAGGTAGGCTAAGGCGATTTGGGTGTACATTTAAGTGGGGTGTAACAAATTCTTCCTTTAAGTAAAATGCTTAAAGTTAGAAACGAAAAGATAGGCTCTGAGGGGTGTACTAGGGGTATCGTGTACTAAAAATGAGTACAACGCAAAGGGTGTGGGAGAATTACTTGACCAATGTAGCCAATGTAATTATAACAAAAACACAGGTGTAAAACAATGGGTTAATCCTAATGCCTCTTATCATGTAGTAAATCTAACTACACGAATGTAGTCTCACTTGTGGCCTCGGAATGGTCCTAACGCAAGTTCTAGAATCTAAGTGCTACCGGTACACACATCATAGCAAAATGCTTTTCCTACCAATTCTAGGGGCGAACCTCACATATTTGGGGGTGGAAAATTTTTTAGTGGTACGGTTTTTGTGCTAGTCATATAACTCCTATCCGTGAGACGCTCATTAAGATCAAAGTTTCACTCCTATATGTTGTAAAAAATTTTAAATTTGGCACTAAAATTGCCCTAACAGGTATTTATCTCAGTTTTATTACACATCTACTATTAAACAAACAAAAATCAAGCGTAATAGCATTCTCTAAAATCGTACTTTTACCCCCCTTACACTTAAGATGAACATTGTCCCCAATGTTCAAACAACAAGATGTAAAAGTAAATAAGGTAAAAGAATGAAATCAAATACTCCCCTGATTCGTTCGGTGGATAATGAAGTAACACGGTTAGATCTTCTTCCAAAGAGAATGTAAAAGCTTCATGACTAATGCATCGCCAGAAGCTTGATCCAAAAACATTTCCTTGTCCAAAATAACCTGTTAAACCTGAGAAAACAAACACGAAAACCTGCATAACATCGGCGGGATAAAATCTATATATAAGGATATAATGCTTGTGGAATGATAACTTTGCAGATTCCTGGAGATTATAAGTTAGAGATTTAATAAAAACTTTTTATGAAAACAAAACTTTCAAAAATTTTCAGAAAATTAAACCTGACGCCGTCAGGTTGTAAAGCCTGACGCCGTCAGATATGATCTGACAGAATTCTCATGTTACGTTTCTGGAAAAAAATTTGGAAAAACCTATACCTTACTTCCTGGAAATCCTGCAAAACATCATTATGACTCGATACAAGCATTTGACTCAAACAAATACTAATATGTATGTTAATTTATTATTATTACGATTCATGTTCATTTGTGTTCTAATAAACCGATTTAGATTTCCCTTACACTTAACTTTTGCAAAATACCTTTATATGTAGTTAAGACGAAGTTAAAAACAAAATAAAGCATTTTCACAAATTAGTTTTGAACATGAATCAAAAATAATAAAATTTAGACATACACACGGAAACAAATAAAAACAAACAAACAAATAAATAAACACACAAAGCAAATAAAACAAATAACGCTTGGGTTGCCTCCCAAGAAGCGCTTGTTTTTGTTCGAGTCATGAGCCTGACTCTACCCTTATTTAATGGATAAAGGAGAGGTTTTCCCTACACTTAGGATTAAGTGCGGGTGATAGTAGCGATACACACCAGCTCGGTAGGAGTATGCCACGTGAGGAAAGAGTGGTGGATGAATTATATGCTCAAAGGGGTGTGCTCCTTTCATCATAACCTTACCTAGTTCACTTTGGTAAATGGGTGAATTAAAGTTTTCTCCTAAAAAGGGATCATCTTCTATCAACTTCGAGAGATTCCTAGTTGGGAATCCATCTTGACCTAATAAACCCAGTTTAAACCCATAGTGTTTCTTGTGATCTATCATGAATGGGTGATGTAAGTATGTAAGGTCATGGTTCACTCCTATATTAGCTTCCTCACTACAAGGCTTAATGTCTACTACCTTAAACTTAAGACTACCCGGACTATATGTTTTGATGGGTGGATCGGGACCTAATTTAATTCCTAAATTTTCATCCAAGGATGGAAGATTAGGTAACGGTTTTGGTTGAGGCTCCGGCTCATCAAAACTAGGAACTTCCATAGGACTAAAAGAAAGGTTGTGATCACTAAAAGCATTCAAACCTATTTCTTCTAGTTGTGTTTGGTCCAAGGGCTCTACCTCTATTGGGGTTCCTATAGTCTCTTCTACATCTTCCGGGTAAGTAAAGGGCGGTGTGTATGCCTCAGACAATGGTGGGACTTGTGGGGTACTTGGTGGGCTTGGGTTCTCTACAATATCCTCCATCACATTAAGATCACCAATGTGTTCATCTTGTATTATGGTAGAGCCTAACCATGACATGCAACTAGGTGGCTCAACTCTACCCACCTCATTCCTAAACAAACCTTCCGATTGATTTATCCAAATACCAAATAGGTCTAAGCTTGCATTTTCTGGGTCACATGTTCCACTTCTTTTTTGGGCGAGAATCTCAAAGATTTCCCATGCCTCTTCATCACCATAATCCCACATTTTCCCATCTTCCATATTTTCAATCTCCTGCTGGGTTTGGCGGTCGATACGAGTGTAAAAGATTTGAAGTGGAAACAATAAGTCAAGACCATGATGAAAGACCTTTTTTAATTAGTATTTGAAACGAGTCCATGTATCGGAAAAAGATTCACCATTATGTCGACGGAACATAAAGATGTCATTTTGGAGTGGAAGGGGTAGATTATGTAGTGGATTCACGTTCTCCATAATGGTGAACGGAAGAGTCAATGGAAATTTCTTTTATGAACAAAGACACAAAGAAAAAGATAGACTAAAGAAAATCTAGAAAAATAAAATAAAAATCTCACTAGAAAGGAATCTAGTGAGTAGACCAATAAAATAAAAATTCAACCTAAACAATAACTATTCCCCGGCAGCGGCGCCAAAAACTTGATGCGTGGTTTTGCAACCTTACAACAGGTTTTACCTCTCGAGGGATCTCAAGAGGCTTACAACCCCACCAGGCAGTGTACCTGACCGATGTAGTATAGTGTAGTGGTAAGTACGGGGGATTGATCGTTCTCCACAGGGAATAGTGTTCGTTAGGTATGAAAAACTACTCTAATAGGTCTAAGGGTGAGAGAAGATTCTTTTTGTGTTTTTATATTTTTATGAAAGCAAGTAAAATCTCGGGTTTGAAAGAGTGGGCGGAATTAGTTTCTAGTCAACTAACCCAAATTACTACGAATGCAAATAAAATAAAATAACAAAAATGAAAATGTTGGTGAAAACTTATGTGGAGGGAAATGTGTTTACTTAGATTTCCTTACTCCCTAACTATCTTTTACCGGTTGATTAGTGTGTATTAGTTGCGTGGATGACGGGTGTATTCCTTAATACCATTCGTGGGGTGGCGTACGTACTTCCCCAACTCTACAAGCTCCTACTTCACTCCTATGTCGAGCCGGCTAGGAAGCTCCTAACATGGGATCACTAGAATTCGCTTGTGCATTAAATACCACCATAAAATCCTTTAGTACGCATTGGTTCATGTTTCTTAAGACGTTTGATATGTGCCTAATTACACATATCTTTTATACAATTTGAACCCACAAAAACGACCAAAAACACACAAATGACTCACAAAATGATACAAATTCATCAAAATGTGTTTTTATGTGATTCAGGTACAAAAGATTGAAAAACAAGTGAAAAATGATCAAGTTCACACAATTGTCATTTTCAGTCCCTGGAATTTCACAAATTGTCAAAACTAGTCCCTGAAAGTTTAAAAAGGAAGAAAAGTCAACCTAAGTCCTTGGGAAGTCAAACTTGTTCACAAATGATCCCTGGATGAAAGTTTTCTAAAAACTTGGCAACTTTTACCCCTAAAAATCCAAAATTGACACAAATGGTCCTTAAAGTTTTAAAATGCTAAAAAATACAACTTTGGTCCTTGTGTAATTGTTTATTGGCAGGTTTAATCCCTCGAAGGAAGTTTGGATAAATGGTAAATAAAGCCCCTAAAGTTTCAGAAATTACAACATTGGTCCTTGGGCTTATAAACCAAATTGAACCCTTTATATTTAAACCAAACCCAAATAAACCTAGCCAAAACCCCAAAAAGAACCCCCTGAGCCCATTTGAACCCTGACCATACCACACCCCGTTTAAAATACCAGGGTCAAACGGTCAACCCTAACCTTTTCCCTCCTTATCTCTTTCTTCCTCACACCGACACTGAGTCACAAAACCAGGGTGGTTTTTGCCACCACTTGCCACCACCTCATCACCTACTACTCCTACATGTCCCCTCCACCTCTACAAACATCCAAGATGCATTAATTAAAATTAAACAGCCTACAAGCTATCAAATGGACTTTTGGCGCCAAAAGTAAGTTTGATGGCTAAGATGAGTTACAGTCATCCAATGGCTAAGATTAGAGGTGGGATTTGACTGGAAGACCAAGTGGAACTCAACTGAGTATAAAAAGCAGAGGAGAGGCAAGAGAATGAGTACCTTGGAATAGCCTTGGTCACATAGCTTAATGTAGTTTACTGCTTTCTTTACATTCATGTCTTTTATTACTTTCAATAGTGTACTTGGTACCAAAGTAGTGTAATGAACTTATGTTTTCAGTATTAATTCAAGTTAATATTCAGTTTCAAGTTTTCACCTTTATTTCCTTTAAATTTCCATGTTCTTCAAATTCATGTAGTATAGTTGTTTAGAGGACTCATATAGCTCACATAAGCTCCTGACAAAAGCTTTAAAGCTTGTAGAGACCTTAAATCAGTAGTAGTATGTAAAACTCAGAAAATACCAAAAATCTATGAAAAGTCAATGAAAGTCAACAATTGGTCCAAATAGCAGGTCTGGGGTGAAGAAGCTAATCTGGATGGCTTATCTGGTTTCTAGCTTGTTGACAGCAAGTTAGGAGTGGTTTATGATCCTTGGTTCTCAGTTTTAGCATGGATTCACTTGTAAGCTTCATTTTCTCAATTTTATGCATTAACTGTTTCAATGTTTTATGTGTTATGATTTCCTTGTTTTTGTGTTTATTTACTGTTTGTAAGTCATATTAGAGCTTTATAATAGGTTTATATGTTTTGGAATGATCTGTGGTTGGAAATTGCAATTTGACTGCCAATGGGCTAGTTTTTGAGAAACCTAGTCCTAGACCTTTGTGACTACTGGTTTAGGATTAAAAGGGTCTAACTTGACACCTTATGACCCCTGGAATTGATGGAAATGGTTTACACAGCCCTTTGCTTTGAAAAACTTGCAGACAGCCCATTAGAGGATTGTTTGGAATTATTGGTTAATTTGGGTTATGGACTTGTTTGGTGCTGTTCTTGTTTGATTTTGTGCCTAATATGTCCTAAGTAATTCATTAAAACCTTGATCAACCAGTTTTGCATATAGAATAGTCAACTTGACCCTTGATTCTATTTCTAGGCATGCTGTTAGATTGATAGATCTTGAAATCCTGCATATGTGTTCTAATCTTATTCATCTTTGTATATTTCATGTTCTTATATCATTATATAGCTTATTGAATCAGTAGTTTAGGATTAAAATCCAATTTAGTCAACTTTTTAAGTTTTTGTTAAAAGTCAAATTTCATATTTTCTGTTTTAGAATAAACTTTAGATTTTTAGTGTGTCTTTGTTTTTAAGTTTTATGATTAATGCTTTTAGGTTTTTAAAGTTCTGTTGCTTGTCTTTATTAGTGTATTTTTGCTTATTTGTGTTTTTCATGTTTTATAGCTTTTTCATGTGCTTATTTGTGCCCATTTTTGCCCTGCACCACTGTGTAAGCAGTCAAGTGGCATATGCCTTATGAATTGACCCTTAGCTAGTGGACTTGGCATATTTGTGTTATCTTTATAGCTTATTTGTTATTTGTATTCTTGTTTTTCATATTGTAGCTTAATTTAGATAGCTTATTCACCATCTTATTTTTGTCCCATCCAAAACTCCCTCCACTGAAGCAAACAGTGGAGGTTGAGTTGGTTTCTTAAGCTCACAAAAAGCCTCCCCACTAAGCTTGAGCTTGTGATTCTTGGCCTTATGAGAGGCAAGCTATCCAACTCAAAGGCTCAGTGTAGGTTGAGCATTTGTGAGCACTTTTGACAAGCCATTATAGGAGCTTTTGTTTGCCCAATCACAACAGTGCATTTCTATGCACTTACACCATTTCCTTAAGCTCCTATTTAAGCCCATTAGAAGTCATAAGCTTGAGTGGATTAGTTCCCTGAGGAGCTTATCCACCCAAGCATAAGATTCCATGCTTAAATTCCCCTTTGCAGCCCATTAACTAGGGCTGCAATTGCTAAATGACTTGTCCCATTTTACCTATTTCTGCTGAACCATCAGCAGAAACCTAGCACCTTCATAAGCCAATAACAAGCTCAATACTTGGACCCAGCTGATAAAATAAGCTTCTCTTAGGAGCTTACCAGCTGGTATTCAAGTTCCAATCACTAAATCCTATGCCCTAGCTTATTTGCTAGGGCTGCAATGAGCTTAAAGGTTGTCCCACTCTCAGTGTATACTGAGAGTTAGGGAAATAAGCTGTTTTTCAAAAGCCCCTAACAAGCTCAATAGTGAACCAAAATACTTGAGCTTGGGCTTTTTGAAAAGCTTACCAAGCCATCTTGCAACTCCAACTTTTACTTTGACTTTTTGAGCTTAACCCGTCAGTCAAAAAGCCATTCCAAATAAGTTGCAGGCCATGGTTTGGGCTGTGTGGAATTGACAAGTGCTTATTAGCTCATTAGAGCTTATTTAGTGAATCTCAGTCCACACACTTGTTCATATATGTTCATAAAACTTGTATACACCTTATTTTATCATTTGTTTCCTTTGTATAGCTTTTTCAAGCTTTTCCAAGCTCAAATCCCACACAGTCAGCCCAAAAGCTTGACTGTGTGGTCTAATAAGCTTGTAACAGCTTATTTTCTTGTTTTTTATAGGTTTGATTTCTTCATACTTGTATATTGTTAGTTTGTATAGCTTTTTCAACCTTTTGTAGATAGCTTTTTAGCTTATTATAAGCTTTTTCACATTTTTAAGGCTTAGTTGAGCCAAAAGCTCAACTGCCTGAGAAAATAAGCTCAAAGAGAGCTTATTTGTGATTTGTAAAAATATATCCTTTATTAAAGTTGCTTATTTTCTTATTTCTAAAAACTTTGCTTTTTAAAGTTTTTGCAAAAAAATAAAAAGGGGAAGTATGGGAAGTCAAGGGTGAGCCTAGGCTCGAACCCCTGACCTCAACCATACCTCAACCCTTTAAACCAACGCCCCTCCCATCTGCTCTGGAGCACCAGTTCTGTTAGAGCTGGTGTTCCAGTTATACTTATACCATTTTTGCCATTAAGCCCATTCGAGCTTTTTAGCTTATTAACTGCTTATCAGAATAAGCTGGGGCGCCCATTTTATTTTTCCTAGGACCACAATTGTATAAAGTATTTTAGATAAAATTTTCAGATTTTTTAGATTAGTGTTAGTATTTATTTCGTATTTTTATTTGTAAAATAGTAATTAAATCATAATAAAAAATATAAAAGTCAAAAAAATATAATTCTTTTTTCTAAAATTTTCTTTTATCAAATAGAACATGTAAAAATTATAATTACACCCATAGTGTTTATATTTCATAAATTTTACGTTTTAACTCGCGCACGTACGTAGTTTTTAATAAAACCGCGCGTTTTTAGTTTTCTTTGTAGTTTTTGTATACGTAAGTTTTAGATAACCGTTTTTCTTACGTTTTTAGTCGTTTTTAATTATCTTTCACATTTTTAGATAGAACTTACGTTTTAGGTTTTTAGATTTTCTAATTATTATAATAATAACTTTGTAAATATAGTTATTTATTTTATTTATTTTCTTTTAATTTGCATTTAAGCCGTTAAGGCATGCAAATTCCCTCTTTGGGAATGTTTGTTTTATTTCATTTTGTACGTTTACGTTTAATTCAAGTTAAACATACGTTTGTAAATACTTTATTTAGATAGTTTCATAAATAGAAAAACCAAAAAGAACCACATAAAGCTAAGTGATAGCTTCTATTTAAGAAGCTTATTTGCTTAGTTCCTTTTACGTTTTTAGGTTTCTGATTGTACGTTTCTTAACGATACAGCTGTGACAGAGCTATGACTATTCACATTCCAGTGTTAGTCAATCAGATTCCCGTTTTTTCTATATCATTTCAGCACACACATTCGTTGTATTACACTTTACACACCTCGCTGGGACATAACGACCCGGGGATGTACTTTTCTGTACTCATGTACTTAACTCCCACGGATTTAAATTGCTTTTTCTCCCGGGCTGCCAGGGCCCTTTATTACGGTTGACCGTTCACAAGCGGTTGGCTTGCGTGATAAACCTGACGGTTCGGGAGGAATCAAATTTTGGCGCCGTTGCCGGGGAGGTGTGGTGCGTATAATGAATTTGTGTTTTATCTACCCCTTGTATATATATTATATATATTTCCTAAAACAATATAAAACACAAAAATATTTTTCTTTCCTTTGTATATATATATAAAAGATAAAAATCCAAAAATATTCTCCTTCCCTATATATTCATAATTCTGTGAGTGGTCCCCACTCCGATTTCTCACCCAATCTTTTCCCCATGAACCAATTAATTCGGGGCCGAGTCAAGCTAGCGACTCGGTTATCAAAAACAGTAGCTTCCTCATGAACAACTTAATTCGAGGTCGAGTCAAGCTAGCGACTCGGTAATCAATAAACAGTAGCCATAACATGGGTTTTCACCCGTGTTTCACTTTTCTTACCCCTTTCTACCGCCTAAGTGTGGGGGTGTGGCCCCACATTTCGTATATAGATCTAAAAAACAAATGAAAATTGTGTATACCAAAAAACAGAATAACTGTTGTGTTTACCCCACTTGGCTTTGAAATGTTATCTTTTTACGTTCAAGAATTCGGCATAATAGCCGGGACTTTGAATATTGAGGACAATATTCAGTTCAAGTGTGGGGGGGAAATTCTGGCAAATTTCATCAAAAATGTTCCATTTTAGTCCCTTTTTCCCCCAAAATGGCCAAATTTAAATTTTTTTTTAGTGGAAGTGCTATGCACTAAACACAACAAATGGTAATCAGTCCACCATGTCTAACCCACATAAGGATTGGCTAATCCAGGAGCAAACGGCTCTTGGTAAAGATAAATCAAATCCGTTTATGGCTTGCAATTTGCCCAAAATTGTATGGTATTCGACTCACCATATCTTTATAAGTGAAGAGTTGGCTAGCCCACAAGTTTATGGCTTGTGGTAAAGGCAAGTTGAAAAACCATAATTGGTAATCAGCTCACCAAAGATAATATTAATAATTTATCTAAGAGTTGGCTAGTCCAGAAGCAAACGGCTTCTGGTAAAGACAAATCAAATCCGTTTACAGCTTATGGTTTGCTCAAAATCATTTGGTTATCATTTGTACCAAAGTTCTTACTTGAACTGAAACAATTGGCTACTCCAGAAGTGATGGCTTTTGGTAAAGAGTCTTTGAAATCCATTAAGTTTTTTTTAATAAAAGATTGCTAGGGACTAGCAATAGTTCAGTATGGGGGATTTGATATGTGCCTAATTACACATATCTTTTATACAATTTGAACCCACAAAAACGACCAAAAACACACAAATGACTCACAAAATGATACAAATTCATCAAAATGTGTTTTTATGTGATTCAGGTACAAAAGATTGAAAAACAAGTGAAAAATGATCAAGTTCACACAATTGTCATTTTCAGTCCCTGGAATTTCACAAATTGTCAAAACTAGTCCCTGAAAGTTTAAAAAGGAAGAAAAGTCAACTTAAGTCCTTGGGAAGTCAAACTTGTTCACAAATGATCCCTGGATGAAAGTTTTCTAAAAACTTGGCAACTTTTACCCCTAAAAATCCAAAATTGACACAAATGGTCCTTAAAGTTTTAAAATGCTAAAAAATACAACTTTGGTCCTTGTGTAATTGTTTATTGGCAGGTTTAATCCCTCGAAGGAAGTTTGGATAAATGGTAAATAAAGCCCCTAAAGTTTCAGAAATTACAACATTGGTCCTTGGGCTTATAAACCAAATTGAACCCTTTATATTTAAACCAAACCCAAATAAACCTAGCCAAAACCCCAAAAAGAACCCCTTGAGCCCATTTGAACCCTGACCATACCACACCCCGTTTAAAATACCAGGGTCAAACGGTCAACCCTAACCTTTTCCCTCCTTATCTCTTTCTTCCTCACACCGACACTGAGTCACAAAACCAGGGTGGTTTTTGCCACCACTTGCCACCACCTCATCACCTACTACTCCTACATGTCCCCTCCACCTCTACAAACATCCAAGATGCATTAATTAAAATTAAACAGCCTACAAGCTATCAAATGGACTTTTGGCGCCAAAAGTAAGTTTGATGGCTAAGATGAGTTACAGTCATCCAATGGCTAAGATTAGAGGTGGGATTTGACTGGAAGACCAAGTGGAACTCAACTGAGTATAAAAAGCAGAGGAGAGGCAAGAGAATGAGTACCTTGGAATAGCCTTGGTCACATAGCTTAATGTAGTTTACTGCTTTCTTTACATTCATGTCTTTTATTACTTTCAATAGTGTACTTGGTACCAAAGTAGTGTAATGAACTTATGTTTTCAGTATTAATTCAAGTTAATATTCAGTTTCAAGTTTTCACCTTTATTTCCTCTAAATTTCCATGTTCTTCAAATTCATGTAGTATAGTTGTTTAGAGGACTCATATAGCTCACATAAGCTCCTGACAAAAGCTTTAAAGCTTGTAGAGACCTTAAATCAGTAGTAGTATGTAAAACTCAGAAAATACCAAAAATCTATGAAAAGTCAATGAAAGTCAACAATTGGTCCAAATAGCAGGTCTGGGGTGAAGAAGCTAATCTGGATGGCTTATCTGGTTTCTAGCTTGTTGACAGCAAGTTAGGAGTGGTTTATGATCCTTGGTTCTCAGTTTTAGCATGGATTCACTTGTAAGCTTCATTTTCTCAATTTTATGCATTAACTGTTTCAATGTTTTATGTGTTATGATTTCCTTGTTTTTGTGTTTATTTACTGTTTGTAAGTCATATTAGAGCTTTATAATAGGTTTATATGTTTTGGAATGATCTGTGGTTGGAAATTGCAATTTGACTGCCAATGGGCTAGTTTTTGAGAAACCTAGTCCTAGACCTTTGTGACTACTGGTTTAGGATTAAAAGGGTCTAACTTGACACCTTATGACCCCTGGAATTGATGGAAATGGTTTACACAGCCCTTTGCTTTGAAAAACTTGCAGACAGCCCATTAGAGGATTGTTTGGAATTATTGGTTAATTTGGGTTATGGACTTGTTTGGTGCTGTTCTTGTTTGATTTTGTGCCTAATATGTCCTAAGTAATTCATTAAAACCTTGATCAACCAGTTTTGCATATAGAATAGTCAACTTGACCCTTGATTCTATTTCTAGGCATGCTGTTAGATTGATAGATCTTGAAATCCTGCATATGTGTTCTAATCTTATTCATCTTTGTATATTTCATGTTCTTATATCATTATATAGCTTATTGAATCAGTAGTTTAGGATTAAAATCCAATTTAGTCAACTTTTTAAGTTTTTGTTAAAAGTCAAATTTCATATTTTCTGTTTTAGAATAAACTTTAGATTTTTAGTGTGTCTTTGTTTTTAAGTTTTATGATTAATGCTTTTAGGTTTTTAAAGTTCTGTTGCTTGTCTTTATTAGTGTATTTTTGCTTATTTGTGTTTTTCATGTTTTATAGCTTTTTCATGTGCTTATTTGTGCCCATTTTTGCCCTGCACCACTGTGTAAGCAGTCAAGTGGCATATGCCTTATGAATTGACCCTTAGCTAGTGGACTTGGCATATTTGTGTTATCTTTATAGCTTATTTGTTATTTGTATTCTTGTTTTTCATATTGTAGCTTAATTTAGATAGCTTATTCACCATCTTATTTTTGTCCCATCCAAAACTCCCTCCACTGAAGCAAACAGTGGAGGTTGAGTTGGTTTCTTAAGCTCACAAAAAGCCTCCCCACTAAGCTTGAGCTTGTGATTCTTGGCCTTATGAGAGGCAAGCTATCCAACTCAAAGGCTCAGTGTAGGTTGAGCATTTGTGAGCACTTTTGACAAGCCATTATAGGAGCTTTTGTTTGCCCAATCACAACAGTGCATTTCTATGCACTTACACCATTTCCTTAAGCTCCTATTTAAGCCCATTAGAAGTCATAAGCTTGAGTGGATTAGTTCCCTGAGGAGCTTATCCACCCAAGCATAAGATTCCATGCTTAAATTCCCCTTTGCAGCCCATTAACTAGGGCTGCAATTGCTAAATGACTTGTCCCATTTTACCTATTTCTGCTGAACCATCAGCAGAAACCTAGCACCTTCATAAGCCAATAACAAGCTCAATACTTGGACCCAGCTGATAAAATAAGCTTCTCTTAGGAGCTTACCAGCTGGTATTCAAGTTCCAATCACTAAATCCTATGCCCTAGCTTATTTGCTAGGGCTGCAATGAGCTTAAAGGTTGTCCCACTCTCAGTGTATACTGAGAGTTAGGGAAATAAGCTGTTTTTCAAAAGCCCCTAACAAGCTCAATAGTGAACCAAAATACTTGAGCTTGGGTTTTTTGAAAAGCTTACCAAGCCATCTTGCAACTCCAACTTTTACTTTGACTTTTTGAGCTTAACCCGTCAGTCAAAAAGCCATTCCAAATAAGTTGCAGGCCATGGTTTGGGCTGTGTGGAATTGACAAGTGCTTATTAGCTCATTAGAGCTTATTTAGTGAATCTCAGTCCACACACTTGTTCATATATGTTCATAAAACTTGTATACACCTTATTTTATCATTTGTTTCCTTTGTATATCTTTTTCAAGCTTTTCCAAGCTCAAATCCCACACAGTCAGCCCAAAAGCTTGACTGTGTGGTCTAATAAGCTTGTAACAGCTTATTTTCTTGTTTTTTTATAGGTTTGATTTCTTCATACTTGTATATTGTTAGTTTGTATAGCTTTTTCAACCTTTTGTATATAGCTTTTAGCTTATTATAAGCTTTTTCCATTTTTGAGGCTTAGTTGAGCCAAAAGCTCAACTGCCTGAGAAATAAGCTCAAAGAGAGCTTATTTGTGATTTGTAAAAATATATCCTTTATTAAAGTTGCTTATTATCTTATTTCTAAAAACTTTGCTTTTTAAAGTTTTTGCAAAAAAATAAAAAGGGGAAGTATGGGAAGTCAAGGGTGAGCCTAGGCTCGAACCCCTGACCTCTACCATACCTCAACCCTTTAAACCAACGCCCCTCCCATCTGCTCTGGAGCACCAGTTCTGTTAGAGCTGGTGTTCCAGTTATACTTATACCATTTTTGCCATTAAGCCCATTCGAGCTTTTTAGCTTATTAACTGCTTATCAGAATAAGCTGGGGCGCCCATTTTATTTTTCCTAGGACCACAATTGTATAAAGTATTTTAGATAAAATTTTCAGATTTTTTAGATTAGTGTTAGTATTTATTTCGTATTTTTATTTGTAAAATAGTAATTAAATCATAATAAAAAATATAAAAGTCAAAAAAATATAATTCTTTTTTCTAAAATTTTCTTTTATCAAATAGAACATGTAAAAATTATAATTACACCCATAGTGTTTATATTTCATAAATTTTACGTTTTAACTCGCGTACGTACGTAGTTTTTAATAAAACCGCGCGTTTTTAGTTTTCTTTGTAGTTTTTGTATACGTAAGTTTTAGATAACCGTTTTTCTTACGTTTTTAGTCGTTTTTAATTATCTTTCACATTTTTAGATAGAACTTACGTTTTAGGTTTTTAGATTTTCTAATTATTATAATAATAACTTTGTAAATATAGTTATTTATTTTATTTTATTTTCTTTTAATTTGCATTTAAGCCGTTAAGGCATGCAAATTCCCTCTTTGGGAATGTTTGTTTTATTTCATTTTGTACGTTTACGTTTAATTCAAGTTAAACGTACGTTTGTAAATACTTTATTTAGATAGTTTCATAAATAGAAAAACCAAAAAGAACCACATAAAGCTAAGTGATAGCTTCTATTTAAGAAGCTTATTTGCTTAGTTCCTTTTACGTTTTTAGGTTTCTGATTGTACGTTTCTTAACGATACAGCTGTGACAGAGCTATGACTATTCACATTCCAGTGTTAGTCAATCAGATTCCCGTTTTTTCTATATCATTTCAGCACACATATTCGTTATATTACACTTTTCACACCTCGTTGGGACATAACGACCCGGGGATGCACTTCTCTGTACTCATGTACTTAACTCCCACGGATTTAAATTGCTTTTTCTCCCGGGCTGCCAGGGCCCTTTATTACGGTTGACCGTTCACAAGCGGTTGGCTTGCGTGATAAACCTGACGGTTCGGGAGGGATCAACGTTCAAGCAAGTTACCGAATAGGAAGTTAGCCAATTTTCTTAAGCCTAACATAGATGAACAATCATCCAATACAACTAACAACACACTAATAACCAACAATCAATAGCTAGGTTTCATTAGATCTAAGCAAACACAAGATAAATCTAGCCTAGCATGTTAAACAAAAGACAAGAACAAGATAGAATCAAACAACACATAGACATATTGAATGATTAATTGATAACTTATCTTCAATGTAACATGGAAGATCTCAAGGCAAAAAGCCTTGAAAGAGCTGCCAAATTCGTCCTAGGGTTTTCACACACAAAGTTCCCCAATAAGTTCCACACTAATGACAAAGAATTGCAAAACTATATATAGATTTTTAGATCTGACGTCGTCACGTTATGGAGTGTGACGCCGTCACCTCGCCGCTTTTAGGGTTCCCGGATGACCTTCTTGACGCCGTCCCTCTTTAGCTCTCCAAAATCCGTTCTGGCCTATCAAGGCTTGACGCCCTCAGACTATGAACGTGACGCCGTCCCTCTTTAAATTATAACGTGACGACCTTGATCAAATTAAAGGGTGACGCCGTCAGAATTCCCATGCAATTTTCACTGGCTTATCATGAGTAAATTTCACATCCACCACTTTTGCCAAGCCATGACGCCGTCCAGGCATAATCCTGACGCCGTCAAAGGTAACTTCCAGCCAATTTTTGAGACTTTGTCGTTTTCTTCACTTTTATGCTCCAAAAACGTCCAAAATGCCTCCTTTTCCAGATTTCTTCTCAAAAGTACCTAAAATGACAAAAGGAACGATTTAGGGCAATATTTGATCAAATAAATACGATTTAGGGCTTAAATGACCCCTTAAAAGCGGTACACTTTTCGCTTCATCAAATACCCTTACACTTGAGATTTGCTTGTCCTCAAGCAAATGCGCTTTTATTCTAATCAAAATACAAGTTAGGGGTCATTTAATGCTAACATAAAAGTAATTACAACAAATAATCGTTCCACTTTAATTATAATAAGCACGGAGATTACAAACTAGCACCTCACATGTAGTGTTTAGATACTCACATCTCTCAAGTGTCATCAAAATAAATCTCATAAATGAAAACGGATAATATCTCTCACTACCTGTCATAGCAAATAGATTACCATAGGCTTGGGAAAGGATCGAAAACCTCCTCCACTAGGCGTAAGCACCTAAGATAAACTATCAAAGAGGGCTTTTAAATGGGTTATAACGTTAGGTGTAGGGAAAAGGAAAACACGGTTTTGTTGGATAAAGGATATTTTACTGGTGGCGAGTTAAAGATCTTGATCAATTACATGTACTATACAATGTTGCTAAGCCAAGACTCGACTCGATCTTAAGCTAAAAACAAAATAACAAAAACATAAAACAAACATAAAATGAAACGGGATGGTAGTCCGTATGTTTTTTCTACTTTTCTTTTTCTCATTTTTTTTGTATTTTTCTTGATTTTTTTCGATTTTTTTTTTATTATTATTTTTTTTTTTGCATACACTTTTGCCCTACCATCCAAAATAATACATCATAGGGGCGTTGCATCCCCCTTACACTTGAACTTTTACATCACTTTATAAAAAAAACTATTCTAATGACTCGAATTAAGATAATCAAAACACTTGGAGTACTTTTAAAATATTTAGCACATATGGGGGTAATAAATGATGTTCTTCCCCATTACTTCATTACACTAGTACTTTACCCATGAGTCCCAATCGTCCCAAAACAATATGTACAAGGATATGACTCGACTTAGCAACCATGTAATCAACTAGATAATTAACTTGGGTTTAAACAAATGTTGTAACAATAATGCACTAAAAATGAGTGCATACAAGGTAGGCTAAGGCGATTTGGGTGTACATTTAAGTGGGGTGTAACAAATTCTTCCTTTAAGTAAAATGCTTAAAGTTAGAAACGAAAAGATAGGCTCTGAGGGGTGTACTAGGGGTATCGTGTACTAAAAATGAGTACAACGCAAAGGGTGTGGGAGAATTACTTGACCAATGTAGCCAATGTAATTATAACAAAAACACAGGTGTAAAACAATGGGTTAATCCTAATGCCTCTTATCATGTAGTAAATCTAACTACACGAATGTAGTCTCACTTGTGGCCTCGGAATGGTCCTAACGCAAGTTTTAGAATCTAAGTGCTACCGGTACACACATCATAGCAAAATGCTTTTCCTACCAATTCTAGGGGCGAACCTCACATATTTGGGGGTGGAAAATTTTTTAGTGGTACGGTTTTTGTGCTAGTCATATAACTCCTATCCGTGAGACGCTCATTAAGATCAAAGTTTCACTCCTATATGTTGTAAAAAATTTTAAATTTGGCACTAAAATTGCCCTAACAGGTATTTATCTCAGTTTTATTACACATCTACTATTAAACAAACAAAAATCAAGCGTAATAGCATTCTCTAAAATCGTACTTTTACCCCCCTTACACTTAAGATGAACATTGTCCCCAATGTTCAAACAACAAGATGTAAAAGTAAATAAGGTAAAAGAATGAAATCAAATACTCCCCTGATTCGTTCGGTGGATAATGAAGTAACACGGTTAGATCTTCTTCCAAAGAGAATGTAAAAGCTTCATGACTAATGCATCGCCAGAAGCTTGATCCAAAAACATTTCCTTGTCCAAAATAACCTGTTAAACCTGAGAAAACAAACACGAAAACCTGCATAACATCGGCGGGATAAAATCTATATATAAGGATATAATGCTTGTGGAATGATAACTTTGCAGATTCCTGGAGATTATAAGTTAGAGATTTAATAAAAACTTTTTATGAAAACAAAACTTTCAAAAATTTTCAGAAAATTAAACCTGACGCCGTCAGGTTGTAAAGCCTGACGCCGTCAGATATGATCTGACAGAATTCTCATGTTACGTTTCTAGAAAAAAATTTGGAAAAACCTATACCTTACTTCCTGGAAATCCTGCAAAACATCATTATGACTCGATACAAGCATTTGACTCAAACAAATACTAATATGTATGTTAATTTATTATTATTACGATTCATGTTCATTTGTGTTCTAATAAACCGATTTAGATTTCCCTTACACTTAACTTCTGCAAAATACCTTTATATGTAGTTAAGACGAAGTTAAAAACAAAATAAAGCATTTTCACAAATTAGTTTTGAACATGAATCAAAAATAATAAAATTTAGACATACACACGGAAACAAATAAAAACAAACAAACAAATAAATAAACACACAAAGCAAATAAAACAAATAACGCTTGGGTTGCCTCCCAAGAAGCGCTTGTTTTTGTTCGAGTCATGAGCCTGACTCTACCCTTATTTAATGGATAAAGGAGAGGTTTTCCCTACACTTAGGATTAAGTGCGGGTGATAGTAGCGATACACACCAGCTCGGTAGGAGTATGCCACGTGAGGAAAGAGTGGTGGATCTTGTATTATGGTAGGGCCTAACCATGACATGCACTTAGGTACCTCAACTCTACCCACCTCATTCCTAAACAAACCTTCCGATTGATTTATCCAAATACCAAATAGGTCTAAGCTTGCATTTTTTGGGTCACATGTTCCACTTCTTTTTTGGGCGAGAATCTCAAAGATTTCCCATGCCTCTTCATCACCATAATCCCACATTTTCCCATCTTCCATATTTTCAATCTCCTGCTGGGTTTGGCGGTCGATACGAGTGTAAAAGATTTGAAGTGGAAACAATAAGTCAAGACCATGATGAAAGACCTTTTTTAATTAGTATTTGAAACGAGTCCATGTATCGGAAAAAGATTCACCATTATGTCGACGGAACATAAAGATGTCATTTTGGAGTGGAAGGGGTAGATTATGTAGTGGATTCACGTTCTCCATAATGGTGAACGGAAGAGTCAATGGAAATTTCTTTTATGAACAAAGACACAAAGAAAAAGATAGACTAAAGAAAATCTAGAAAAATAAAATAAAAATCTCACTAGAAAGGAATCTAGTGAGTAGACCTATAAAATAAAAATTCAACCTAAACAATAACTATTCCCCGGCAGCGGCGCCAAAAACTTGATGCGTGGTTTTGCTACCTTACAACAGGTTTTACCTCTCGAGGGATCTCAAGAGGCTTACAACCCCACCAGGCAGTGTACCTGACCGATGTAGTATAGTGTAGTGGTAAGTACGGGGGATTGATCGTTCTCCACAGGGAATAGTGTTCGTTAGGTATGAAAAACTACTCTAATAGGTCTAAGGGTGAGAGAAGATTCTTTTTGTGTTTTTATATTTTTATGAAAGCAAGTAAAATCTCGGGTTTGAAAGAGTGGGCGGAATTAGTTTCTAGTCAACTAACCCAAATTACTACGAATGCAAATAAAATAAAATAACAAAAATGAAAATGTTGGTGAAAACTTATGTGGAGGGAAATGTGTTTACTTAGATTTCCTTACTCCCTAACTATCTTTTACCGGTTGATTAGTGTGTATTAGTTGCGTGGATGACGGGTGTATTCCTTAATACCATTCGTGGGGTGGCGTACGTACTTCCCCAACTCTACAAGCTCCTACTTCACTCCTATGTCGAGCCGGCTAGGAAGCTCCTAACATGGGATCACTAGAATTCGCTTGTGCATTAAATACCACCATAAAAACCTTTAGTACGCATTGGTTCATGTTTCTTAAGACGTTCAAGCAAGTTACCGAATAGGAAGTTAGCCAATTTTCTTAAGCCTAACATAGATGAACAATCATCCAATACAACTAACAACACACTAATAACCAACAATCAATAGCTAGGTTTCATTAGATCTAAGCAAACACAAGATAAATCTAGCCTAGCATGTTAAACAAAAGACAAGAACAAGATAGAATCAAACAACACATAGACATATTGAATGATTAATTGATAACTTATCTTCAATGTAACATGGAAGATCTCAAGGCAAAAAGCCTTGAAAGAGCTGCCAAATTCGTCCTAGGGTTTTCACACACAAAGTTCCCCAATAAGTTCCACACTAATGACAAAGAATTGCAAAACTATATATAGATTTTTAGATCTGACGGCGTCACGTTATGGAGTGTGACGCCGTCACCTCGCCGCTTTTAGGGTTCCCGGATGACCTTCTTGACGCCGTCCCTCTTTAGCTCTCCAAAATCCGTTCTGGCCTATCAAGGCTTGACGCCCTCAGACTATGAACGTGACGCCGTCCCTCTTTAAATTATAACGTGACGACCTTGATCAAATTAAAGGGTGACGCCGTCAGAATTCCCATGCAATTTTCACTGGCTTATCATGAGTAAATTTCACATCCACCACTTTTGCCAAGCCATGACGCCGTCCAGGCATAATCCTGACGCCGTCAAAGGTAACTTCCAGCCTATTTTTGAGACTTTGTCGTTTTCTTCACTTTTATGCTCCAAAAACGTCCAAAATGCCTCCTTTTCCAGATTTCTTCTCAAAAGTACCTAAAATGACAAAAGGAACGATTTAGGGCAATATTTGATCAAATAAATACGATTTAGGGCTTAAATGACCCCTTAAAAGCGGTACACTTTTCGCTTCATCAGATCAAAACACACAATTAACCATTACGAGTCCAAAAGGGTGGGTCGCGTTGCAACAAATGTTTTTTATTTTATTTTATTTATTTATTTTTTATTTTTTTAATCAAACACCAAGTTAATTATGATAATTGAAATATTATAGATTACAAAATACTTCAGATATTTGAATAAAACCATATAGGGCATTGTATGCAACTATGCATCATACATTGTGACTCCATGGTCCATCCAAGCAGGAGCTTTCATTATCAGGTTTTAAGTTTTATGTTGAGATGCCATTTTCAGCTCATTTATTTGTAAAAAGGGAGTGAAATGGAGTAAATGGGTTGAACATGTTAATCTGGTCACATGTCTCTTATATTCATGTTCTTATTATGTCCTAAAACATTTTATTCAAAGGAATAGAATTTGCTATACCTAGACCTAAGCATACCTGTTTGGAGTTTTGACTTGACCTCATTTTGGCTCACTCATTTTGCCACCTCTATCTTGTGCATATCTTATAACGTATTTAGGAATAGATGCATCTCTCAAAAAGTGTTTTAGTTTGCAAGATATATTTTCAGGATATTTTGATATTCAATTTTCAATTTTTACAGGTTGTGGTCGCCTTGGGGGAACTTTTTGTATGTACCGGATTTGCTCTTTTGTTGCTTCCTTTTTTGGGAACTGTTAATGTTTATCTTTAATTTACAACAAGCTACTATTATGATTTGGGCAGGTAACAAGGATAAATCCCAAAAGGTCTATTCCTGCATGATCTGATATTATGTAGTCGGAGATGAGACATTTTGAATGATCTGATACCATTACTCTCAAGCAACATTTTGGAAAGAAAATAATGAAACTTGAGGACGAAAAACAGGCAGTGCAGGTAAACATATAAACATAAGCAATCTAAATTTTGCATGTCGTTTCATACTAAGACAATCTTTCTTATTAATGCATATAGAGAGAGATGGGTTGCTCACTGAAGTTGAAAATCTTTCTGTTTCTTAGGATGGTCAAGCACAAAAAGTTCTAGATTTGCACTCCCACAAATTAAAATCTCTTGAATCACAGGTAATTAACTGAAATGTTCATATCCGTTCGGATACAGGTGTAGCCAATTAAAAATCATGTTTTAGTTGTAAACATTTTCGAAATTATAAAAATTTCTGATACAAGATCTTAATAAGAAACAAGAGAATCAAGTGCAGCTTTTGATGCAGAAACAAAAGATTGACGAAGCAGCAAAAGGACTACAAAAGGAAATACAGTTCATCAAGGCACAAAAGGTGGGAGAAGATTTAGGTTTCGTGACTCTGATATATATTTAAAGTTGCCTTTGATGATGCCAATACAGATTCAGTTGTGGTCGATGCACCATATAAATGAGAAAATGCAAGAACCTCCTGTAAAGGAGGATGAACCTCTTGATGTTATGGTCGAGGCTACACCTGCTGCTATGAACACTGAAAGTGCTAGAGATAAAAATGATGTTGCTTCCGTGTCCACTAAAAGAAAGCTAAATGGTAAACCTTCCCCTTGAGCATCTTCTCTTTATTTTCTTTTTTCCCTTCGGCATGGTTTTTTAATTACATCTTCTCAAATAATGTTGGTTTAGACCTGGCTACTATTTGACCTTCCTGTTTTAACTGTATACTTCACGTTGAAATAGTGCCATTGCTATCTCTTTATATAGGGTAAAGTAGTTTGGTTAAACGGGAATGATCGATATAAATTCCTGGTGTGAAGTTCATGTTTATACGATTTACGTAGACATGAATCTATTTTTCAAGTATGATTTCAGTTAAAGGAATTGTAATAGCATAATAAACATCAAGTACGATTACAGTTAATACGATTGAGTTTAGTAGACATGAGTCTATTTTTCACCTACTAACGGATGAACTAACCAAGTACTAGAAACACAATTCTATTCGACATGGCTGTCATTGTGGAAATTTACATTTTTTGGTGCTTATATATCCAAATATCTAAGCTTTGTGCCAATGGATATTTTTATTTCGTTACGCATATCCGGGTAATGTTATGTTTTTAACAACACTTTTTTCTTGCATTGCAAAAATCATGACACATAGAATATAAGGGTATTTTGAAGCCGATGGTAGGGAACCTTCTGATTTCGCGATCGTCTGCGATTCATGTTTAGGTGACAATTCTTAACACTCATAAGCCACAAAAAGTACGCTTATAAGATTTTCCCAATTGAAGTAAACCCATAGGTCTGGAAAATAAGTTAATCCAAAACACCCCGTAGTCTTTTACGTAAGTGCATATAGGTGCAACTAATTTTGCCCATTTTTTTGGCAACTAATTTTGGCCGTTTTTATTTCTGTAGCGTGTTGGAGACAACTTTAAAGTTTTACAAAGGTGACAAGGTTCTAAGTACGGGTTTGGGAATCTCAGCGATTGTGGGCTTTGGAAGCTTGTCTCTAGGTCATTTGTATGTAATTTTTTTAATTTAAAGTTTTTTTTACCCCGTCAAGAAGATCACGTTTACAAGTATGGTATCCAAACAAAGTGGATGGTGGCACTAATTAAACGTGTGAGCAAAGATATTTGTCGATATCTATAATCCCAGTCAAGGTCAATTATTCATTATGATCATCAATAGTTGTCGAAATGAATATATCTTTGGAAAGAGCATACCTGATGCTGTATTCACTTTTCAATCTTTGTGACACTTTTTTTCATAAGTAAAAAGAAAAAAAAATACTGGAATATTTCATTTAACAAGCGTCAGGTGCATAAATGAGTTACAGGGATACATAACGTGAATTTAAAGCTAAAATTGTTGGATTACCATATTGATGCGGCTGAATTTCTTCAAGCGTTTTTCATGTCAACAATTTAAACAGCTAGGAAGCCTGTGTTTATCTGCAGTTGGTGGCAGTAAATGCCATTGACGATGAAAGAACTAATACAACTAATATATGCCTGTCAAGCAGCAGATAGGTTTTTCTTATAAGGACTGTCAGAACATACATGGTATCTATAACAGGATATAGTGTATTGTTTTTCGGAAAAGATAAAACAGACATAGGTTTCCTTACAAAGAATAGCTTAGCAAAATCAAACCATTGACACTGCTCATTCTGTACGCATCTGATGTCTAAGCCGGAGGGTTCAGTTTCATTTTCCTTTTTGTATCAAGATGTTTATAAGCTGATGTAGATGTAGAAGTTCTAATTGTGCAATGTGGGTCTGATATGGATGTTTAGTCTATTGTTTGTGGTATTTTTGTTGTAGTCTATATGTTATTTAGGTGATAAGTTTCTTATATCTCCCTTTCTTGCTAAATGCCTAAATGTGTCTGAATCTATATAGCTTTGTTCTAGTTTTGTAGTATTTTTTATCAGTTTTCTGTCTTGCTAAGCACTTGCTTGGATATTTGTATGTTATGTTTTAAAGTTAAGGACTTGCTTGGATATGTGTATGTTATGTTTTAAAGTTATTCAGTTAAGTTCCTCACCTTCTTGACTTACTATTTTATGTAGGCTGTAATTCTGGGATTTGATGGCGTATGCTTGATTATCTCTTATAATCAACAATAGTAGGCAAGCTCAGCAGTGTCGCATCACAACCACTATCAGTACCTCTCTCGCAAATTGTAATACCTCATAAATTCACATGTCATTTATTAATATTAAATCATCAACAAATTTTAATTTTATGTGATTAGCCTATTTTACGGGTTGAAGTTTTTTTTTTAAATCTATTGAACCACAACACCAATCAATCTTTGATATTTATACTGTGACGCGATTCGAATGGCTCACTCGTGTGCCAACCATTCTAAAATGAACCCTGTGACAAAACTCACGTTCCATTTTCACTGGAACCGTACGCGTACCGACACCGTGATAGTATGGCATAAGTTTAATAGGTCCAAACGAAGAATGTACAAAACAGATCATAAAAATAAATACGAACTCGGAGATAAAAACAAATAATTTAGGACGACTCTAAAACTCTCAAGCTAGAAATATTTAAACGAAGCCAGATCCAACACAGTCTAGCGAGACCCGGGTATTTAAAAGCACAATATACACTCTACTAAACTTTTAACAATACTACTACATTTATATATTTCTTTTCTTCTAGTTTTGTCGGCATTCCCCACCAAATTATAATGCTGCTACTCCTTTGACTCCATCAATATTTCCCTACCCTAACTTTATATCTGCTGCTACTCTTCTTCTTTCTTCCTAGTTCTTGTCGAATTTCCAAACCAACCATAACACCATCACCTTTCTACTCCCACCTTCCCATCTTATCCTATTCTCGGCACATCACAATCCTCAAAAGCACCATTCTCACTTTTGCTGCCACTCTCGAAAAACCCAAAACCGAACCATCTCCATCACCAATAAATTAGAGTTGACCAAAAAGGCTTTGTCCCATTCTTAGTCACAAGACCTCATAAGAATTAGAATCACATATATAAGGATTTGACACCATTTAGGAAGGTTAATCTTCCCACAAACCGAAAGTGAGATGGAGCTTAACTCCACTTTCATCCTTAAATCCACACCTCCGGGACACCATTCGAATCACACCAAAACTTCAAACACACCAACATCTGAGAGACTCTCAAGATCAGGGTTAAAGTGTGATTCGAATTGGAGAAGGAAGTGGGTTTTGGAGCTTTTGGATTCGGGTCTAATTAGAGTTCTACAAATTTCAGGTTAAATTTTATTTAAGATTGATTTATATTTTTTTTTTTTTACTTTCATTCGAATTATATAAGTTGGAAAATTAGGATTAGATAAGAATATTTGTGGTTATAAAATGTAAGTATTGAGAATAAGTGCGTTAGTCGAATGTGGTTATGTTAACTTTGATAGAAATGTAAGTCGAATGTTAAGAGGCTATGAATGATTAAGATAGTCGAATATGATTTAGATGTAAAACGGGTCGAATGGGAAGGTTTGACTTAAAAAGTCATGGGTTAGTTTAGTTTGCGGATTGTTAAAAGATTTGGGATGATAATGGTTAAAGAGTAGTCGAAACGTACGGTTGTCGAATGGCGTTTTGAGTAAGAACAACAACTAACGAGACCTTAGCTTCGACCTTAGTAGCATACGACCTCTCGCCAAAGTCTCATTTGAGACAACCTATATTTTTTTTAAAACCTGCGAGAGGCAGTTTTTCACTCCCACAAAATATACCCAGCGAACCACAATATCAAAGATGAAAACCTACAGTTTGTTTACAAGTGAAATTGGATTTAAAATTTAACACTGGGCTAATAAAAGAATGAGGTTTGTTTGAGCTTAGAACCGGGCCGAAGCCACTAGGGAGTTGGGTTGCACGTGAAACTCGGGCCACAGCCCACTATGATTTATAAAATAAAATGTAGGGTGCGTTTGGTTATAGAAATTAAAAAGAGAATGGTTCACCTTTAAAATATGTTAACACTTAATAAAACCCGAACTAACAACATGTCGAATATTAGCTAATAAAATTGTGACAAAAACGACTAACCGAAATACTAAAAATTGTTATACGACAATAATAATTACGCCGTAAAGTAAATAGTTAACACGTGCAACAATAACATGATCGTTTTGAAAATATATATAATTTTACGCTCATCGAATCTTAAATCAGAACTGCAAACTAAATTATGCCATACTATCTAGGTCACGCGTTGGAGCAACTACACACCTTTTGATTCTATTGCATCACAGATTCTACTACTACCAAGGTGAGTTCATAGTCCCACATTTTACTATGTTTTCAAATCCCGTGGGGAGATACATGCTATAAATATGAACACAAGTATTTTTCTGTTTGCTTCCCTGATTGATATTGCTAAGAAATATTTGCCTAAGTTATTACCCCGCCAATTTAAAAGTCCCTTTATCATGAACCATTAATCACTTGCGAGTGAACGCAAATTTCGTGAATAGATCTATTGGAAGTTGACATCCCATTTGTACTAGCCGGATAGATAGCCATAGTGTTAGCCGGATTGATAGACAAATGCACTTTATTCGAATTTGAGTATGGCAAAACTCCTACACCAGGGCATTTATCACCCACATCATTGCTATGATTGAGATATTTATTATTACTACCCCTACACGTTAAGGTTTGCGTTTCATGAGGCTTAGTGCAATATTTATCTATTTATTACCCCTGCAATATCATTGTTTTCACTATTATTTACCTTGTGTTCAAACTATTACAAATAAAACACTGTGAATTCACTCAACCTTTGTGTTGACATTTTAAGCATGTTTATCTCAGGTAATTAAAGAAATCTCAAGCACGGAGTTGGCACGGGCATGGAGAAAAGACCCACCTTGTTCCAAATAACTATATCATTCTTTTCAAACTCATCATCACTTTTGTGAACTACTACCCCTTTTGATAACAAATATGTAATCTCTGAATATTGAGTTTTCATTGAATGATATAAAATTTCCCTTTTTATAAAAAATCTATACTTATGACTGTGATCTAGTTGGTAATACCCCGTTTAAGTCTTCCGCTGTTTCATTACGATTTTTGGGGTGTTACAGATTGGCATCAAAGCCAAGGTTATAGAGAACCAAATGCTTTTTCAAAAACATTGGACTATAACCGTGATTTCTAAAAGGACCATTTTAAACCTCACCACCCTATGCCCTCCGTGCCAACACTTTGCTACACTTTTGCATTGAGATTTGCTTGGCAGATTATGCATGACAAACGAATTTTATCACTATAGAAAATAGCATCGAGATTTGCTTGGCAGATTATGCATGATGAATTAGTTTTATCACCTACGAATGTTATTACAACTAATGCATGTTATTATTATTAGCTAACTTACACTTGTTATTATCGGGATATTACAGTACCATGGCTTTTAATTCACTTTACTCTACCGAAATCATTCCCCGTACTATTCGCACTTCCTCAGTTATCCAACTCATACCAAACTCAGACGATTCTTATGTGCTAACGGAGTCCACATCCACATTACCCTATTCGACATTATTCTTTCCCTTACTCCCACACTCACTTATCCACTTACCACCGTCAGGGAGAGCCGTCATGCCTCAAAATAACGAGATGTTGGAGGGGGTGCCCAGTACATTCGAGGTTGACCAGAGTTCCAGGAGAACTCAAATGGAGACAGAGGATGACATGGTGTGGAGAGATATACCATGTATAGACGATCGCATTGCCACCATGGAGACCTGGGACTATATGTCTCATTTATCATCATTCGAGTCTTCGAACACTCCATACCCTGGGGCACCACTAGAGGACACAGAGACGAGCGTTGTTGCTCAGATGCAGAACCAGTTGGACTCGCTGACTAGAAGAGTAGAGCTTCACTCCGAGCACCTCGATGAGCTACCAGCTGATCAGTTTGAGTCATACGACCAAGACCTCCGTATATTGTTCAGGAGGATGAACATCATAAGACAAGAGATCTCTGATGTGAGTTTCAGAGTTGATGCCGTTGAGCATGCGCGGACGGTAGCCCAGGAGACAGTCCAGGGATTACAGTGTAGGGTAGGAGATGTTGAGAGAGCCCTACGAGCAGCCAGGGATACTAAGAGAACCCAGAGTCAGAGGATTACCGCTTTAGAGGCTATGTTGGCAGCACAGTTGAGTATAAACCAGGATTTCCAAAGGCGTTTTATAGAGATTGATGACTTGGCTGAGATAGTTAGAGGTTTACAGCACGGACCTGGAGATGCACCCGGCACTTCATAGATTAGCCACGTATTGTTGTAGTAGTGACATCTTAACTTGCCCAGCGTGGCATTAATAATTTTGTATTGTATTGTTCTTTTGGAAACAATGTATCAAATTATTAAAACTCATGGTTAGTTATGATTACTATGTACCAATATTGATCTATGTTATGGTTGCTTTCTTCATTTATGTGTTGTGATTTTCTTTTATACGTCACCATATTATTCCATGTGTGTTGTGATTGTATTCAGACATGTCGTGATGATTAATTATGATGATTTTGTTTATGAGGATGTTGTATGCTACTATTATGAGGACAATTATGACACCTCACTTGATTATATTAACCATAAAACCTAAATATATGTTCTTGTGTCATTGTTAGAACATGGCTACCCGCAACAGAACTACAGAAGCAGTCGCCGGATCGATCATGACTCCGGAGGAGATCCGCCGATTGATCACGGAAAGCGTGACCGCTGCATTAATAGCTCAAGATGCAGCCACGACTCCTACCGGCAGTGCAACAAGGCCCACTGCCGAGAGCGAGCCAGTTGTAACCCGCAAGTGCACGTACAAGGAGTTCATGAGTTGCAAACCGCCAACCTTTAAAGGTACTGAAGGAGTGACATAGTTAGCTCGATGGTTTGAGCGTTCAGAGACTGTCTTTACAAGAAGTGGTTGTGCCGAAAATGACAAAGTCGCCTTTGCTACTGGCACTCTAACAGATGATGCACTGTCGTGGTGGAACGCCACTGCTCATAAAATAGGTAATGATAGAGCTTACCAACTTCCGTGGGCTGGGTTTAAACAGAAGATGTTGAAGAAGTATTGTCCTCGCACCAAAATTCGAAAGATGGAAGATGAGTTTGACCGCTTGGTGGTAAAAGGATATGATCTTAGGGCTTATGATAGGAGATTCCAAGAGCTCTCCATACTATGTCCAACCAAGGTGCCGGATTTCGAGAAAACACTGGAAAGGTATGTTGAAGGATTACCCAGAAGCATAGAAGGAGATGTCACGGTGTCCAAACCACATACACTGGAGGAAGCCATGGAGACTGCTCAGAAATTACTGGAAAGGTAAATCAGGCGTAATCAGGCTCAGGGAAGCAACGATCACAAAAGAAAATTTGATGATCGTAGAGGCAATCACAACAACAGCTCGCATCACAACAACAACACTCATCACAACAACAACAACCACCACCACCAACAAAACAGAGAGCAAAAAGTCGCAAAGGCTTATATGGCTGCACCAACAGAAGGCAGAGTTTATGCTGGGAACCACCCACTATGCGATCAGTGCAATTGGCATCACTCAGGGCCTTGCACTGTTAAGTGTGGAAGCTGCCACAGAGTAGGCCATCAGACCAAGAATTGCAAGGATAGAGGCCCCGTTTCTGGGAACGACTTACAGCGAGTAGTGACTTGTTTTGGCTGTGGGGAGCGTGGACACTACAAGAACGAATGCCCTCAGAACCGTGGGCAAAAAGTCGAAGGTGCTCGCGGGAGAGCATATATGTTGGAGGGAAGAGAAGCTCACCAGGACCTCAACAACGCGACGGACTGATGAAGTTTAGAATTTAGCAGTCCTATTCCCTTATGTATTATGTGGTACTAAGTCTATGACATCCCTAGTATCCGGATTTTTAAGACTACTTTCTGTTCTATAAACAACTTGCTGTGATAATTCCCCACCTATTGTACTTTCTATTCCTTTCTGATTTCCATATTATCAACAAATTTGTTATCAATCATAACATCTTTCCTTAAATTGCCATTTTGTAAACGGCATGGGTTGAATCTATTTAAACACTGAGAATTATAACGACTAAACCGAACATCACATCATTGTTCCTAAATTATACATAGCCTAGCTACCTATGTCTAATTCAGGAGGGATCATGTTATGCTGGGAGCAGTTATTTATAAATCCTAAAACAAACTGATTCACCATCTACAAAAGCTGAAGATTAGAAACTTTCTCTACATTCACCAAGTTCTCGACCGGAACCCTCATTGTTATTAACAAACTCCTTTGTCTAACGGGTAGGTTACCCCCACAGATTTTTGATATTCATGAAACCCTGGTCGTACCTTTGAAAGAAATTCGACTTGGCGATAAGCTAAATTCTGTCGAAGAACCAATGGAGATTTTGGATAGAGATGTCAAACAATTAAAACAAAGCCGTATCCCTATTGTCAAAGTTAGACGGAACTCTAAGAGAGGACCAGAGTACACATGGGAACGCGAAGATCAAATCCGTTCTAAATACCCCCACTTGTTTGATAACACAACTCCGACGACTATCACCTCTTTGGATTCAGGACGAATCCAGTCTAACGGGTAGGTACTGTAATACCTCGTAAATTCCCATGTCATTTATTAATATTAAATCATCAACAAATTTTAATTTTATGCGATTAGCCTATTTTACGGGTTGAAGTTTTTTTTAAATCTATTGAACCACAACACCAATCAATCTTTGATATTTATACTGTGACGCGATTCGAATGGCTCACTCGTGTGCCAACCATTCTAAAACGAACCCTGTGACAAAACTCATGTTCCATTTTCACTGGAACCGTACGCGTACCGACACCGTGATAGTATGGCATAAGTTTAATAGGTCCAAACGAAGAATGTACAAAACAGATCATAAAAATAAATACGAACTCGGAGATAAAAACAAATAATTTATGACGACTCTAAAACTCTCGAGCTAGAGATATTTAAACGAAGCCAGATCCGACACAGTCTAGCGAGACCCGGGTATTTAAAAGCACAATATACACTCTACTAAACTTTTAACAATACTACTACATTTATATATTTCTTTTCTTCAAGTTTTGTCGGCATTCCCCACCAAATTCCAATGCTGCTACTCCTTTGACTCCATCAATATTTCCCTACCCTAACTTTATATCTGCTGCTACTCTTCTTCTTTCTTCCTAGTTCTTGTCGACTTCCCAAACCAACCATAACACCATCACCTTTCTACTCCCACCTTCCCATCTTATCCTATTCTCGGCACAACACAATCCTCAAAAGCACCATTCTCACTTTTGCTGCCACTCTCGAAAAACCCAAAACCGAACCATCTCCATCACCAATAAATTAGAGTTGACCAAAAAGGCTTTGTCCCATTCTTAGTCACAAGACCTCATAAGAATTAGAATCATATATATAAGGATTTGACACCATTTAGGAAGGTTAATCTTCCCACAAACCGAAAGTGAGATGGAGCTTAACTCCACTTTCATCCTTAAATCCACACCTCCGGGACACCATTCGAATCGCACCAAAACTTCAAACACACCAACATCTGAGAGACTCTCAAGATCAGGGTTAAAGTGTGATTCGAATTGGAGAAGGAAGTGGGTTTTGGAGCTTTTGGATTCGGGTCTAATTAGAGTTCTACAAATTTCAGGTTAAATTTTATTTAAGATTGATTTATATTTTTTTTACTTTCATTCGAATTATATAAGTTGGAAAATTAGGATTAGATAAGAATATTTGTGGTTATAAAATGTAAGTATTGAGAATAAGTGCGTTATTCGAATGTGGTTATGTTAACTTTGATAGAAATGTAAGTCGAATGTTAAGAGGCTATGAATGATTAAGATAGTCGAATATGATTTAGATGTAAAACGGGTCGAATGGGAAGGTTTGACTTAAAAAGTCATGGGTTAGTTTAGTTTGCGGATTGTTAAAAGATTTGGGATGATAATGGTTAAAGAGAAGTCGAAACGTACGTTTGTCGAATGGCGTTTTGAGTAAGAACAACAACTAACGAGACCTTAGCTTCGACCTTAGTAGCATACGACCTCTCGCCAAAGTCTCATTTGAGACAGCGTATATTTTTTTTAAAACCTGCGAGAGGCAGTTTTTCACTCCAACAAAATATACCCAGCGAACCACAATATCAAAGATGAAAACCTACAGTTGTTTACAAGTGAAATTGGATTTAAAATTTAACACTGGGCTAATAAAAGAATGAGGTTTGTTTGAGCTTAGAACCGGGCCAAAGCCACTAGGGAGTTGGGTTGCACGTGAAACTCGGGCCACAGCCCACTATGATTTATAAAATAAAATGTAGGGTGCGTTTGGTTATAGAAATTAAAAAGAGAATGGTTCACCTTTAAAATATGTTAACACTTAATAAAACCCGAACTAACAACATGTCGAATATTAGCTATTAAAATTGTGACAAAAACGACTAACCGAAATACTAAAAATTGTTATACGACAATAATAATTACGCCGTAAAGTAAATAGTTAACACGTGCAACAATAACATGATCGTTTTGAAAATATATATACTATTTTACGTTCATCGAATCTTAAATCAAAAATGCAAACTAAATTATGCCATACTATCTAGGTCACGCGTTGGAGCAACTACACACCTTTTGATTCTATTGCATCACAGATTCTACTACTACCAAGGTGAGTTCATAGTCCCACATTTTACAATGTTTTCAAATCCCGTGGGGAGATACATGCTATAAATCTGAACACAAGTATTTTTCTGTTTGCTTCCCTGATTGATATTGCTAAGAAATATTTGCCTAAGTTATTACCCCGCCAATTTAAAAGTCCCTTTATCATGAACCATTAATCACTTGCGAGTGAACGCGAATTTCGTGAATAGATCTATTGGAAGTTGACATCCCATTTGTACTAGCCGGATAGATAGCCATAGTGTTAGCCGGATTGATAGACAAATGCACTTTATTCGAATTTGAGTATGGCAAAACTCCTACACCAGGGCATTTATCACCCATATCATTGCTATGATTGAGATATTTATTATTACTACCCCTACACGTTAAGGTTTGCGTTTCATGAGGCTTAGTGCAATATTTATCTATTTATTACCCCTGCAATATCATTGTTTTCACTATTATTTACCTTGTGTTCAAACTATTACAAATAAAACACTGTGAATTCACTCAACCTTTCTGTTGACATTTTAAGCATGTTTATCTCAGGTAATTAAAGAAATCTCAAGCACGGAGTTGGCACGGGCATGGAGAAAAGACCCACCTTGTTCCAAATAACTATATCATTCTTTTCAAACTCATCATCACTTTTGTGAACTACTACCCCTTTTGATAACAAATATGTAATCTCTGAATATTGAGTTTTCATTGAATGATATAAAATTTCCCTTTTTATCAAAAATCTATACTTATTACTGTGATCTAGTTGGTAATACTCCGTTTAAGTCTTCCGCTGTTTCATTACGATTTTCGGGGTGTTACACAAATGGAACCCGTTTCCAATCAGGACACGTCACTGTTAAACAATCAGATAGGCATGACCGGTCCAATGTCCACCACCGTTCCTACCTACAAAGCGGAAGGTTGCAGCAGAACCCTTGGTGCCGAACAAGCGTGTGGTTCAAATGGAGGCTCAAGTAAATTCACCTCGGTTGTCGCAATCTGTTCTGAACAAGAAGCAGAGGCAGTTACATTCCATGCCTAATTCTCTAGGGTCAACCGTGTCAATGAGATGGGTTTGGCGATCTCAAGAAATGTGGATTCTGGAAACTCAGGAACAATTGGCTTAGAAACCTCAGGTACCGCGTGTTTGGCAATTTCAGGAATAAATAGCTTGGGAAGCTCAGGTTAAGTGTGCTTAAGAAATAATATCACAGTTTGACCCATCTATATTATAGTTTTATTGAACCATATATGGTATAAGGGTAAGAATTATATGAGGGACAGTAAACCATCTATATTATAGTTTTAGTGAACCATCTATATTATAGTTTTAGTTAACCATCTATATTTAGAAATAGTTTTTTTAACTCCACAATGTGGTTCAAAACTTAAACTTAAGAATCATGAAGAACATATTAAAGTTGTAATGTGACATTGATTCTGGAATAGAGGACTTAAGTTTGAGTAAAAAATCTACTTACAGTACATCTCGTGCTCTACAGACCCCATATGCACATCAACAATCATCTTTACTCGTCCAGATAAATTATTTAGCCAATTGTTTATTTGTGGTAGATTTAAAAAATTTTTTAATGGGACTTTTGTATATATATCTGTTGTTATGAGCTGCTACTCATGGTAGTAAATTTTCTGGGTATATTTCTATGCACTTCATCTATCATCGTCTTTTATTTATCAACTAGCTATCACAACATAATTATGAAATACTGCATGATTTGCTGTAAATAATTTGAAAAATTGGATAATATAATTGACTTGATTTTCAGATAACTGTAACCTGGAACAGTGGATATGGAACCATTGTAGCTCAACCATTTGTCGAATGAGGTCTAAGAGAATGAGAGTAGAAGCACTCTTCGGCTGGAACTGTTTGCAAATTTGTGACATCGTAGTAAGCAATTATATATATGGATGAATACACCATGCCTCAAGCACCAATGTAGTGAGTTAAAAAGATCCGAACTTATTTTTATAGTTAGCAGATTAGATATCTTTTTTGAACTAAAAATTGTCCAAATGAAACAGATTAGACCCGCTTCTTTATAAACATATTTTTTGCGACTTTAAACCCAGTTTGTTGTTTTACCCATTTTTAAGATTTACTTGATTTATTTGGATATAAGTTCAGTTTATTGTTTTACCCATAAATTTACAATTTGGGTTTATTAGCTTAATAAGACTTGCTGAAGTTAAGGGTGTTTGGAATTGGTTTTTAAATATTTATTACTGTCTTTATAGCTGGAGTCAAGGGTGTTTTGGACTGATTTTTAAGATAAAATAAGTTGAGTTTAGCACTGTTTAACACAAATTCAGGGTGTTTAGGACTTTCTTTAATAGATGAATGTACTCGCTGAAAGGAACAATACCAATAGAGTGGCATGAAAACTTGGTTACCGGGGGAGTATTACCAAGAAGTTCTTGGTGCAAGTTGTAAGAAACCTTTTGATGGAAGATTGAAGTGGCCTCGACCCCATCTCAATGACAAGGTTGCATAACTTTGTTCTTCATTGGTTCGTATTTTATTATTATGATAAGTGCTAAAAATAGCAAAGATACTAAATGTCTGGAATGAAAAAATACTGATGCTCTTTTGTCCAAATTTCAGACAACTGCTGCTACCATGCCTGCCTTTGAGGAGAACTTTAATAATTTATTTACAGAAATCTAAAAGTTTTTATGTACAACCCTTTCTTTCAACATGTATAATTTTCAATCATTTTTAAACATGTACAACTTATATGCCCGGCAGGGCATAAAAGTCAGGCCCAACGGGCTTACAAAGCATGTCCGCCCATCGGGCGGGCTTCGACAACTAGTATATATATATATATATGATAAAGATCAAATAAAAAGACAAATATCCGTACACTATGTATTTTTTATTTTTTTTTAAATTCGCGAAAAAATACAAAAAAAATTCATAAGATCGGGTATGTTGGTGCATGAAGAAGTTGTGAAGGAAGTTTTTCTAAAAGTGGATACTTTTTCCAAAATTTTTTTTTTGAAAAAAATACTTTTGTGCATTAAATCGTTTTTTTGTTCAGCAAAAATTCGTTTTTGCACCCAACTTATTTTGACTTTTTTCATCAAAATAACATTGCGCATCAAACTAAAACAAGTTGAAAATTTTGTCCATCAAAATTTTTTTGCGCATCAAAATTCCTTTTTTGTGTATTAAAAAAAACGTATAAAAACTTTTTTCACAAAAGTTTTATGCACCAACATACCCGATCTTGTGGATTTTTTTTGATTTTTTCGTGAACTTAAAAAAAAAAAAAAAAAAAAAAAAAAAAAAAAAAAAAAAAAAAAAAATCTTTTTACGTAGTGTACGGATATTTGTCTTTTTATTTTAACTTTACGCAATATATATATATATATATATATATATATATATATATATATATATGAGTTAATTACATGAATGGTCACTGTGGTTTGCTCTTTTTTGCACTTTCAGTCACTGAACTTTTTTTTTGACTGGTTCAGTCACTGTGGTTTGCATTTATTTACCGGTCTAGTCCAATTTCAAATAAAATGACTAAAAAGCCCCTGTCCCTTCTTTTGCAAACGAGTAAATTACAAAAATGGTCACTATGGTTTGTCTATTTTGTCACATTGAGTCCTTTAGACTAACGGCCGTTAGTCCTTTTTACGTTTTCGTCCGTATTTACACGTTTTCATCCGTATTTACACGTTTTCGTCCATTTTTACACGTTTTCGTCCGTATTCACACATTTTCGTCCGTTTTTACACGTTTTCGTCAGTATTTACACGTTTTTGTCAGTATTTACACGTTTTCATCAGTTTTTACACGTTTTCGTCCGTTTTTACACGTTTTTGTCAGTATTTACACGTTTTCGTCCGTTTTTACAAGTTTTCGTCCGTATTTACACGTTTTCGTCCCTTTTTGCACGTTTTCGTCAGTTTTTACATGCTTTCGTCCGTATTTACACGTTTTTGTCAGTATTTACATGTTTTCGTCCGTTTTACACGTTTTCGTCCATTTTTACACGTTTTTGTCAGTATATACACATTTTCATCCGTTTTTACACGTTTTTGTCAGTATTTACACGTTTTCATCCGTATTTACACGTTTTCGTCCGTTTTTACACGTTTTCGTCTGTTTTTTACACGTTTCATCCATTTTTAGACGTTTTCCTCTGTTTTTACACGTTTTCGTCCGTTTTTACACATTTTCGTCCATTTTTAAACGTTTTTGTCAGTATTTACATGTTTTCATCAGTTTTTACACGTTTTCGTCCATTTTTACACGTTTTTGTCAGTATTTACATGTTTTCATCAGTTTTTACACGTTTTCGTCCATTTTTACACGTTTTTGTCAGTATTTACATATTTTCATCCGTTTGTACACGTTTTTGTCAGTATTTACACGTTTTTGTCAGTATTTACACGTTTTCATCCGTTTTTACATGTTTTTGTCAGTATTTACACATTTTCATCCGTTTTTACACGTTTTTGTCAGTATTTACTCGTATTCGTCCGTATTTACACGTTTTCATCCATTTTTTACACGTTTTTGTCAGTATTTACACGTTTTCGTCCATTTTTACACGTTTTTATCCATTTTTACATGTTTTTGTCCATTTTTACACGTGTAAAAACGGACAAAAATGTGTAAATACTGACAAAAAATGTGTAAATACTGACAAAAATGTGTAAAAATGGATGAAACGTGTAAATACGGACGAAAACGTGTAAATACTGACAAAAACGTGTAAAAACGGATGAAAATGTGTAAATACTGACAAAAACGTGTAAAAATAGACGAAAACGTGTAAAAACGGATGAAAACGTGTAAATACTGACAAAAACATGTAAATACTGACAAAAACGTGTACAAACGGATGAAAATATGTAAATACTGACAAAAACGTGTAAAAATGGACGAAAACGTGTAAAAACTGATGAAAACATGTAAATACTGACAAAAACGTGTAAAAACGGACGAAAATGTGTAAAAATGGACGAAAACGTGTAAAAACGGAGGAAAACGTCTAAAAACGGTAAAAACGTGTAAAAAATAGACGAAAACGTGTAAAAATGGACGAAAACGTGTAAATATTGACAAAAACGTGTAAAAACGGATGAAAATGTGTATATACTGACAAAAACGTGTAAAAATGGACGAAAACGTGTAAAAACGGACGAAAACGTGTAAATACTGACAAAAACATGTAAATACGGACGAAAGCATGTAAAAACTGACGAAAACGTGCAAAAAGGGACGAAAACGTGTAAATACGGATGAAAACGTGTAAAAACGGACGAAAACGTGTAAAAACGGACGAAAACGTGTAAATACTGACAAAAACGTGTAAAAACGGATGAAAATGTGTATATACTGACAAAAACGTGTATAAAAAACGGACGAAAACGTGTAAATACTGACAAAAACGTGTAAAAACGGATGAAAATGTGTATATACTGACAAAAACGTGTAAATACGGACGAAAACGTGTAAATACGGACGAAAACTTGTAAAAACGGACGAAAACGTGTAAAAACTGATGAAAATGTGTAAATACTGACAAAAAACGTGTAAATACCTGGACAAAAACGTGTAAAAACGGACAAACAAAAAGAAAACGTGATAAAAAAAACGGACGAAAACGTGAAAAAAAACGAACGAAAATGTGTGAATACGGACAAAACGTGTAAAAACGACGAAAACGTGTAAATACGGATGAAAACGTGTAAATACGAACGTAAACGTAAAAAGGACTAACGGCCGTTAGTCTAAAGGACTCAATGTGACAAAATAGACAAACCATAGTGACCATTTATGTAATTTACTCGTTTGCAAAAGAAGGGACAGGGGCTTTTTAGTCATTTTATTCAAAATTGGACTAGACCGGTAAATAAATGCAAACCACAGTGACTGAACCAGTCAAAAAAAAAGTTCTGAAAGTGCAAAAAGGAGCAAACCACAGTGACCATTCATGTAATTATATATATATATATATATATATATCCATGAAACTATACTATCCAACCATCAGCTATCATCCAATAAGCTTGCTGCTTCCACATCGAGAACGGTTTCATGTAGAGCTAACTCCCGATGACCCTGTCTCGTTTACATCCACAACGGTTAAATAGCTAAAACTTGGGCCTGTTACTTCAGCAAGAGCTGCTTCCGCAAAAGCTGCAGATTCAGCTGCTTGTCTATCTAAAGAGCTACTTAGTTTCTCAACTACAAATCCCATCACAGTTTCTGAAGTATAATAGTCCCAACGTGTTACCCAGTCTACGGGGTCTGGAATTGGTTTCTCCCGTGTTTATGACTACCAATATTTCCGTTCTTTTTTGTGTTATGAGATTCTTTCTTGTTAGATAAATAAAATCTTCATCTTACTCTTTTATTATTATTTAATAATCTTGTTATAAATCAAGCGTTTCATCTTCACGATCTTATTAATTAGTTTAGGGTAAAGAATTATGTTCTTCTTTTGAATTAATGTAGTAAATATCTTCTTACATATAGTACTTATTTTAACCATTTAAAAAGTTGTCCTGCATTCAAAAAGTGATTGTCGAATACAGATAACGAAATAAGAGTAATTTACAATTAAATAAAGTTTTAACATTAATTATATTTTTCTCATTATGAAAGATTTAATCAAGCAAGATCAATTGTTCATATCTTTTAATTTCTTATTAACAGTTCTTAGATCAAGATGATATACATTTAAATTATCTAAGATTGATACCCTTCAGTAACTTAGCTTCATACATATACAGTATATAGTAAGTCCATGCATATAAGCGTTAATATAAAAACAGTAGTCCAATACATGAACTTTTTATTAAACACAAAACCAAACACACCACATGCATGAATTTAAAGAACATGACTCTTGACACATATCAACTACGTACATGATACACCGTATCTGTGCGCATACATTATTACCACACAAACACGTAGATATATATGATAGCAAGCCAACAATGTTGGCTTGTTTTACGGGCATGCATACAGACAGATGCAAATACCCCAAACACTAACAAACTGATCTAAACACATATGCCAAAAGTCCCAACAACACCTGTATATCCTACGCAGCCATGAGGAGAGCAGCATGGGTGGAATGGGCTGCATAAAGTGCCCTTTTCACGGCAACCCCTACTGGGATGACATCTTCCTTCAATAAGCCCATCGCAAGCAAGCCCATCACAGCACCAATCAAGCGCCCCACACGGCTGGTCTTGAGAAACGCAATTCCTACGACATCTTCCATCAAAAGCCCCATCGCAAAAAAGATCTGTACAACACCAATCAAGCAACCCACACGGCTGGTCTTGAGAAATGCAATTCCTACTGGGGGATGATTTCCTTGAAAGTGTCAATACCTTGCCATCTTCCAAAAGGAATTGTCCAATTTGAACTGGGTTGGCCTGTACAAAGCGACGATAGAAGAGTACATTAATTATTCAGTGTATTTGCCTAGTCCGGTTTCATAAATTTACATGAGAGCTATAAGGGATGTTAAGTATATGAAATTATGAATTACCAAATGCATCTATCATATCATTAGCTTAAGCAATAAAATCATCAACTTGCATGACGTACTACGCACCTTGCTCATCCCCATTGCTGCATCATGAAAGGTCGTTTCATCGTCTACAACCATGAATGTCTCCTGATGATCACCAGCGTTGTTCGAGGAAAAGCATAAAGTCGAGCTGGTACTCGTGATAACAACGAGAACCAACACTACTGCATACATATTGTTCATGATTAATCTTAGTGTTTGTTTTTTATGTTGTGAGGTACTACTACAACTAGCGTTAGTGTATTTATAGACCTTATTATCTGTTATATTAACGGGCTGACCCGTGAGTTTCGGATTAGACGATAGCCGTATTGGTGTCATGCAGGGGACCATATTGCACTATATATGTTTTTTTTTTTTTTTTTTTTAGTTGATTATTGTTTAATAGTCAGTTTCAATGGAGTTCATTTAAGGCATGGAAATATGATCAACGTTCTTGCCACATAATTGGTGGTTAGGTAAAAAAAAAACGACCTCTCTCTTTACTGCCTCTAAATCACGATATATTTTCATGGCCGGTTGCGGTTCGATTTGATCAAGGTAATAAAATCATGATTTTGTATTTTAGTTTATTAACTCGATTTCTTATTTTATAGTTTCTGTTTTTATCCAGGATGCTTGGTACATGTTGCAAAAGAAAAAGAAAAATGAAAATTCTTATGCCATGGGGACGTGGTTGGGGTTTAGGTTTCTGATGTTGTTTTTGATTTTGTATGTTGGGTTTTGGTTTCTCAACTTTACAATACAAATTCTAAATTAATTTATTTGGGAAAAATAAGGCAGTGTTTGTTTTTTTTTTTAAAAAGTCTGACCGCCTCTGACGTCTTACCTGTCAGACGCGGTCAGACGTCGGACTTGTTTGTTTTTCTCTTCTTGGTCAGACGCAGTAAGACCTAGTTAGATCTTATTGAGAAAGAGGTTCATGGATTATCTGATTGCCTCTTACTGTTTCCACCTCCTACATTCTCTCTGCCGACCTGGGTTCGAACATCAACCAAGAAACAAAACCTATAACAAAATCTTTTTTCGAAAATTAAAACAAGATTTTTGGGATGTTCCATTGGTGACTCGAAATTAAAAGGGACACATAAGTGTTCTATAAAAAAAAAAAAAAAAAAAAAAAAAAAAAAAAAAAAAAAAAAAAAAAATCGTCTTGTTTCATGTTCTATGTGATAAATGTTCTATGTGATAAAAGAAGAAGATAGGTGAGTAGGTGATTGCACTTGGTTTATGTGGTGTGTGATTAGAAATGATATATTATATGGAGTATATATCTAGGTTTAAGAATATTTTTAGGTTAGAAGGGTACTATGGGCCAAATAGTTAAAGTAACCCATATTATGTGTTTATGATTTTTGGGCTGAAACCAAATCTTTTGTGTTACCAATTAGTGTTAGGCTGAATTTTTTGAGTTCGTTGGATTATAAATTGAGCTAGTTTTCGTGAAACCAAGGAATTAAAGTGATAATCGTAACACGCTCGTTGACAAGGCTAAACCGAGATCGTGTGTTTATGAATTTTAAGTTTGACTTTTTTTTTTCTTTCAAATATTTTCAAAATACATTCAAGCTACTTAAAAAATGGATAATTAAAACCATTCGGACAACTATAAAAATACATTCAAGCTACTTAAAAAATATTTTCATATATACTTAAAAAATGGATAATTAAAACCGTTCGGACAATTATAAAAAAACAAACAACATTATTTCATTCAGATTCAGACATTATAGCCACCTCTTACCAGTAAGATGTGGTAGTCAGATTCAGACCAAAACATCTTAATGAAACAAACACACCCTAAATTGCTAGTGTTGGTGTTGGTGCTGGTTATGTTGCTGCAGCTGAAAAAGATTAAAATTATAGTTTTTTTTTGCTGCTGTTGCTAAAAAAATTAAAATTAGTTTATTTTTGAAAAATAATCTCCATAATCTTTTAAAAGCTGGTTTTGGAAACTTATTTTTTGGGAACTTATTTTTCTAAAATAATTCACAATTTTAGTTTACCAAACACAGATTATTTTTTGAGCAAAGCTTATTTTTCAAAAAAATAATCAAAATCTCTCATAATCTCTCATAATCCTTGACGCCAAACATACCTGTTGTGTTTTGTTACTTGAAGTTAATCATACATAGGTACAAAGGATGAAAATGATCTTGTCCTTTGTTTTATCCAACATTTTCGTTATTTAAACATATGGCTTATGTGTTCGGCCATATCTCAACTAATTATAATGTATGCATATTTTTTTTTTAACTTACAATTCTTAAATTTGAGTAATGTGTAATGCTTGTAATACCTTTTACAAAACAAGTTTAAATGACAAGTTTTAAAATACACTGAAAGATAATTTTTAGATTACTAAATTGTCGAATGTTACATAAGTGCCCAACATTATATATAAGCTAACCCTAACACATGAGCTTGGGCTCAAATAATACAAATACTATACTAATACAAATAAATCCACTACCAGCCCCCCCCCAACCCACAGTTGGAGCCGGAATGGAACAAGTACTCAAACTATTCCAAAATTCGGAAAACAGAGCAGAAAGAAGACCCTTGGTGAAGATATCCGCAAACTGATGACGAGAAGGGACTTGCAAAACACGCACATGTCTAACAGCAACTAAATCACGTACAAAATGAATGTCGATCTTAATATGTTTCGTGCGTTGATGTTGCACAGGATTAGAAGATCGCGCTAACATTGTGACAGTAAAAAAGCGTATTGGAATACAATGGTGTGTGAAGCTTACGCAAGAGATTACGTAACCAACACGTTTATGCAACAACATTGGCAATACCACGATACTCTGTATCCGCACTGGAATGAAAAAGTGCAACCTGACATTTAGAGGACCTGGAGAAAAGATTGTTTCCAAGAAACACACAATACCCAGAACTAGACCGACGAGTAGTCGAACATCCTGCCCAGTCAGCATCAGAATATGCAACCAAAGAGGTAGTAGAAGCAAAAAACAACTACAAACCATAACTCATAGTGCCACGAACATATCGCAAACTCTGTTTGAGGGCAAAGAAATGAGGCTCCCGCCGATCGTGCAAAAATAAACAAACATGTTGCACCGCATAAGCAATATATGGACGAGTAAACATAAGATGCTGGAGAGAACCTGCAAGACTGCGATACAAAGTAGGATCCTCCATATGATCCCCATCAACACCTAACTTGGATTCAGTGTCTATCGGTTTATGACATGGATTTCAATTGAGCACGCTCAAGGACCTTGGAAGCATATTCTCCTGAGACAAAAACATACATGTAGCAGTACGAACAACAGAAGTCCCTAAAAAATAATTAAGAGGACCCAAATCAGTCATGAAGAACTCCTGATGAAGAGAGGCAATAACACCCTATAATATGGTAGTAGAAGAAGCTGTCAAAACAATATCATCAACATATAGCAATAAATAAGAAACATGAGTCCCACACTTGTAGATAAATAGAAAAGAATCACACCGACTCTGTTGAAACCTAACACGAGTAGCATAACTAGTTAATCTCTAAAACCATGCCCGAGGAGCTTGCTTAAGACCATAAAGAGACCGCTAAAGAAGACAAACATGATCTGGATGCTGCAAATCCTGAAAACCAGTTGGTTGATGCATGTAAACTCTCTCAGACAAACTACTATGAAGAATTACATTCTTGACATCAAGCTGGTGAACATGCCAATGTCGAGAAACTACAAGATTAAGAACAGTACGAATAGTGGTCGGCTTAACAACAGGGCTAAAAGTCTCATCAACATCAACACCAAACTGGAAAAAAAATCAACCAGCTTAAATATTATTTAATCCTCAAACTTTTATCATTTGTCGTTTATAACTCATAGACTTTTTCTTTCTCGCGATGACTACATATTAAACTTGTAAGTGTTGCATCAAGGGTCACACCAAAATACAAGTTTGCATGTATATTTATTTGTCTTTATACACTATCGCTTTGCACGGGTATTCATCTAGTCATGGATAACGTTTCTGTTAATACAAATATCGCTTAAAAACATTATTTGTATTATACGATATTTTCTAAATTTTGTTAACGACAATTATAAACTTAGATCATGCAAAGTTTTAAAATAGACAAGTTTTAAACAATAGTTTCAACTTTACATATACAATAGTTTTAAACTAATCATATTGCTTGTACAAACACTATAGTTTACTTACACTTGACAAAATACTTTTTATTTTGACAAGAACTTAACTAGACATTTTTATTTTACAAAGTATACTTACACTTTAAAATACACAAGTTTACTTTCCTTTTTAAGAAAATCAAAAACATTTTTACCTCATGCATGAAGTTATCAAGAGTTGACTTTTCTGAATCGTCACATCAAGAATATTTTCTAATATGGAAATATCCTACATAGATTTTGGAAAGATTTGATTTTGATTTTGGAAAGATTTTCAAACAAAATCTAAGTGAGATTTTTGTCAGACATCCCGCGGACCCCTTTCGTATAAAGGGCGGACCCCTTCGAAAGGGTCTGCAGAATCCGTAGATCTGACAGACTTCTGGCTATAAATACTCTGTATTTTCTCTCATACATTTCATTCTCAGTTCATAGTCAGTACCACATACTTACATATCTATTTTAGTAACTCTACACTAACCCTCTTTTTAGAAAAGAGATAATCATCACCATTAAAGACAACAAAGCTTTAAAGTTTTGTTACTAGTCTTTACATTGTACATTGTATTGTATATTGTTCATCATCATACACCATCATTGTATCAAGCCACCATAAACCTTGTAGAGTGATTGGTTAGTTTTTAGTCCTCAAAATACATAGTGTGACGAGAGTGGTTGTACCCAAGAAAGAACTTGACATCTAGCTTAGTGTCAGAAATAGTGTATAAGCAACGTGTATGGTTTTCTTCGCCGGATAATGGAGCTTGTTGACTAGTGAAAGGATACTCTCGGGTTGGTGATGTGCTATCGTTGTAGGTATAGATTATTGTATTCAAGTTTTAAATTTAAATTTAGCCGACTTAACCTATAACAAACACTAACGAGCAGTGTACCCGATCAATGTAGCCTAGTTGGTAAGTAGAGTGTCGATCACTAAGAGTGGAACGTTAACACTTAAATATCTATCTGTATTTTAATCCTAAAGTTAGTTCTAATTAAACATAATCTAATGCAAGGGGGTTTTCAGCCTGAGAGACTGGCACGATGTTTAGATTAAGTAAATTGTAAACAAAAGTAATGAGGCGAATGACACACACGTACAGAGATAGAAACACAAATAACAGATAAGAGGTCAAGCCGATAGTAAGGAAGATGTACTCGCTAATTGTTTAGTTATATATGATGAATCCTAATTATGTTCTTTCTCTTTGGTTGCTCATGTGTATGTGTATATCGTGCCAATGTTTAGACCAACCTAAACGTCTAGATTTCAGGTATTAAGTCTTCTCAACGGACTAATCCTGTCATGATTAATCAGAAATCCGAATAAAGTCTCCCTTAATGATTATCAATTTATTAATTAACCACTTAGGGCTTACATAAATCATGCAAACGATATTTATGAAGTAATAATGTAATCAAAACATACGCATGACCATTGCAAACCAATAAAACATCATATAATATGTAAACGAATGTAAGAGATTAAGTACGATCAAATAGTAAAAAATATGCTACTTATGAAGTTATGCACTAGTAGGACCTTCTTATTTCTCTGATTTCGTCCTTCTGGTTGTGTCTTGTGTGGTTAGTCGTCGCCTTCTGTGTGTGGTATCGTCCCCGATTTTGGCAGTCGAATGGGGTATTTAAACATTTTGGAAACAGAGTATAACGACCTAAAAATTTGAAAATAATTTTTCGTATGATACGACTTAATCTATTATCGAATACGATACGTTATATTTAAATTTTGGAAACATGGGAAACTCTTTACACAACTTGATTCTCCACACAACAAAGAATCAGGAACAATAAACCTCATTTCTTAATTCGATCATTTGATCACAAAACAAGACGCAAAGTAAGTCGCACTCGGAACAGATTTGAAATCGATATACATTTTTAGAAAACGACCAAACTCGATCCAAATCAATTTCTACCCATTTTAATTGTGTTCTACAATCATATTTATGTTACTAAACTTGTTTTCAACCATTTCCATAAGTTGTACTCGAATGGAAATTAATTTGGACAATTATTTATAAAACCCGATCGGTTTTAATATCACAAAACAAAAACAAAACACACTAGCCAAACTAAATGATTTCACCATCCTCTTTATACCTAATATCATCATAATGGAGCATGTATCATGTCTTAGTGTCCCAACTCACCTCCACTCATATTAAACAATCAAAAAGTAATGTTTTCAATTTGTATATATCGATCGACTAATTATTCTGTATAAAGCAAAAGCATGTGTCAAACCAAACTCAATACTCGTACCTTTTTCCTCCTACTTTTGCAGCCAATAACTCCATAATGAGCTTATAATATGAAACGGTGGGTCAGCTCATCCCCACTCCACTTATTATTCAAATAAAACTATCGGTTTTTATATATATTGTACATCGAATCATGCATTCGTTATACGTCCACTTTGGTACACATCCAAGCAAATATTCCTAACTCTTTCCTCACCTCTCAAAGACCAGAAACACTCCTTATTGTTAGAATTCAAATATCTTGACATTCAAATAAATAAATAAACATCAAAGAGCATGTAGCGGAATCAAGGATCTTTAATTTAACACATATAAAGTATTACCGTATAATAAAAGGAACGTACCTTGTGTAACCACTCGTAAAATTTCCCATTTACTTTACAGAATTATTATCCTTTTTCCCCGGATAATTTTTTATTTATTTATTTGATTGTATCTCCTATCTTATGTGACGTAGCTCACATCCTTGATAAACGTGCTCCCACGAGACCTGCCTAACGAACCTAATGTTTATTTCATAAACATAACGATATGAAAACATTACAAAATACCATTTACCATTTTACGATAATTCCTTAACAAACGTATAAACAAAACATTCATTATCTATATAGAGTTTCTAGGAAACCATAAAATTCATCACAACACCAAATATGAATAACTAAACCTCAGAACATAAAAATACAACTTATCTAAGCTAATGTACAAGTTATCAAAGCACCAGAAACCCTAATTCTATTTCAGCTCCCGGTAAAACCCTAATTTCATAAAACTATGATTTTATGTGTTCATTTCACAAACCCTAAATTATTTACACAATATTTTTACAAAATATTAATTGTACAAGTTATTAAAGCTAGAGTACAAGTCTTATTCATGAAACCATTTATTTACAAAATCTTTAATAAAATCCTATTTATATTATTTTTAAAGCATGATTTACAAATCATTTATGCATGACTCTTATAAATTATTTTTCCTAAACTCTTGAAATATTTTTACAAGTCTTTTAACCCAAGGTACAAGTGCCTAATGCACAAGAATCAAAAATCCCATTTATTTACTTTTAAGCATAACAAAAATTAACAAATAATTTTTATTAATTACTAAATTGTTAAAACTATATTTTTCTCATATCCTACATTATAATACAACCATATTAAGCATATGTTGCTACCCTCCTAAGCACAAAACCAATCCTTCCATTTATTTCCAAATTCGATATATATTTTAAATATAACAAACCATAAATATTTTCTAACCATCTAAATACATAAACCAACTAAGATTTATCTTGCCCTAAACCCTAGTTACAACTCACTAAACCCATTGTACAAAACCCCAAAGCTTATTCGACCCTCCCCCTCCTAAAACCTGTTTCGATCTCAACTACACAACTTAACTAAATTTTACATTCACTAGATACATTGTATTTGGCAATGAACACACTTCATGTCCTCTCCCCTCTCCTCTTCATTCTCTTCTAAAAACCCTTCCACATGTCACCCTTCATCTTCAAGAACTTCCCTTATTGGTAGTTAAAAACCATGGATATTATTCGGCCACATCATCCCATTTCCCCCTCCTATCCAAGTGGCACTTTGTTTAGTTTCTGTCAGCCATGGTCTCCTCACCTTGTTTCCTTATCTCTTCTTACAAACCCTAATTCCCACTTCTATAAATAGCAGCCTATGTAACACTTCTCTTCTCACCATCACACGACCAAACATCAAACACAATTCCATCACATTTCCACTCTGATCACAACCCTACAATACTCTCAACCCAAACCTAGAAAGTCCAGAAGAAGAGGAGAAACACTAGAAAACAAGGGTCGAACCAATTCAATTCATAAACCCTAGTCGAACTCACATCCTAAGTAAGTTCCATTAACCCTTTTAAATTCAGTTATTTACTTTATATATGATCCTAAAAACACTAAAACACAATCACTAAAAAGAAACCAAATCAAACATATTAAGTTTTCCTTTTCTCTTTTGTTTTCTGTTCGACAGTAAACATCAACGCACCCTATATGTTCGAACGTATGATAAAACAAATCAATAACGAGTAAAACATGTTAAAACATATTTAATAACATCATATCTTATGTGAAAATCTAGTAAGAAATCTTTAAAACCCCTAAAACCCAATCGGGTGGGTTTTCTGTGTTCCAGTCGAGCCAAAAAACCAACCCCAGCCCAACTTTTGATCTGAAAACCAACCACCAAACGCTACCCATAAAATCTAATTTTTGGTACTTATAAAGTTCATCCAGCTACCTTTATTCAGGAAAAAGAATCATTAAAAATGATTAAATTTTCGCTAAGATATTAAGTCCTAAAAACTGCCCCATATCGCTAAATATAGGAACCTGATTATCAGTTATGATTTTTCAATAAATATCGACCAGAGACCTAACTTTCAACCCAGATTTCGACACCCACATGAACTCTAAAAATTCTGCCCTTTTGGCATGTCAAACTTCAACCAGCAAACTTGTTTTAGAAGAAAGAAGCTCGTAAAAATATCAATCGAGTCAAAATATATTTAGCTCCAAAGTTTTGCTCATATCGCTAAAACTAGAAAGGTTTTATTTCAGTTATTTTATTCCGTTTTTATCAACCAACCGCCCGACTTTTGAACTAATTTTAGACCATCAAATGACTTTCAAAATTTATGAAATTTGGTATGTTTTAAGATTACCTAGTGAACTTATTTTAGAAAGAAGAATTTTGTAAAACCATCGAGTAGTTTAAAAGTTATCTATGTTCAAAAATCACCCCTCGCTAGTCCTTAAACCATATTTTCCAGATTTTCAACTCTATTTAATTTCTACTTCACCTAGTCGAATTTGGCCAAATATTTCGAATAGCAAAGGATTTTTATAAATAACGAAACTTGGTAAATCTTTAGACGGCCTAGCTAACTTTTTATAGAAACAATGAACACGTAAAATCATCTAGTATTTGTTAAGATATTCGCATCCAAAACTCTACCAAAGTCACTAAGTTTATGCGAATTATTTTTAAGTAATTAGAGTTTCATGGGCTAATTTTGTAAATAATTATTATCAAGGGTTATTTTTGACAATAACAAATGAACAGGGTAGAAAGTGTTATTTTTGAAACTTAAGGGTAGAAACTGTCATTTTCCAAAAGTCCAGGGTATAAACTGTCATTTGACCAAACCTTATGGATTAAAGCGTAACTTTTCATAACCATTATTTTTATCAATTTTATTCTTATTTTGCGAACCAATATTAATGTAATACGTTTATTTTATTGATGAACCAACGAACGAACAAAAGATATATTTAACGAACGAACGATCAGAAATATAAGATAATAAGATAAAATCTTATTTTGAAAAGACTTCATGTTGTCTCATTCCAAATATCTAATCAACAACCAAACAACGAAACGAAACGAACAAAAGAACATATAATCATTAGAAATGATTACTGAATATTGGCATAACAACCCAGGTTCCTTGTCCGGAGACGTTTATCAACTTTCTGTCATTTTGTTTTCCATCCAAACTGCTCAGGTGAGTTCATAGTCCCACTTTTTATATACGTTTTTCTAAATATGTGGGGAGATACATGCTACCAAACCGAACACAAGTACTTTTCCGTATACTTTCCTGATTTATATTGCATAAGTTTAACTGTTGCCTATTTAAAAGACCCTCTATCATGAACCATTAATCACTTCCGGGTGAGCGCGAATATTATGAATAGATCTATTGGATTGACAATCCCGTTGTGTTGCTGGATAAGTAACCCAATGCATTTTATTTGAAAACGTTTAATAAAGAGTTCAGGCAAACTCCTACTCGAGGGCATAATTGCTACATTTAATTATGTAGTGATTTACATCATAGCTTATAACTATGATGTCCATCGTGTTAACGCCTTGCGATTCATGAGACTTAGAGCAATATATAACGAACCGCGATATAACTGAATTACGTTTTACTTAGCTTGTGTTCAAATCGATTATTTAACGTTAAACGCTATGGATTCACTCAACCTTTTTGTTGACCTTTTAGCATGTTTATCTCAGGTTATGAAGCATGGCATGGCACGGGATTGGCTATGGACTGTCTATTTTGTTATCATTCAACAAATAACGTATTTTCATTAATGTATTTCGGAACCTCCTGCTGGGACCTGCATATTGTAACTCTGATATAAATGAATGATAACAATTTTATCTAAAAACGTCTCTTTTCGAGTCGTTTTCTATTATCATGACTGTGAACTGTGAAGTAGCACCCCAACTTATATTTCCGCTGCGAATATCGAAAACGGGGGTGTTACAGAGTGGTATCAGAGCTCATGGTTATAGAGAACCAAATGTTTTCAAACATTGGACTATAACCGCGTTTCCAAAAATAAACAAACTTACACCATAAAGTCCTACGCCCTCCGTGCCAGGTATGTTTCAGTATTTAGAGCATCCTTTATTGTGACTATATGGCATGGATAATGCACATATCTGATAATTATTTGATTAGCTTTATTTGCAAATTTCGAATTGCTTATTATCACTATTTGCGGGTTACTACAGTATCATGTCCCCCGAAACTCCCGAACCTAACGAAACACCTTCCCGTACTATATGTACATCACCTACCCATTCTCTTAAGAAAACCACATCCGAAAAAAATTTTATTAGTTGCCCAACAACATTCGAGGTTAGGACAAAATTCACACCAAGAAACAATTCAGAAAGATGTCGAATCAAATCCTCTTGAATCTGACACTCCAGAAACCCTATCATTTGTGTATTATCCTTAATAGACAAATGGCTTCGTATAAACTATACCTAGAGCCCAATAAGTGTCACTTATCTTTTTCCTCCCGAACCTAGTCAACTTACCAACCTAGAGCCCAGTAAGTAACAGAGAAATTTGAGGATTTAATCCTTATCTTGGAAATAGAAAATCCTAAACCTACTTCATGCAATATTAATAAAAGATCTTGTATTAATTGTTTTTGGTAAAAACAATCAATCAAGTTATTAATATATGCTATTCTCAACCAGACATACCATAACCATAGAACCTGATGAAGCGAAAAGTGTACCGCTTTTAGGGGGTCATTTAAGCCCTAAATCGTATTTATTTGATCAAATATTGCCCTAAATCGTTTCTTTTGTCATTTTAGGTACTTTGGAGAAGAAATCTGGAAAAGGAAGCATTTTGGACGTTTTTGGAGCATAAAAGTGAAGAAAACGACAAAGTCTCAAAATTACGCTGGAAAGTACCTTTGACGGCGTCAGGGATTGCCCTTGACGGCGTCATGGCTTGGCAAAAAAGGTGGATATGAAAATTACTCATGATAAGCCAGAGAATTTTGCATGAAAAATCTGACGGCGTCACCCTTTGAAGTGATCAAGGTCGTCACGGTTTAAATTAAAGAGGGACGGCGTCAAGCCCATTTCTGACGGCGTCAAGCCTTGATAAGCCAGAGCGGATTTTGGAGGACTAAAGAGGGACGGCGTCAGGAAGGCCATCCGGGAACCCTAAAAGCGGCGAGGTGACGGCGTCAGGATCTACAACGTGACGCCGTCAGCCCTTAAACTCTATATATAGTTTTGCAATTTTTTGTCATAGGGTGGAACTTATTGTGTGTAACTTTGGAGGAGAAACCCTAAGACGAATTTCTGCCATTTTTAAGGGTTTTCATACCCTTGGATCTCCCATGTTTAATTGAAGATAAGTGATTATTTAATCATTCAATATGTCTATGTGTTGTTTGATTATATCTTGTTCTTGTCTTTTGATTAACATGCTAGGCTAGATTTATCTTGTGTTTGCTTAGATCTAATGAAACCTAGCTATTGATTATTGGTTATTAGTGTGTTATTAATTGTATTGGATGATTGTTCATCGATGTTAGGCTTAAGAAAACTGGCTAACTTCCTATTCGGTAACTTGCTTGAACGTCTTAAGAAACATGAACCAATGCGTACTAAGGTTTTTATGGTTGTATTTAATGCATGAGCGAATTCTAGTGATCCCATGTTAGGAGCTTCCTAGCCGGCTCGACATAGGAGTGAAGTAGGAGCTTGTAGAGTTGGGGAAGTACGTACGCCACCCCACGATTGGTATTAAGGAATACACCCGTCATCCACGCAATTAATACACACTAATCAACCGGTAAAAGATAGTTAGGGAGTAAGGAAATCTAAGTAAACACATTTCTCTCCACATAAGTTTCACAACCTTTTCATTTTCAGTTATTTTATTTTATTTGCATTCGTAGTTACTTGGGTTAGTTGACTAGCAACTAATTCCGCCCACTCCTTCAAACCCGAGATTTTACTTGCTTTCATAAAAAATATAAAAATAAAAAAAGAATCTTCTCTCACCCTTAGACCTATTAGAATAGTTTTTCAATCCTAACGACACTATTCCCTGTGGAGAACGATCAATCCCCCGTACTTACCACTACACTATACTACATCGGTCAGGTACACTGCCTGGTGGGGTTGTAAGCCTCTTGAGATCCCTCGAGAGGTAAAACCTGTTGTAAGGTTGCAAAACCACGCATCAAGTTTTTGGCGCCGCTGCTGGGGAATAGTTATTGTTTAGGTTGAATTTTTATTTTATAGGTCTACTCACTAGATTCCTTTCTAGTGAGATTTTTATTTTATTTTTCTAGGTTTTCTTTAGTCTATCTTTTTTTCTTCGTTTCTTTGTTCGTAACCATTACCATCCGACATCATGGAAGGTGGTAATATCCTCGATCCCAACAACCCACCTCCTAGAGCCCGTACCTTAGGAGAGTATTCCCGTCCTAGCCACCATGGCTATCGAAACACCATTGAGCTCACTCAAGGAGCCAATGTCACACCCTTGCGATCCGACACCATCCGGTTGGTGCAAAGCGGATGCGCATTCCATGGACTTCGTTCTGAAGATCCTAATCAACATCTCAAGGACTTTCTTAAAATCGTTGATTCCATAGACCTTGATGTTGCCACTCGAGAGACGACCCGACTACGTCTCTTTCAATTCTCTCTGCGGGACCAAGCTAGTCAATGGCTAGAGCGTCTACTCGCAGGATCCATCACCTCTTGGGATGATCTCACCACTCGTTTCCTTGCTCAGTTTTTCCCACCGGGAAGAACTACCAAGCTAAGGAATGATATCTTGATGTTCCAACAACGTCAAGGCGAAACCCTCTACGAGGCATGGACTCGATTCAAGGACTTACTCCAAAAAGTCCCTCACCATGGCATAGAACTTTGGCTCCAAGTCCAAATCTTCTATGACCATATCAATCTCTCCACGAGGCAAATCATTGACCAAGCGGCCGGTGGTAAGCTCCGTGATCTAAGTGCGGAACAATCATGGGCTCTCCTAGAAGATCTTGCTCTTTATGACAACGAAAGTTGGAGTGATCCCCGTGATTTGAATAAAACGGTCAAGGCAATATCTTTGCCTTCGAACAATTCAAGCACTTCCGACCGTAGGATCATAGAACTTGAAGATCAAGTCAAGTTTTTTATGAAATCCTACGAGGCTCCTAAACCTTCAAGCCAAGTGAACAAAATCACTTCTTCATGTGAATTATGTAGTGGTCCCCACGACACTCGTGATTGCATGGAACTCCCCGAACAAGCTTTTGCGGACTACGCATCCTCGCGTACCGACGGAGCGGGAGACAAGTGGTACACTTTCAAACCCGAGCCAAACCCCTACGGTGATTCGTACAACCCCTCATGGAAAAATCACCCAAACCTTAGGTGGAAACAAAACCAAAACGCACAACAAACCAATTCTTCCAACCCACCTAATCGTTTCCAATCAAGCGGTTCCAACTTGAACCGTACTTTCAACAACAATCCTTCCAGCAATGGTAGTACCAATAACTTTGAAGGATTGATGTCTCAATTTATGGCATCTCAAGAAGCTCGTTTAGCCAAGTTTGAAGCCGATTTCAAACAAAAACAAAGCGAGATGACCAATAAGATTGACACTTTGTTGAAAGCCCTCAATGACCGAGAAATGGGAGCACTCCCTAGCAACACGGTCAAGAACCCGAAACTAAACGTCAACGCCATTTCATCGGTTTCGTCTCCTAGTTCTTGTCCACAATATTATTCGGTCAATTCCATGAGCTCGTGTTTCAAACATCCCACTCAAAACCTTGACAATGAATTCAAGGAGCTCCACCTTGAAAGTCCGGTTGTTGATGTGTTGGATGAGAAGAAGCTCAAGTTAGGCGAAAAAGGGACCGCCTTTGTTCAAAACAAGCTACCTAAGAAGTTAGATGATCCGGGCTTATTTGTTCTACCTTGCAAGATCGGTAATTCGGAGGCTTATGACACATTAGCCGATCTTGGATCAAGCCTTAACCTACTTCCGTTACCTCTCTACACCTCTCTAAAACCAGGGAAACTTGAAGAAACCGAGGTGATAATAGGCTTAGCGGATGGGAGTGTTGCTTACCCGGTTGGAGTAGTCAAGGACGTGTTAGTACACATAGGAAAACTAACCATTTTAGCCGATTTCCACGTCCTTGATATGGTTAGCGACCCTACATGCCCTTTGTTGATAGGTAGAGGATTTTTGGCGACCGCTAGTGCTATGATTGATTGTAAGGAATCTAACATAGCGGTAGGAGAAGGAGATACTTGGTCAGTCTATGATGTGAAGAAACACGCCTATGATACTAGTGAGGAACCAACACCCCATTGGTTAGAATTAAATAGGAGACCATCTAGATATGGACCTTGGATCGATAGAGACTTCATAGGACCCCAACGCCCATTTTACCTAGAAGAGGACTTTGTTAACCGAACACATACGGTAGAGCAACTCTTGGCTAGGGACACCGAATTGGATCCGTTTGAAGACCCTCTAGTTTTTAGGAGGATGATTGATTTCCTAGGAGTTTTGCCAATTAACCTAGGGATGAATAAGTGGAATTGTGAGGACGATGATCATTAGTGGGATTGGGACAAACCACCCAAATATGGAGATGGGTCATGGCATATTAAGATGACATTGTATGACCCGGATGGAGAGAAGTTTGAAAAGATATATTGTACTAAGCGGACCAATAGAAAACTTCAATCCAAGCTTAACCCTAAAGACGTCCTCGATGACGAACTCACTTACATAGGGTAGAAGGACTTTGAGTCTAGCTACAAGACTCGTTAATAAAGAAAAGCGCTTCTTGGGAGGCAACCCAAGCTTTATTTGCTTTGTGTGTTTATTTATTTGTTTGTTTGATTTTATTTGCTTCCGTATGTATGTTTAATATTTATTATTATTGATTCATGTTCAAAAGTAAATTGTGAAAATGCTTTATCTTGTTTTTAACTTCGTCTTAACTACATATAAAGGTATTTTGCAAAAGTTAAGTGTAAGGGAAATCCAAATCGGTTTATTAGAACAAATGAACATGAATCGTAATAATAATAAATTAACATACATATTAGTAATTGTTTGAGTCAAATGCTTGTATCGAGTCATAATGATGTTTTGCAGGAATTCCAGGAAGTAAGGTATAGGTTTTTACAAAAAATTTCCGGAAACTTAACATGAGAATTCTGTCAGATCATTTCTAACGGCGTCAGGCTTTACAACCTGACGGCTTCAGGTTTTAATCTTCTGAAAATTTTGAAAGTTTTGTTTTCATAAAAAGTTTTTATAAAATCTCTAACTTATAATCTCCAGGAATCTGCAAAATTATCATTCCACAAGCATTATATCCTTATATATAGAATTTATCCCGCCGATGTTATGCAGGTTTTCGTGTTTGTTTTCTCAGGTTTAACAGGTTATTTTGGACAAGGAAATGTTTGTTGGATCAAGCTTATGGCGATGCATTAGTCATGAAGCTTCAACATTACTTTGGAAGAAGATCTAACCATGTTGCCACATTATCCACCAAGCGAATCAGGGGAGTATTTGATTTCATTCTTTTACCTTATTACTTTTACATCTTGTTATTTGAACATTGGGGACAATGTTCATCTTAAGTGTAAGGGGAGGGGGGGTAAAGTACGATTAGAGAATACAATTGCACTTGATTTTTGTTTGTTTAATAGTAGATGTGTAATAAAACTGAGATAAATACTTGTTAAGGCAATTTTAGTGCCAAATTTAAAATTTTTTACAACATTTAGGAGTGAAACTTTGATCTTAATGAGCGTCTCACGGATAGGAGTTATATGACTAGCACAAAACCGTACCACTAAAAAAAATTTCCACCCCCAAATATGTGAGGTTCACCCCTAGAATTGGTAGGAAAAGCATTTATGCTATGATGTGTGTACCGGTAGCACTTAGATTCTAGAACTTGCGTTAGGACCATTCCGAGGCCACAAGTGAGACTACATTCGTGTAGTTAGATTTACTATATGATAAGAGGCATTAGGATTAACCCATTGTTTTACACCTGTGTTTTTGTTATAATTACATTGGCTACATTGGTCAAGTAATTCTCCCACACCCTTTGCGTTGTACTCATTTTTAGTACACGATACCCCTAGTACACCCCTCAGAGCCTATCTTTTCGTTTCTAACTTTAAGCATTTTACTTAAAGGAAGAATTTGTTACACCCCACTAAAATGTACACCCAAATCGCCTTAGCCTACCTTGTATGCACTCATTTTTAGTGCATTATTGTGACAACATTTGTTTATACCCAAGTTAATTATCTAATTGATTACATGGTTGCTAAGTCGAGTCATATCCTTGTACATATTGTTTTGGGACGATTGGGACTCGTGGGTAAAGTACTAGTGTAATGGAGTAATGGGGAAGAACATCATTATTACCCCCATATGTGCTAAATATTTTAAAAGTACTCCAAGTGTTTCGATTATCTTAATTCGAGTCATTAGGATAGTTATTTGTAAAGTTATGTAAAAGTTCAAGTGTAAGGGGAATGCAACGCCCCTGCGATGTATTATTTTGGATGGTAGGACAAAAGTGTATGCAAAAAAAAAAAAAAAAAAAAAAAAAAAAAAAAAAAAAATCAAGAAAAATACAAAAAAATGAGAAAAAGAAAAGTAGAAAAAACATACGGACTACCATCCCGTTTCATTTTATGTTTATTTTATGATTTTGTTATTTTGTTTTTAGCTTAAGATTGAGTCGAGTCTTGGCTTAGCAACATTGTATAGTACATGTAATTAATCAAGATCTTTAACTCGCCACCAGTAAAATATCCCTTATCCAACAAAACCGTGTTTATCATATCCCTACACCTAATGTTATAACCCATGTAAAAGCCCTCTTTGACAGTTTATCTTAGGTGCTTACGCCTAGTGGAGGAGGTTTTTGATCCTTGCCCAAGCCTATGGTAATTTATTTGCTATGACAGGTAGTGAGAGATATTATCCGTTTTTATTTATGAGATTTATTTTGATGACACTTGAGAGATGTGAGTATCTAAACACTACTTGTGAGGTGCTAGTATGTAATCTCCGTGCTTATTATGATTAAAGTGGAACGACTAATTGTTGCAATTACTTTTATATTAGCGTTAAATGACCCCTGACTTGTATTTTGATTAGAATAAAAGCGCATTTGCTTGAGGACAAGCAAATCTCAAGTGTAAGGGTATTTGATGAAGCGAAAAGTGTACCGCTTTTAGGGGTCATTTAAGCCCTAAATCGTATTTATTTGATCAAATATTGCCCTAAATCGTTTCTTCTGTCATTTTAGGTACTTTGGAGAAGAAATCTGGAAAATGAAGCATTTTGGACGTTTTTGGAGCATAAAAGTGAAGAAAACGACAAAGTCTCAAAATTATGCTGGAAAGTACCTTTGACGGCGTCAGGGATTGCCCTTGACGGCGTCATGGCTTGGCAAAAAAGGTGGATATGAAAATTACTCATGATAAGCCAGAGAATTTTGCATGAAAAATCTGACGGCGTCACCCTTTGAAGTGATCAAGGTCGTCACGGTTTAAATTAAAGAGGGACGGCGTCAAGCCCATTTCTGACGGCGTCAAGCCTTGATAAGCCAGAGCGGATTTTGGAGGACTAAAGAGGGACGGCGTCAGGAAGGCCATCTGGGAACCCTAAAAGCGGCGAGGTGACGGCGTCAGGATCTACAACGTGACGCCGTCAGCCCTTAAACTCTATATATAGTTTTGCAATTTTTTGTCATAGGGTGGAACTTATTGTGTGTAACTTTGGAGGAGAAACCCTAAGACAAATTTCTGCCATTTTTAAGGGTTTTCATACCCTTGGATCTCCCATGTTTAATTGAAGATAAGTGATTATTTAATCATTCAATATGTCTATGTGTTGTTTGATTATATCTTGTTCTTGTCTTTTGATTAACATGCTAGGCTAGATTTATCTTGTGTTTGCTTAGATCTAATGAAACCTAGCTATTGATTATTGGTTATTAGTGTGTTATTAATTGTATTGGATGATTGTTCATCGATGTTAGGCTTAAGAAAACTGGCTAACTTCCTATTCGGTAACTTGCTTGAACGTCTTAAGAAACATGAACCAATGCGTACTAAGGTTTTTATGGTTGTATTTAATGCATGAGCGAATTCTAGTGATCCCATGTTAGGAGCTTCCTAGCCGGCTCGACATAGGAGTGAAGTAGGAGCTTGTAGAGTTGGGGAAGTACGTACGCCACCCCACGATTGGTATTAAGGAATACACCCGTCATCCACGCAATTAATACACACTAATCAACCGGTAAAAGATAGTTAGGGAGTAAGGAAATCTAAGTAAACACATTTCTCTCCACATAAGTTTCACAACCTTTTCATTTTCAGTTATTTTATTTTATTTGCATTCGTAGTTACTTGGGTTAGTTGACTAGCAACTAATTCCGCCCACTCCTTCAAACCCGAGATTTTACTTGCTTTCATAAAAAATATAAAAATAAAAAAAGAATCTTCTCTCACCCTTAGACCTATTAGAATAGTTTTTCAATCCTAACGACACTATTCCCTGTGGAGAACGATCAATCCCCCGTACTTACCACTACACTATACTACATCGGTCAGGTACACTGCCTGGTGGGGTTGTAAGCCTCTTGAGATCCCTCGAGAGGTAAAACCTGTTGTAAGGTTGCAAAACCACGCATCAAGTTTTTGGCGCCGTTGCCGGGGAATAGTTATTGTTTAGGTTGAATTTTTATTTTATAGGTCTACTCACTAGATTCCTTTCTAGTGAGATTTTTATTTTATTTTTCTAGGTTTTCTTTAGTCTATCTTTTTTTCTTCGTTTCTTTGTTCGTAACCATTACCATCCGACATCATGGAAGGTGGTAATATCCTCGATCCCAACAACCCACCTCCTAGAGCCCGTACCTTAGGAGAGTATTCCCGTCCTAGCCACCATGGCTATCGAAACACCATTGAGCTCACTCAAGGAGCCAATGTCACACCCTTGCGATCCGACACCATCCGGTTGGTGCAAAGCGGATGCGCATTCCATGGACTTCGTTCCGAAGATCCTAATCAACATCTCAAGGACTTTCTCAAAATCGTTGATTCTATAGACCTTGATGTTGCCACTCGAGAGACGACCCGACTGCGTCTCTTTCAATTCTCTCTGCGGGACCAAGCTAGTCAATGGCTAGAGCGTCTACTCGCAGGATCCATCACCTCTTGGGATGATCTCACCACTCGTTTCCTTGCTCAGTTTTTCCCACCGGGAAGAACTACCAAGCTAAGGAATGATATCTTGATGTTCCAACAACGTCAAGGCGAAACCCTCTACGAGGCATGGACTCGATTCAAGGACTTACTCCAAAAAGTCCCTCACCATGGCATAGAACTTTGGCTCCAAGTCCAAATCTTCTATGACCATATCAATCTCTCCACGAGGCAAACCATTGACCAATCGGCCGGTGGTAAGCTCCGTGATCTAAGTGCGGAACAATCATGGGCTCTCCTAGAAGATCTTGCTCTTTATGACAACGAAAGTTGGAGTGATCCCCGTGATTTGAATAAAACGGTCAAGGCAATATCTTTGCCTTCGAACAATTCAAGCACTTCCGACCGTAGGATCATAGAACTTGAAGACCAAGTCAAGTTTCTTATGAAATCCTACGAGGCTCCTAAACCTTCAAGCCAAGTGAACAAAATCACTTCTTCATGTGAATTATGTAGTGGTCCCCACGACACTCGTGATTGCATGGAACTCCCCGAACAAGCTTTTGCGGACTACGCATCCTCGCGTACCGACGGAGCGGGAGACAAGTGGTACACTTTCAAACCCGAGCCAAACCCCTACGGTGATTCGTACAACCCCTCATGGAAAAATCACCCAAACCTTAGGTGGAAACAAAACCAAAACGCACAACAAACCAATTCTTCCAACCCACCTAATCGTTTCCAATCAAGCGGTTCCAACTCGAACCGTACTTTCAACAACAATCCTTCCAGCAATGGTAGTACCAATAACTTTGAAGGATTGATGTCTCAATTTATGGCATCTCAAGAAGCTCGTTTGGCCAAGTTTGAAGCCGATTTCAAACAAAAACAAAGCGAGATGACCAATAAGATTGACACTTTGTTGAAAGCCCTCAATGACCGAGAAATGGGAGCACTCCCTAGCAACACGGTCAAGAACCCGAAACTAAACGTCAACGCCATTTCATCGGTTTCGTCTCCTAGTTCTTGTCCACAATATTATTCGGTCAATTCCATGAGCTCGTGTTTCAAACATCCCACTCAAAACCTTGACGAAGAATTCAAGGAGCTCCACCTTGAAAGTCCGGTTATTGATGTGTTGGATGAGAAGAAGCTCAAGTTAGGCGAAAAAGGGACCGCCTTCGTTCAAAACAAGCTACCTAAGAAGTTAGATGATCCGGGCTTATTTGTTCTACCTTGCAAGATCGGTAATTCGGAGGCTTATGACACATTAGCCGATCTTGGATCAAGCCTTAACCTACTTCCGTTACCTCTCTACACCTCTCTAAAACCAGGGAAACTTGAAGAAACCGAGGTGATAATAGGCTTAGCGGATGGGAGTGTTGCTTACCCGGTTGGAGTAGTCAAGGACGTGTTAGTACACATAGAAAAACTAACCATTTTAGCCGATTTCCACGTCCTTGATATGGTTAGCGACCCTACATGCCCTTTGTTGATAGGTAGAGGATTTTTGGCGACCGCTAGTGCTATGATTGATTGTAAGGAATCTAACATAGCGGTAGGAGAAGGAGATACTTGGTCAGTCTATGATGTGAAGAAACACGCCTATGATACTAGTGAGGAACCAACACCCCATTGGTTAGAATTAAATAGGAGACCATCTAGATATGGACCTTGGATCGATAGAGACTTCATAGGACCCCAACGCCCATTTTACCTAGAAGAGGACTTTGTTAACCGAACACATACGGTAGAGCAACTCTTGGCTAGGGACACCGAATTGGATCCGTTTGAAGACCCTCTAGTTTTTAGGAGGATGATTGATTTCCTAGGAGTTTTGCCAATTAACCTAGGGATGAATAAGTGGAATTGTGAGGACGATGATCATTAGTGGGATTGGGACAAACCACCCAAATATGGAGATGGGTCATGGCATATTAAGATGACATTGTATGACCCGGATGGAGAGAAGTTTGAAAAGATATATTGTACTAAGCGGACCAATAGAAAACTTCAATCCAAGCTTAACCCTAAAGACGTCCTCGATGACGAACTCACTTACATAGGGTAGAAGGACTTTGAGTCTAGCTACAAGACTCGTTAATAAAGAAAAGCGCTTCTTGGGAGGCAACCCAAGCTTTATTTGCTTTGTGTGTTTATTTATTTGTTTGTTTGATTTTATTTGCTTCCGTATGTATGTTTAATATTTATTATTATTGATTCATGTTCAAAAGTAAATTGTGAAAATGCTTTATCTTGTTTTTAACTTCGTCTTAACTACATATAAAGGTATTTTGCAAAAGTTAAGTGTAAGGGAAATCCAAATCGGTTTATTAGAACAAATGAACATGAATCGTAATAATAATAAATTAACATACATATTAGTAATTGTTTGAGTCAAATGCTTGTATCGAGTCATAATGATGTTTTGCAGGAATTCCAGGAAGTAAGGTATAGGTTTTTACAAAAAATTTCCGGAAACTTAACATGAGAATTCTGTCAGATCATTTCTAACGGCGTCAGGCTTTACAACCTGACGGCTTCAGGTTTTAATCTTCTGAAAATTTTGAAAGTTTTGTTTTCATAAAAAGTTTTTATAAAATCTCTAACTTATAATCTCCAGGAATCTGCAAAATTATCATTCCACAAGCATTATATCCTTATATATAGAATTTATCCCGCCGATGTTATGCAGGTTTTCGTGTTTGTTTTCTCAGGTTTAACAGGTTATTTTGGACAAGGAAATGTTTGTTGGATCAAGCTTATGGCGATGCATTAGTCATGAAGCTTCAACATTACTTTGGAAGAAGATCTAACCATGTTGCCACATTATCCACCGAGCGAATCAGGGGAGTATTTGATTTCATTCTTTTACCTTATTACTTTTACATCTTGTTATTTGAACATTGGGGACAATGTTCATCTTAAGTGTAAGGGGAGGGGGGGTAAAGTACGATTAGAGAATACAATTGCACTTGATTTTTGTTTGTTTAATAGTAGATGTGTAATAAAACTGAGATAAATACTTGTTAAGGCAATTTTAGTGCCAAATTTAAAATTTTTTACAACATTTAGGAGTGAAACTTTGATCTTAATGAGCGTCTCACGGATAGGAGTTATATGACTAGCACAAAACCGTACCACTAAAAAAAATTTCCACCCCCAAATATGTGAGGTTCGCCCCTAGAATTGGTAGGAAAAGCATTTATGCTATGATGTGTGTACCGGTAGCACTTAGATTCTAGAACTTGCGTTAGGACCATTCCGAGGCCACAAGTGAGACTACATTCGTGTAGTTAGATTTACTATATGATAAGAGGCATTAGGATTAACCCATTGTTTTACACCTGTGTTTTTGTTATAATTACATTGGCTACATTGGTCAAGTAATTCTCCCACACCCTTTGCGTTGTACTCATTTTTAGTACACGATACCCCTAGTACACCCCTCAGAGCCTATCTTTTCGTTTCTAACTTTAAGCATTTTACTTAAAGGAAGAATTTGTTACACCCCACTAAAATGTACACCCAAATCGCCTTAGCCTACCTTGTATGCACTCATTTTTAGTGCATTATTGTGACAACATTTGTTTATACCCAAGTTAATTATCTAATTGATTACATGGTTGCTAAGTCGAGTCATATCCTTGTACATATTGTTTTGGGACGATTGGGACTCGTGGGTAAAGTACTAGTGTAATGGAGTAATGGGGAAGAACATCATTATTACCCCCATATGTGCTAAATATTTTAAAAGTACTCCAAGTGTTTCGATTATCTTAATTCGAGTCATTAGGATAGTTATTTGTAAAGTTATGTAAAAGTTCAAGTGTAAGGGGAATGCAACGCCCCTGCGATGTATTATTTTGGATGGTAGGACAAAAGTGTATGCAAAAAAAAAAAAAAAAAAAAAAAAAAAAAAAAAAAAAAATCAAGAAAAATACAAAAAAATGAGAAAAAGAAAAGTAGAAAAAACATACGGACTACCATCCCGTTTCATTTTATGTTTATTTTATGATTTTGTTATTTTGTTTTTAGCTTAAGATTGAGTCAAGTCTTGGCTTAGCAACATTGTATAGTACATGTAATTAATCAAGATCTTTAACTCGCCACCAGTAAAATATCCCTTATCCAACAAAACCGTGTTTATCATATCCCTACACCTAATGTTATAACCCATGTAAAAGCCCTCTTTGACAGTTTATCTTAGGTGCTTACGCCTAGTGGAGGAGGTTTTTGATCCTTGCCCAAGCCTATGGTAATTTATTTGCTATGACAGGTAGTGAGAGATATTATCCGTTTTTATTTATGAGATTTATTTTGATGACACTTGAGAGATGTGAGTATCTAAACACTACTTGTGAGGTGCTAGTATGTAATCTCCGTGCTTATTATGATTAAAGTGGAACGACTAATTGTTGCAATTACTTTTATATTAGCGTTAAATGACCCCTGACTTGTATTTTGATTAGAATAAAAGCGCATTTGCTTGAGGACAAGCAAATCTCAAGTGTAAGGGTATTTGATGAAGCGAAAAGTGTACCGTTTTTAGGGGGTCATTTAAGCCCTAAATCGTATTTATTTGATCAAATATTGCCCTAAATCGTTTCTTCTGTCATTTTAGGTACTTTGGAGAAGAAATCTGGAAAAGGAAGCATTTTGGACGTTTTTGGAGCATAAAAGTGAAGAAAACGACAAAGTCTCAAAATTATGCTGGAAAGTACCTTTGACGGCGTCAGGGATTGCCCTTGACGGCGTCATGGCTTGGCAAAAAAGGTGGATATGAAAATTACTCATGATAAGCCAGAGAATTTTGCATGAAAAATCTGACGGCGTCACCCTTTGAAGTGATCAAGGTCGTCACGGTTTAAATTAAAGAGGGACGGCGTCAAGCCCATTTCTGACGGCGTCAAGCCTTGATAAGCCAGAGCGGATTTTGGAGGACTAAAGAGGGACGGCGTCAGGAAGGCCATCTGGGAACCCTAAAAGCGGCGAGGTGACGGCGTCAGGATCTACAACGTGACGCCGTCAGCCCTTAAACTCTATATATAGTTTTGCAATTTTTTGTCATAGGGTGGAACTTATTGTGTGTAACTTTGGAGGAGAAACCCTAAGACAAATTTCTGCCATTTTTAAGGGTTTTCATACCCTTGGATCTCCCATGTTTAATTGAAGATAAGTGATTATTTAATCATTCAATATGTCTATGTGTTGTTTGATTATATCTTGTTCTTGTCTTTTGATTAACATGCTAGGTTAGATTTATCTTGTGTTTGCTTAGATCTAATGAAACCTAGCTATTGATTATTGGTTATTAGTATGTTATTAATTGTATTGGATGATTGTTCATCGATGTTAGGCTTAAGAAAACTGGCTAACTTCCTATTCGGTAACTTGCTTGAACGTCTTAAGAAACATGAACCAATGCGTACTAAGGTTTTTATGGTTGTATTTAATGCATGAGCGAATTCTAGTGATCCCATGTTAGGAGCTTCCTAGCCGGCTCGACATAGGAGTGAAGTAGGAGCTTGTAGAGTTGGGGAAGTACGTACGCCACACCCACGATTGGTATTAAGGAATACACCCGTCATCCACGCAATTAATACACACTAATCAACCGGTAAAAGATAGTTAGGGAGTAAGGAAATCTAAGTAAACACATTTCTCTCCACATAAGTTTCACAACCTTTTCATTTTCAGTTATTTTATTTTATTTGCATTCGTAGTTACTTGGGTTAGTTGACTAGCAACTAATTCCGCCCACTCCTTCAAACCTGAGATTTTACTTGCTTTCATAAAAAATATAAAAATAAAAAAAGAATCTTCTCTCACCCTTAGACCTATTAGAATAGTTTTTCAATCCTAACGACACTATTCCCTGTGGAGAACGATCAATCCCCCGTACTTACCACTACACTATACTACATCGGTCAGGTACACTGCCTGGTGGGGTTGTAAGCCTCTTGAGATCCCTCGAGAGGTAAAACCTGTTGTAAGGTTGCAAAACCACGCATCAAGTTTTTGGCGCCGCTGCCGGGGAATAGTTATTGTTTAGGTTGAATTTTTATTTTATAGGTCTACTCACTAGATTCCTTTCTAGTGAGATTTTTATTTTATTTTTCTAGGTTTTCTTTAGTCTATCTTTTTTCTTCGTTTCTTTGTTCGTAACCATTACCATCCGACATCATGGAAGGTGGTAATATCCTTGATCCCAACAACCCACCTCCTAGAGCCCGTACTTTAGGAGACTACTCCCGTCCTAGCCACCATGGCTATCGAAACACCATTGAGCTCACTCAAGGAGCCAATGTCACACCCTTGCGATCCGACACCATCCGGTTGGTGCAAAGCGGATGCGCATTCCATGGACTTCGTTCTGAAGATCCTAATCAACATCTCAAGGACTTTCTCAAAATCGTTGATTCTATAGACCTTGATGTTGCCACTCGAGAGACGACCCGACTGCGTCTCTTTCAATTCTCTCTGCGGGACCAAGCTAGTCAATGGCTAGAGCGTCTACCCGCAGGATCCATCACCTCTTGGGATGATCTCACCACTCGTTTCCTTGCTCAGTTTTTCCCACCGGGAAGAACTACCAAGCTAAGGAATGATATCTTGATGTTCCAACAACGTCAAGGCGAAACCCTCTACGAGGCATGGACTCGATTCAAGGACTTACTCCAAAAAGTCCCTCACCATGGCATAGAACTTTGGCTCCAAGTCCAAATCTTCTATGACCATATCAATCTCTCCACGAGGCAAATCATTGACCAAGCGGCCGGTGGTAAGCTCCGTGATCTAAGTGCGGAACAATCATGGGCTCTTCTAGAAGATCTTGCTCTTTATGACAACGAAAGTTGGAGTGATCCCCGTGATTTGAATAAAACGGTCAAGGCAATATCTTTGCCTTCGAACAATTCAAGCACTTCCGACCGTAGGATCATAGAACTTGAAGATCAAGTCAAGTTTCTTATGAAATCCTACGAGGCTCCTAAACCTTCAAGCCAAGTGAACAAAATCACTTCTTCATGTGAATTATGTAGTGGTCCCCACGACACTCGTGATTGCATGGAACTCCCCGAACAAGCTTTTGCGGACTACGCATCCTCGCGTACCGACGGAGCGGGAGACAAGTGGTACACTTTCAAACCCGAGCCAAACCCCTACGGTGATTCGTACAACCCCTCATGGAAAAATCACCCAAACCTTAGGTGGAAACAAAACCTAAACGCACAACAAACCAATTCTTCCAACCCACCTAATCGTTTCCAATCAAGCGGTTCCAACTCGAACCGTACTTTCAACAACAATCCTTCCAGCAATGGTAGTACCAATAACTTTGAAGGATTGATGTCCCAATTTATGGCATCTCAAGAAGCTCGTTTAGCCAAGTTTGAAGCCGATTTCAAACAAAAACAAAGCGAGATGACCAATAAGATTGACACTTTGTTGAAAGCCCTCAATGACCGAGAAATGGGAGCACTCCCTAGCAACACAGTCAAGAACCCGAAACTAAACGTCAACGCCATTTCATCGGTTTCGTCTCCTAGTTCTTGTCCACAATATTATTCGGTCAATTCCATGAGCACGTGTTTCAAACAAACCCAAGTCATAGTTGAAACACCTCCCACTCAAAACCTTGACGAAGAATTCAAGGAGCTCCACCTTGAAAGTCCGGTTATTGATGTGTTGGATGAGAAGAAGCTCAAGTTAGGCGAAAAAGGGACCGCCTTCGTTCAAAACAAGCTACCTAAGAAGTTAGATGATCCGGGCTTATTTGTTCTACCTTGCAAGATCGGTAATTCGGAGGCTTATGACACATTAGCCGATCTTGGATCAAGCCTTAACCTACTTCCGTTACCTCTCTACACCTCTCTAAAACTAGGAAAACTTGAAGAAACCGAGGTGATAATAGGCTTAGCGGATGGAAGTGTTGCTTACCCGGTTGGAGTAGTCAAGGACGTGTTAGTACACATAGAAAAACTAACCATTTTAGCCGATTTCCACGTCCTTGATATGGTTAGCGACCCTACATGCCCTTTGTTGATAGGTAGAGGATTTTTGGCGACCGCTAGTGCTATGATTGATTGTAAGGAATCTAACATAGCGGTAGGAGAAGGAGATACTTGGTCAGTCTATGATGTGAAGAAACACGCCTATGATACTAGTGAGGAACCAACACCCCATTGGTTAGAATTAAATAGGAGACCATCTAGATATGGACCTTGGATCGATAGAGACTTCATAGGACCCCAACGCCCATTTTACCTAGAAGAGGACTTTGTTAACCGAACACATACGGTAGAGCAACTCTTGGCTAGGGACACCGAATTGGATCCGTTTGAAGACCCTCTAGTTTTTAGGAGGATGATTGATTTCCTAGGAGTTTTGTCAATTAACCTAGGAATGAATAAGTGGAATTGTGAGGACGATGATCATAAGTGGGATTGGGACAAACCACCCAAAGATGGAGATGGGTCATGGCATATTAAGATGACATTGTATGACCCGGATGGAGAGAAGTTTGAAAAGATATATTGTACTAAGCGGACCAATAGAAAACTTCAATCCAAGCTTAACCCTAAAGACGTCCTCGATGACGAACTCACTTACATAGGGTAGAAGGACTTTGAGTCTAGCTACAAGACTCGTTAATAAAGAAAAGCGCTTCTTAGGAGGCAACCCAAGCTTTATTTGCTTTGTGTGTTTATTTATTTGTTTGTTTGATTTTATTTGCTTCCGTATGTATGTTTAATATTTATTATTATTGATTCATGTTCAAAAGTAAATTGTGAAAATGTTTTATCTTGTTTTTAACTTCGTCTTAACTACATATAAAGGTATTTTGCAAAAGTTAAGTGTAAGGGAAATCCAAATCGGTTTATTAGAACAAATGAACATGAATCGTAATAATAATAAATTAACATACATATTAGTAATTGTTTGAGTCAAATGCTTGTATCGAGTCATAATGATGTTTTGCAGGAATTCCAGGAAGTAAGGTATAGGTTTTTACAAAAAATTTCCGAAAACTTAACATGAGAATTCTGTCAGATCATTTCTGACGGCGTCAGGCTTTACAACCTGACGGCTTCAGGTTTTAATCTTCTGAAAATTTTGAAAGTTTTGTTTTCATAAAAAGTTTTTATAAAATCTCTAACTTATAATCTCCAGGAATCTGCAAAATTATCATTCCACAAGCATTATATCCTTATATATAGAATTTATCCCGCCGATGTTATGCAGGTTTCCGTGTTTGTTTTCTCAGGTTTAACAGGTTATTTTGGACAAGGAAATGTTTGTTGGATCAAGCTTATGGCGATGCATTAGTCATGAAGCTTCAACATTACTTTGGAAGAAGATCTAACCATGTTGCCACATTATCCACCGAGCAAATCAGGGGAGTATTTGATTTCATTCTTTTACCTTATTACTTTTACATCTTGTTATTTGAACATTGGGGACAATGTTCATCTTAAATGTAAGGGGGGGGGGGGGGTAAAGTACGATTAGAGAATACAATTGCACTTGATTTTTGTTTGTTTAATAGTAGATGTGTAATAAAACTGAGATAAATACTTGTTAAGGCAATTTTAGTGCCAAATTTAAAATTTTTTACAACATTTAGGAGTGAAACTTTGATCTTAATGAGCGTCTCACGGATAGGAGTTATATGACTAGCACAAAACCGTACCACTAAAAAAAATTTCCACCCCCAAATATGTGAGGTTCGCCCCTAGAATTGGTAGGAAAAGCATTTATGCTATGATGTGTGTACCGGTAGCACTTAGATTCTAGAACTTGCGTTAGGACCATTCCGAGGCCACAAGTGAGACTACATTCGTGTAGTTAGATTTACTATATGATAAGAGGCATTAGGATTAACCCATTGTTTTACACCTGTGTTTTTGTTATAATTACATTATCCCTTATCCAACAAAACCGTGTTTATCATATCCCTACACCTAACGTTATAACCCATGTAAAAGCCCTCTTTGACAGTTTATCTTAGGTGCTTACGCCTAGTGGAGGAGGTTTTTGATCCTTGCCCAAGCCTATGGTAATTTATTTGCTATGACAGGTAGTGAGAGATATTATCCGTTTTCATTTATGAGATTTATTTTGATGACACTTGAGAGATGTGAGTATCTAAACACTACTTGTGAGGTGCTAGTATGTAATCTCCGTGCTTATTATGATTAAAGTGGAACGACTAATTGTTGCAATTACTTTTATATTAGCGTTAAATGACCCCTGACTTGTATTTTGATTAGAATAAAAGCGCATTTGCTTGAGGACAAGCAAATCTCAAGTGTAAGGGTATTTGATGAAGCGAAAAGTGTACCGCTTTTAGGGGGTCATTTAAGCCCTAAATCGTATTTATTTGATCAAATATTGCCCTAAATCGTTTCTTTTGTCATTTTAGGTACTTTGGAGAAGAAATCTGGAAAAGGAAGCATTTTGGACGTTTTTGGAGGATAAAAGTGAAGAAAACGACAAAGTCTCAAAATTACGCTGGAAAGTACCTTTGACGGCGTCAGGGATTGCCCTTGACGGCGTCATGGCTTGGCAAAAAAGGTGGATATGAAAATTACTCATGATAAGCCAGAGAATTTTGCATGAAAAATCTGACGGCGTCACCCTTTGAAGTGATCAAGGTCGTCACGGTTTAAATTAAAGAGGGACGGCGTCAAGCCCATTTCTGACGGCGTCAAGCCTTGATAAGCCAGAGCGGATTTTGGAGGACTAAAGAGGGACGGCGTCAGGAAGGCCATCCGGGAACCCTAAAAGCGGCGAGGTGACGGCGTCAGGATCTACAACGTGACGCCGTCAGCCCTTAAACTCTATATATAGTTTTGCAATTTTTTGTCATAGGGTGGAACTTATTGTGTGTAACTTTGGAGGAGAAACCCTAAGACGAATTTTTGCCATTTTTAAGGGTTTTCATACCCTTGGATCTCCCATGTTTAATTGAAGATAAGTGATTATTTAATCATTCAATATGTCTATGTGTTGTTTGATTATATCTTGTTCTTGTCTTTTGATTTACATGCTAGGCTAGATTTATCTTGTGTTTGCTTAGATCTAATGAAACCTAGCTATTGATTATTGGTTATTAGTGTGTTATTAATTGTTCTTGTCTTTTGATTAACATGCTAGGCTAGCAAGACACGGGTGCGCGTTCAACGCGGCGAGGGGAGCAGCGGTGCACCCCGTCCGGCTAAACGGAATAGACAGGCAGAGGAGACTCAAGTGGTGGATCTGGAGCATGATTCGCCAGAGGTTGAGGTTATCTCGAACCCTTCCCCCATCCGGTCGTTACGTCCGGAAGATATCATAAGACAACAGGAGGAAATGGGCTTTGCATCCGGGACTGCTGACATTGGTAAGCCACTCGGATTTGTTGAATCGTTCGGACGTGCTCATCTTTTGTACATTATTATTAATATCGCATTTTTATATTTTTATTTCTTCTTTCAGGGGGTTCTTCTGTAGCTGCTTCTGGTCGTGGCAAGATAAAGGTCACGGCTGAGGGTGATCCGGCAGCAGTGTTTGTTCCGGAGTGGTCTGTCAAGAGGGGTGATCGTTTTGATAACTGGAAAGTCTGCAAAGACTTAATGTTGAACTTGCCCACTCCCCGAGAGGACCTCTATTTCGAAAGCTTGGGTTATGCGGAGGCTGTTCAGAGAGCCTGGAAGTTGCTGGGTCAGGGAGCAACGGCTCAAGCGGACATCTTGTTCCGATATGAGTCCCTCCAAGAGGATTACCAACACTTGTACCGCAACCATGAACGGTGCGGGGATGCAATCCGAGAGGCGGAGGAACTCCGAAAGCTGAAGCATGCACATACTAGCTGTCTGGTTAAAGTGTCAGATCTCACGGGCCGTCTCTCGGATCTGGAGAAGGAGAGGGAGGAGAGTAGGAGGGTCTCTGAAGAGCGGATCAAGGCCATCTTAATGACAGGTGGCATTACCTTTTGGACAGATGGCAGCAGCAGACACCACCGCCGCCACCCCAAGATTTACGGGATTATGTCTGCGACATATTCCCAGAAAATCCAGCGTCGCCATCTTAGGTACCAAAGTTGGGTGCTATAAATACCCAGCTCATTTACTACCCTCAACCAACTTTTACCATCCATATTTACTCTATATTACTGTTTAGAGTCTCTCGGTATATCCGATACTTATTCTCACGCCGGAGGTAGGTCCTAGGATAACACCCGGGGCGAGCCTAACGCGTGCTGTTGTGTGCAGATATCCGAAGGACTCCCCAAAGCCGAAGGGACCAGCACCTCAACCTTTTGGAGGAACCCTTACCTAGTTTATCCGAAAGGCCTCATTCTTTTGTCCGAAGTGATTGCAGAAAATTACTTCAACATGTACCAAAGTAGACGTATAAAGAATGCATGATTCGATGTACAATATATATAAAAACTGAAAGTTTTATTTGAATAATAAGTGGAGTGGGGATGAGCTGACCCACCATTTCATATTATAAGCTCATTATGGAGTTATTGGCTCTAAAAGTAGGAGGAAAAAGGTATTGAGTTTGGTTTGACACATGCTTTTGCTTTATACAAAATAATTAGTCTATCGATATATACAAATTGAAAATATTACTTTTTGATTGTTTAATGGTCGATCTTATCCTGACCCCCCTTAGGGGGGTGTTGACTTTTGCCCCTGCTGCCGCCGCCTGTACTGTCTGCTTTAAAACTTGTACATTTGACCAAAAATAGGCGAGCCCCATATGATTGGGGGGTTTTGTATACAAGACCAGTGGAAGTGAGTTGGGACACTAAGACATGATGCATGCTCCATTATGATGATATTAGGTATAAAGAGGATGGTGAAATCTTTTAGTTTGGCTAGCTGTGTTTTGTTTTTGTTTTGTGATATTAAAACCGATCGGGTTTTATAAATAATTGTCCAAATTAACTTCCAATCGAGTACAACTTATGGAAATGGTTGAAAACAAGTTTAGTAACATAAATATGATTGTTGAACACAATTAAAATGGGTAGAAATTGATTTGGATCGAGTTTGGTCGTTTTCTAAAAATGTATATCGATTTCAAATCTGTTCCGAGTGCGACTTACTTTGCGTCTTGTTTTGTGATCAAATGATCGAATTAAGAAATGAGGTTTATTGTTCCTGATTCTTTGTTGTGTGGAGAATCAAGTTGTGTAAAGAGTTTCCCATGTTTCCAAAATTTAAATATAACGTATCGTATTCGATAATAGATTAAGTCGTATCGTACGAAAAATTATTTTCAAATTTTTAGGTCGTTATAATTCTTCCCATCTAAAAAGAAAAATTTCATCCTGGAAATTTGAAATCGCAAAAGTTAGAGGGAGACGTATCAATCACGAAAGAAATAACAATAACTAATCTCACACTCGAAGAAGTTATTCCAAAAGAATCTTCAAAAACAGAATAGTTTTATATCTCATGACTTGATCCCGACAATAAGGATAGCACCAGGCTCTCCACATAACACAAATAATAACAAATCTGATCCAACGATTACGAAACAAATACGTAGCAAATGATAGTTGTAATCTCACAAAGAGATCAGGAATTACATATACACATGGGCAATACGGAGGTAGTGCTAATGATAAACTTCCTCAACTCTATCCAGATTCTGAACGAACTAAGGCACTTGCTAATAATCAGAGAAGCACAAACTGAGTCCTCAAACGTATCAAAACGCATAATGAGATAGGTAACATATTTGTATCGTCGATCAACTAAGCACATATCAGAAGACATAACGAAATCGGTAGAATCATCGTATGGATAAGAATAAATCTAAGGTCTAACGTATCGCAAGCTAAATTTTTCCTTGTATGCCAAAACGTCTAACCATTCTGTTCCGAAACACCATACGGAACACACAAAATTCCCCGTCTAAAGTTTCAAAAAAAAAATTCTCTTCCGCAATGATAACTAATCTATTAGTCACTGAATCAACTCCGGACCTTCAATAAGTAATTCTATGACTTAATTCAACCAAAAGGTGCTCCACATCTCCGTTCATACAAAACTCTTAAAGAAAAATCCTTGTCACTTGCGAGCCTTTTAATCATAATGAGCAAACACAATCATGCCAAACACTTATCGAATTTTTTGCTTAACACGTCTTCCAAGTTCGAATAGTTGTTCTGCTTATCCATCATTCTGGAGGTGCAAAGCATTGCTAAACTTGAGTCTGGTTCCTCAAGCCTTCAATAGCTCTTCCTAGGAATGTGAGGTAGAAACGAGAATCTCTGACACGATCACCGCAGGTGCGCCATGTAGCTTGAATAATCTTTTGCCGAAAGAAATCTCTGCCAATCTTCCAAGTGAGCCGACCTAGTCAAACCATCCACTACAACTCAATTCGTATTGTCCTTCCTAAATGTGCGTGGAAATCCCGTTACAAAATCCCTGAAAGTTTAATCCCACTTCTACATACGAACATCCAAAACTAAAGAAAACCACTTGTACGCTGATGCTTAATCTTAACCTGTTGACACGCTAATCACTTCACCACCAATGTAGTCACAACCGTCTTCATGCCATTCCATCAAAAATTTTGCTGCATGTCTCTATACATAATAGTACAACTACGATGAATAGAGCAAATAGGACTATGTGCTTCAATCAAAACCGATTCCTTCAAGTCTTCTAACATGCGTCATCTTCCACCGTCTTGCTCCTGAGCTTCTTCATGTCTGTCACCAATCACTCCAAGTTCATGCGTCGGATAGTTCACTTCCTACTGTTCTAGCTGTATTGATGCATAACCAACAAACTTTCCCGTGTTGCATAAGGACATAATTAAGTCTCCTTCTTAAGTAGAAACAAATCTCCTTTCATCTTCTCACGATTCTCCTCTCATTCTTCATCCCGGCCAAAATCTACTCTTCAAGAATATAACATAAAGCTTCTTCTGACGTAGAATCTCCTCACAAAATATGAAGATGATTTTCGTGTTGCTCTTTCGTCTCTCAATATACCAATATGTCATGCCATGACAAATTGTCCAAGTATTCGTGAAAGACACGATTTAATCAAGTTCATAGAGAACGGTCATAGCAGTAGCCAATACAATTGACGTCACCATACTCATAGAGATCATAACGAATACGAAAAGAAATTCTAAGAACATCTTGCACGTATCTGAAGATAATTAGATCTTAATTCAATCATTGTGAAAATTCACACCCAGAAATTGATTAATCAAATTACCGATTCGAGGTAACGGATAACGATTCTAATCACAATACGATTTAGCTCTCCGAGATCCATACACAACTTCATACTATCATCATTCTTCCTTACAAATAAAATTGGAGTACACCACACACACATACTCAGACGGATAAATCCACTTTCTAAAAGCTGGTCCTTTAATTCTTTCCATTAAACTGATGTCATCAGATACGGAGTTTCAGAATTAGGCAAAACGTTGCTCTTATACGGATAGAGTTTTCTGAATCAATCGACTTACTGATCTCAGGCACGTCTCAAGACATCCTATGATCCCAATAAGTTCAAGTTATATGATGTAACTATTATCACGTTGGTCAGGCGTCATAATACTTGCATCATATACACATGCCTTTATTGCAATCACATTCTACCTCGAGTCGTGACTTAAGCAAATTCTCATAATCAGATCAAAACAAATTCACACTCAGATGGAAATCTTGATAGTTCATCAAGGAATATATCGCGAACATTTCAAACAACCGAAAAAAACTCACGAGGCGAGTTTAATCAAACGAAACATCTTCACAACCGTGAGGGATTAACGTACGAGTTTTTAAAACAGAGGTGATCATAATTATTTACCATGTTGGGAACCATGGTACAGAATTCGAGCTTCTCAAATCGCCAAGGATCATAAATCTAATATGACTGTTGTTAGCATCTCGATGCTCAGTCAACAAATCCATATTCAAAATAACATCGAATTAATCGTTCCCAAAGGAAACAGATTAGCAGAACGAAACTTATTTTCCAATACCTTCAAAACATACTAGGTAATTCCGATACTCGTGACGGATAATCACAAGTCTTCTCGTAGGAATAGAAATGAGTATAGCAGATTCTAATAGTGTAGAAAGGATCTTAATATGCTTAGCAAAAGCAAGGGAAATCACAGATTGTGTCAAACACATCGGATTAATACATATACGAATTCCCTGAACAAACGAAAAGGTATCTAAACGGATCATAAACGAATTGGAGATCGAAATTCGAAAGAATGCGGTCACATCAGGAATGGAAACCTGTAAGGCATTACTACAAGATCCTCAAAATATTCTAAACTTATTTGATCACTTAACTTATGTTGCATATCTTGCTAAATGCTTTAAATCTCCGGAACGAATTACCTTATAAAGGCTTAGCTGAAATCAGAGGCATAAATCAGAGTAGTGCGGAAGAAGATAACTAACCAATGCCTTATCGCATAATCTACCCAATCCTCACTGGTCATAACTAAAGTTTCTGCAGGGAAAACCTAAGGCAAAACTTCAAGGTTGTTCCATAAGCTCTTATAGTGCAAACCTAAGGGTCCAAATCTTCACAGGCCATAACTTATGTACTACAAGTCGCAGCCTGGGCTCTGATACCATATTTGTAACACCCCAAACCCGACAAAGGCCAAAATGCCACATTATGGTGTCGACAGAACAAACGCAAATGGAAGACTTTTATAAATATTAAGGTAACAAAAGTTCAAAATAAAACTAAGGGCATAATAAGTCTAAACAATATTGACTATCAAACTAGAATACAAGTCTAAATCAAATCTAATTGGAAGATAACTCCAAAGTCTAATCCAAATGCAAAGGGAATCTATCATCGGGGTAGTCCACTAAGAGCTCCTATGCACTCTTCACTCAACCCCAGCTTCCAACCTAAAACCTGCCGCAGAAAAAGAAATGCGGCTGAGCTTAAAAGCCCAGTGAACAGATATGTATAACAATCGAATAATCAAACATATATAAATATAGAGAAAAAGGAACACAAGCTCCTGCTGAAACGAATATCATCTGTCAAAAGAGTGAGAGATCAAAGATCCACTGAACAAATATCATAAGTTAATGAGTCAATTGAAGTGAGATGTCAAGGGGTAATACGAATCAGATAGTCATAAGAAATCACAAAATCCAATAGAGGATAATCATCATATAACTGAACAGGATAAAACATAACAGAGATGCCCACGAGCTCAAAAAGCATACCACATGCTTAGTCACAAAATCCTGTCATAGCATAAGTATACAAGGAGGGGAGACCTCTCAGGTACCAAAAGTGAAAGGGGTACATGGCACGTACAAACCAGTCACTAAGTCATATCATATCCACATCAAATCATATACCTAGGATGCATCCATACGCTCCCTGAAACAAAATACATATGCAAGTACTAGACTGTACATATATATACATAATGGCCATGAGCTCAAATAATCATATCATAACAAAAGGGAACGCCGTGGATCAATCACACCTCCACAGAAAGTGTCATGCCATTGGTGCCCCAATGACATGGCCATGGTACCTCCATGGCTAGTTAGCTAGGGCAACAGAACAGATAAACAAAAGCAAAGCTATCCATAAACATAACGAAGCAATCATAGCATAATCATCAAAGCATATCAAACTGAACAGAATCTCATATCAAATGAGATGGCATAATGAATATCATAACAAAATGGATAGCAAACGGAATCATATCAAATGGATCATATCATAATAACTGAATCAAAGTCAAGGATCGAGAAGTCATGAGAACAAAACCCTTACTGAGAAATGGTAGAATATATGTACCTTTAGCAAAGCAACTCAAACAAAATAGGAAAGCACTCGGAAAAAATAGAGATTACTCCTTCTTCACAGAACCTATACACATTAATGATCACATATTACTTATAAGCTCATTTTACAAGTTTACTGCTTATAGTTGTTCAGATCCCATATTTTGGGCTTCTGTCTATTTTTAAAAACTTTCCATTTTTAGTAAATTTTCCGAATTAGATTTACAATTAACAATTTAATTAACTTTAGGGTCTATTATGTTTAATATAATAATTTAGGGTTAAATATGACAACTTATAACAATTTAAGGTCTATTATGTAAATTATATAATTAGGACCAATATTTATGTTTATGGCTTTCATGGACTCTTAGTAACAACCCATTTCGACAAACGACACCACCTTCGAATGGAACCCAATGTCGACCCATAAATATGCAAAACAAATCCCTAAAACACACACACCCATCCCATGCACCCACCAAAAAGCCTCTATCTTTACGTACAACATGCCAATTCAATTTTTATTCTATAGTTTATATAATAGTATTCAATACATATATATAACGAGTAGGACGACCCCCGTGTTGCAGGGGCTATTCGTTAGATTTATAAATATCACCCATTTTTTCATCAAAAGAAAAAAGATATCATCATAAAACTATACAAATAAATTAAGTACCAAGAATATTCTCAATAGCTTCCATATAAGTATAATTCCTTTTGCTGGTAACAGGGTCGCCACACCGGTAACACGTAGCAAGAATGCATGAAGTGTAGTAAGTCACAAATGAGAAGAGAAAGAGCACGGTTGGTCCAGCTATCCAACCGAGCTGAGCCGTTGCCCATGCTAACGACAACACGCCCGAACCAATAACCGCAGTTATAATGTGTCCACTTGCAGTCCATACACTCCCTATATTAAAACAAAATTATAACATGTCCAAATATCAGTACAACACCAAAACTCATTATTTAATAGCGACGACATAGATAACTTAAAGTATGATCAAAAAGATTATATACCAGTTCTCTTAAGACGTCCATCATCATCAAAGAATTTAGATGGTCCTTCAGGAGCGAATGCTGCAATCTCAAGCTTTCCAGCAGTCGCTTCTTGTTCCATCTCTTCCAAAACGAAAACTATTTTAGTTTCTAATGAGTTCGAAGTTGTATAAATCTTGCTAGAGATATACAATTTTGTGCAGTACCTAAGTAGGCTATCTAGGGTGATGTTTAAGATTGGTGTAAGGTATGGTTTGATGTTAAGAATTGACTGGAATCAATACACACATAGACAATAGACGTACCAGTTTTTTGTATCTCTTTCTGGAGCATCGTTCGCTGACATTAATTCATATAAGCATAGTTCATAGACCTGGTTACCCATCGTTTTGTATATTAACCTACATCCTGCAATATTTAATCCTCAAATTAGTCTACACATCACAAACAAAATTTCTATGTCTACACATTCAATTAAGACAATAAAATGTCCAATAGATAAGCGCAACAAATTCTCCTTACCTCTGCTTGCATCCCAGCATGGCGGCGAACACCGATAGCATCATACATCACAATCAAAGTAAACCCTAAACACACCGGAAATAATGAATCTGCCACTCCATGACATATAGCCACTGAAGTAGTCAAACCTGTGCATAAAGCCGTATGTGAAGACGGCATTCCCCCTGAAGCACACATTACTCGCAAATCCAATTTCTTCTCAAAGCAAAAATGCAGCAATACTTTCATAGATTGCGCCATCAGCCACGCAAAGAACCCAGAAACAAAAGTAGGATTAGCGGCTAAAGTTGCAACAAACGGGCTAATTCGAACCTACAAAAAACCAAACATTTACATAAATACTCACTCATATACCTATATAAAATTTCAGACTAATTACAAAACCAATAAACCCAAGATATAATTGCTTATAAGCAAGACATTATAACTCTTTTTTTTATGAATGTAACATATCGAACTCTATAAAATCTTTGCTTTCTATTATTGCCAAAAGAATATAAACATATTGCTATAATATGTAACACAAATCCTAATATCGTAACAAAGTGCAAGTACTTAACTGTACTATTCATGCTACTCCTATTACTATTATTGATAATAAAACAAATAGTAAAGCATAACACCAAATATATCGTATCATTCAAAACACGTAACCCCAAAGCCTAATTACATATCAGATTAACCTTCATAACCAAAAACAATAAATAACCATTTGTGCATTGACCACCAGGTTCTAATCCGGGCATCAGCTTACTTTAAATTTATAAGCCGGAGGTCTTTCTGAAAACGGTTTCTCTACCCTTAGGCAGAGGTATATGACTGTCTACATCATACCTCCCTCTTAGCCCGCACACCATTGGGATTGACAAAATGCAAGTTACTATAACAGGTAACGGGTAAACGGATGAGGTTTACCCGGGCGATCCTTTTTTACTCGGATGTACATGGCCTCACCAAGTTAACCCCTGAACCATTTCCGACCTTTCCCGGGACCTTAGAAATCTACAAAAAAAAAAAATGTGTCTCATAAGTCTGTAACAGAACCAACCTGACTGTAGGCCCATTGAATAAGTTTTATGCAAATATCATTCCCAAAAAAAGATGGTCTTTCAGGAATCAGTGTCACTAAAGGTCGATTGACAATGATCAACAATGATCACAGCTCAATTACTCGCATACAGTTCGAGAATTTCATGCGTTTCTCATTCTATAACCCTGAAGCTTCGAATAACTGCATATATACATAAAGGTTATGCAGAAAGCAAATGAAGAAGAGTTTATCATCATCAACACTTATGTTGTCCTTTCTAAAACTCATTAGGATATGAACTATCAAAATTACAAATATTAAGGTTCTGAAATACACAAACCTCGTAGAAATCAATTACATGAATGGGAAGTGACCCAACGCCATTTCTTCATCCTTATAGTTGAAAGCTTGAATCAAGCAAACTTCGACTGGGCTGCAAGAACAACTAATATAAGCAACTATAACCAATTTACAAAATCTATACGGAAATCATCAATAACCAACATGTTTACCATTAAGAAGATGGAATAAAAATCAGAAATGTTGATCGAAAACAACTTCTTTTCATAACATGGTACCCCCATATGTCCAAGGTAGGCATTAGTGTCATTGTGTCAAGTTCCATATATCTTCTTGAATATTCTCAACTAAGCCCCACAATTACTAATTGACAACTGGTCTTTCTGAGTTCGTTTCTTTAAATGTGTGTGCCAACGATTTTTTATTTCATTGTCACTTCTTCCAGGCAAATATGCAACCATTTTTTACCATCTGACAATTCAAGTGCAAAATAAATAAATATTCACTTGAGGTATTAGGATATTTACTCTAATGAAATAAAGAATATTAGTACTTACTTATTACTAATCTTGTTATGTAATTCGATGACGACATCTCCTTCTTCTTTCGTAAAATTAGCATCAAACCCGTCCCCAATTGTCTTGAAATCTACAATAAAAAAAAAGGATTATCATATAAGGCAGTCGCTCTTCTTCTAACAACAGCAACAATAATAAAACTAACACCGCATCATTCATAACACAAACAAAGGCCAACAATAATAAAACTAACACCGCATCATTCATCTATATATTTTTTGTATACACTAAATATAAACATAAGATTCCTCTATCGTACATCTAGTTAAAAAACAAATATAATGAAAACAACGAATCCAAAAAAAAATCATAAAAGTCGCAAAAATAGTTACCATAATTAGTTCTTAGGTTTATCCTTGTGATTGTCTGACTACCGGCCATCAGCATCTACACCGGCGGGCAGCAACAACCATTCCCTAACCTGATCTGAAATAAAGAAACCACAAAATAATGGAAAAAATCAATCAACAAACAATCTGTAGGGAAATTAAAATATCCACTAAAAAACAACTATAAAAATATATCAGACAATCGCAAAATAAAACGCAAACCTGAAATTGTAGATCTTGTGAAGTTCGGTTGAGACTAAAGTTAGATGATAGGATAGCGAAAGGCGGTGGGTCGGTGGTGATGAAAAGAAATGAAAATGTTGGCGGTGTTAATGATATGTATGTATGTGTGTTTACCTGGGGATGGTCTTTCTCTTTATTGGGCTACGAAAACGGGCTATGTGGTCGGTGGTTTAAAAAATTGGCACCGACAGTGTGCCCATAGTACAGATAGATAACGAGTTGGGCAACGATCCGCCGGGGCATTGTTTTATTTCGTTGATTATTGCACGGTATTTTTATTAAGTAGAAAGTAGGCCGAATTCTAAGTTTTGCTCTAGTTGCAATTGTTCCAGCTTAGTTTGTTTCAACCGTTAAAAAAAGTAACCCATTTTGACCCGTTGCCCAGCCCAGCCGTTGTTAACTTCAATTTATTACTATATAAAATGGCTTAAGTAAACAGCAACTGTACACTTGAGCAAACAAAGTTTGTGATTATTTGGAGTCACCTATAAATCTTCGATAGTAGACCAGCGATTTACACGCATTTAAGCAAGGAAAAGTGGAAAACTATTTTTGCCAGTTATGACTAAAATGGACAGCTCTCTTTCTGAATAATACAAAAAGATAAATATACTTCAATAAAATTTCAACTCCAATCTTAAATCTAAACTTCCCTCAAGCAAACACATAACAAAATAAAAAGGGTTTAATTATAACTGCCTTTTTCTTCAAACAAATGACTGCCTTGAAGAGCACAGCCAGCACGATCAACAGCTTCCTATATGGGCATTTCATTAGTCTCTTAAACAATACGTCGAACACCTGGTATGCATATCCAAAAACCCCAAACCCCATATGCAATATACCACCATACCCACATCAGATTTATTATTTCTTTTTTATAAAAGCATGCAACTGGAACCCAATTAGGATTGTACCTGTAAAGAAATTGGAACCTAAGGGTGGTGGCAGTGGGGGCGGCATCACCCAACGGTATGCCCATACCACCGGTGAACACCACCGCCACCTCGGAGGTATGGCCAAAGGCATGGGTTGAACGGCATGGGTTGCTTCCACGGTATGATAAGAAGCATGCATTGGGGTATGAAAAAAGGGATATTATTTGGGATATTATTTGGGAGGTATGAAAAAAGCATAGTTGCCACTAAAAATGGGTTGGGAGGTATGAAAAAAGTATGAATGAGTATGAATAAGGTGGAATGATATTATTGGTGGGTTTGGGTGGTATGGGTTTTTTGGGAGGCATGACTGCCACCACCCTAATAAGTGTTTGTTTGTTTTATCAAAGTACAGTTTTAAGGATTGAAACTGTGTATGAAGACGGCGATGACAGAGATTTAAGCCGGATCCGTTATTGGGCTTGGACAACTGTGTTGGGCTGGGCCAAAAAGCGTTATTTTGATGACGCAAAATTGACGTCATGGAACTGTAGCAAGAGTCGACGCCATTATATTATATATATCTTTAATTCCGAATCAATACGACGCCGTTTTACACAGGCTTTTCCCGCCTTTTTTTATATCTTTAATTCCGAATCAATACGACGCCGTTTTACACAGGCTTTTCCCGCCTTTTTTCCTGGGTCAAAACTGATCCAAAGCACTTATCCATTAATTCTCCTCCTTATGATCCATTGATCCATTTATGTGCCAATGATAAAGACCATTCCACAAACCTAGAACATTCCACTATCCTCTGGCAAACTATTTTCTGCTGCTCATGATCATCAATTCACCATCGTAGGATGGGGAAGTTGAAGCTATTTTCTGCTGATGATGATGATTGTTTTGGTATTTTTGAAGTTCTTTTATTAGATCTATATATTCTTGAAGTTTGGCAACGATGACACACTGTCGTTCCAGTGGTACTTTCTTCTTTTTGTTTTCCCCCTAATTTAAGATCTAATAGTTTCTTTTATGAGGTGACTGGCTATTGTTATATTTTTGTTTCTTGAAGAATTTAAAGCGATGTATGTGTTGTGTGTGTTTTGATGATGTGCCGTTTTAGGTGCTTTTGACGCCGTAATTTCCGGAGGGTAGAAAAGCTATGAGCCGGGTAACCAATTCAAGAGAATTAGCCTGCGACGAGTAAATATTTTGGTGATACAGAAAAACTTGGTGAGCATTTATTTTGTGTTTCTTATAGTGCAAATGTAGTATGGTTAAAGATTTGCTATTGTTAGATGATTGAGAGATACAAGCTTACTTTTTGAATGCACATTTTTGACTTTGCCTGCACCTGCTACACCCTTCTGCTTAGATTTTATGTATAACCTTTACTGCTAACATTCCAGGTATGACATCACTGTTTCCACCAATGAATTTTGTAAGCGAGTGCTTCATAGTGCCTGAGATGTTTCGCTAAGAATGATTAAGGTTCGAGAGATTTCTACGGGCCTTTTCAGGTATGAGCTTACTTGATTTTTACGGCTTATGAGGTTACAAAATTCATTAGGGCTTTTCATTTATATAGGGTTTAGTGGCCGTTTGGCTTTAGTGCTTTTGAGAAATACCAATTTATGCATATAAAGTGTTTGCTGAAATGTCTATTCTTTTTTTAGTTTTTGAAGCAGAGGGAAAAGGGGCAAAGGTTTTAACTCTAGCTCTACTCAATCAGGTGCAGCTTTATGTTATATATTGAAGCATTGTAGTAGTTTTTAAATAATATGTGATACAACCAGCTTAGTTATTCAGTGATGGATTTCTTTCTGAGAATTTATGAAAATCATTGATATTCTTTGTAGGGAGAGGAGCTAAATAGTTGTGGGGAGCTATTCATAAGAAAATATCCAAAATTAAAAGTGAAGTTGGTGGATGGGAGTAGTTTAGCAGTTGTTGTGGTTCTCAATAGCATTCCTAAACATACAACTCAAGTCGCTCTTAGAGGCAACTTCAACAAGGTTGCTCACAATCTTGCCTTAGCCTTATGCCCCAAGGGCATTCAGGTATTTTATCTGTTTTTGTATAGTTTTATGCCTTCGCGCTTTGCATTTTGCCATTCGTTCAAATTGCTAATACACGTGTGCCATTACCTGCTACTGTTACAGCACAGCCGAATGCTGCACATGAAAGCCGAGCTGGTGTGAGTACGTCGTCTGGTAGGCGAGGGGGGAAATAGTCAAATTGAGTGACTGCGAATGGCTACCGGAGATGATAACAAGAAGCTCCCCATTTCTACTCTCCTCATTTTTCCTGGTAATTATTTGTTTACACTTTTTTATGTGTGCGTTTTTATATGTTATTATTATAATTATTATACATAAAGTTTCATTTCTTTTCAATTCCATTATTTATAAGGATTTAAAATGTTGAAAGGATATGCGGATTATTTGTAATGTGAAAACAATGAGATGCAATTCTCGAGTCGTTTTGGGACTTATAGAGATAGTTAGAATAGATAAATACACTTGCTCTAGAAAATGTAGTAATGAAGTGTGAAAGTTATCGTTAGTAGCAACGTGCGGTTGATAGTGTTTGTAAAAGAAACAAAAGTATCTTGTTGTTATGCCCCACCCAAAGGACAATATGTAGAAGACCTTCTACCAGTATTTTCAAATGAGTTTTATGCATTAGACTGACTCAGCTCGCTGCTCATGAGAAAGTGCAATAAATTTGGGAAAAGTGACCATTTTATGCGTAGTCCTACTGAGCTACACGCTTGAGGGCGGTCCCCAACGTTGCAGCCTGCCAGGATGAACTTGGGACTCTCCCATAGAATTTCAAGTCCCTGCCACTAGACTAAGTGAAACAGTTTGGTATGATTTTTATTACTTTAGGTACTGAGTTAATATATGAGGGTAAGAAGTTAGGATTCTCATTTATTATATTTTTTATTTTGTGGCAGAGCTGAAAACGCAGATAGAGAAGTACTTTAAAGACAAGGACGAAGAGCTGTTTCCTGATGTATTAGAGTCGATATTTAGAAGCATGAAGACACAGATGATGAGCTACTAGATGAGTTTCGGATGAAACCTATTGATGGTGTTAATGATAAAGAGTTCGAGTCAGATTTTGAGGAAGCACATGTTACAGATGAAGAGAATGATAATATTTATGATGCGAAAGAAATTGTGACCAAGAAAATGACGAAAGCTGAATTCTTTTATATGGATGATAAAAAGTGGGAAGGTATAATTAAGGAGGCTGTTGACAATGGTAATATTAAAGACACTAAAGAATATGAGCAGATACTTCAGGACATGTTCATGTGAGAAAACCTTCTACCAGGTATATTCATATTATAACCCCTTTTCGTTTGATACGTTTAACTTATACTAAGCCAGTACAAGAAGGAAGTGGCTGATATATTATAGCCCCTTTTCATGTGGGAAAACCTTCTACCAGATATATTCATATTATAACCCCTTCTCCAGGATCAGTTACTGAGAGGTATCGCCAGGTGTGACGCGTTACAGAAGGAAGTGGCTGCTGCATCGATTGTGACCGATGATTTCGCGACGAGGTTTGAATCTAAACAAGTATGTTGTTTTCGTGTATTTTAGTTTGTCTGTGAAATAGGGAAATTCGGTTAACCTTTTAAATTGGCCGGAATGGCCGGAAAATTGGCCCCTTGGAAAGTGTGTCGGCTAGGAAGCTGGGTGTTGTGCCGGAAAAGCCGTCGGTAAAGCTAGCTTCGTCTTAACCATCATTCTGCGCATATTCTTAAGATTACTTTGTCTGCTTTTTAGAACTGTATAAAGTATAAACAATCAATGTATTAGATAACATTATAAAAAGTATAAAAGTGCTTAACTTTTTACATGAAGTGATTAAGGATATCTTTTTTTAACATTGAAAACACTTTTTGACTTTCATAAATCAACCCACTTACAGGCTAAAAGGCTTGAAATGTTGTTCTGGAAGATTTCCGGACGCATGGCTGGATTAATAGTCTGATTAGAACACTATAGAGGGTAAACTTTTTATTAAGTGATAGTACATATCCTTTAGATGTAAATTCATCATCAGATTATTCTATGTTATCACTAATCATTTAAAGGAAAAGACAAACTTTGGTTGTGCTAATGATTAAAAGAAGTTTGTTGAAACCTAAAAGTTGAGTATTGTTGTGTTGTTAGATAGGTGTATTTATTACCAACTGAAGCAATTAGGCCGCACACAATCGTCCGTCGGAGGCAAGTTACCTTACACATTCGTGCACAGTCAAATACCTTATTGTAAATATGTGACATTTATCTTTCATTTAAACGACATATGAATCGTGCCTTAGCTGATACTGATATACCTATAGCCGTTACTGTTTTAGGAATGCACGAACAACTAGAAACAAGTTGTAACAGTTCACAGAGGAACCATAGACGTCCACGCTCAACGATCCAATGTTATTTAACAATTTTTTTTCTTCTGGATGTTCTGCTGCAACTATATCTATTGATTACCGTTTAGTTTTCCATTTCTTTCATACTTAATCATACTTGATATCTTGGTAATTGTACAGGACCACCATTAGAGTATATGTACCTGCGAAATTGTGACCAGGTTTGTCATCATTGTTGCGCTCTTTTTTTGGTATGTTGCATGATTTTAAGTAATATACGATCATGCTTCAAATTTTTTAACCTCAAGCAACATACCTTTTTTAGGCGAGGATTCAGTTTCGATGTATGGAAGGGAGGATGAAACTGATGCAGACGGTTCGGTTTTTGTTGAGTTTAATCCAATGCTACATGGACAAACAAAACGTAGGAGGGTTCACGTTCAAGCTCTGAAAAATCAAATTTCTTAAGAAGTACATACTTTATACAAAACACAAGGTTCAGCCAGATCTCACTGATGAGGTACTTTCTTTTTTGAACAATTGTATTTTATCATCATTAGTTTAAAGCCTTCAAATTAAAAGTTAGAATCTACTTTTTATTAAGTCTTAATATGCAGTTAGATTTTTTTAGAAAAGCTATATTGCTAGATATTTGATATATGGTTAATTTGTGAGGTATTTGATATCTTCTTTTATGTTCAGGCATCCGAGTAAATCGCAACTGCATATGCAGAGCTCAGAAACACTGGTGGCAGTACAAGGGTTGGTGTTAACAGTCCACTATTTGTTTAATTTTCCATAAAGATGTGTTTGTTTCTCCATAATAATCAGGATTTTGATCTCCTCAAGTTTGGTATGCAGGGTTCTGGCAGTTATTGGAAGTCTAGAAACATCAAAATCCTGATTATTCATGAAATATTTTAAACCATTAGCTTAAAAAATCATCAAATTTTTGTTCTTTATTCTTGAATCAGTTTAATACACTCAAACTTCCCGCTATTACTTTTCAGCCGTTCAAAACCTTAGCCGAAAACCAGGCAAGCCCGCAACGCGGGCGCCGCCGCCATCCTCGTTTAGTATATATAGTAATACCCATCACACGCATGTCCCAGTCCCACATTACAAAAGATAGCTCACATGAAATTATATATAATTCAATACTTTATTGAGTGGAGTTATTCTACAAACTATAAAAACCTCACATACCAAGGGACAACTTCCATCCATTGATTTAAATTTGATCAATGGCTGAGATGAACTAAAAAAATACACGGAGGGGCAATTTTGTAAACTTAAAAAAAAAAAAAAAAAAAAAAAAAAAAAAAAAAAAAAAAGCGCTACTCACACAAACCCCCAAATTGTTCCCCACAAACACACGCACACAAAACATACACAAACACACATTACTCTCTGATCGATCCTAGATACAAAAACACACAGAAATGAACCATAAATCACATCAAGTCACAACAAAAATAGATGAAACTAGCTTTAATTAATAGCTACGGTGCAAAATAATCCGTTACACCTCCGATTGAAGGTACTGTTTATGCTTATAATTTTTTTTAATTTTTGCTTTTTCTTATGAATTGATTGTAGAGGTTTTGTAGATAATTTATTGTTTGATTGATTGTAGAGACTAAGATCTGAGTAAAGTGAATTTTTGTAGCAATTGTTACTGTAAGCGTATGATGAAATCGATTTCGAGTTTGCCTTAAAGAAGAACTAGGTTTAGTCTTTAAGTATGTCAGTTAACTAATTATATTGAAGTTTGCAGCAACTGCTACTAGTAATAGTGTATTTGTTGAGTGTGAGATGATATTGATTTTTTAGTTTTACCTTTTGTGAGAACTAGGTTTAACTGATTGATCGACTAGTTTTGTTATTTTCGAGTTGATTGCTGAGGTTTTTAAGAAAATAAGATGGTACTGTAATTAGGAAATATGAATAGAAAATATGTCGAGTGTCAGACGATATCGTTATTGATGAATTGATTGTATACTTTTTGTAATCAAGTTAGTTTGTAGCAATCGTTATTAAAAATATGAAAATTTTGAAAGTTATGCGATGAAAGTGATTAGAATTTGCCTTTTGGGAAGAACTAGGTTAAAGTGATTAGAAATTGTCTTTCCATCAACTAATTCTGTAGCTGAGTTGATTGTAGACGTTTTGTCAAAATTAATATGTGATTATGTTGAGTTTTGCAGCAAGTGCTACCAGGAATAGGTAATTTGTGAGTGTGAGATGATATCGAGAAGCACTTACTGATATAGGAATATCACAAGTGATTTTCTGAATATCACAAGTGATATTCTGTGATATTCAGAATATCACAAGTGATATTCAGAGTATCACAAGTGATATTCAAAGTATGACAAATGATTAGTTGATGGTCTGGGAGGTTTTACTGGATCTGCTAGGTTTTTCCATCAACAAAGTGATTTGTGGTTTATGAGCTTACAAGTATAAAAATATTGTGTATCATGCAATCGTTTTGAATTTACTATGTCATTGCAGGTATGTGTTTGGTGTTGGCATCACATAATGGACATGGCAGAGAAAGATGCAACAGAGGGACGGTGTCCAGCATGTCGCGCACCTTATGATAAGGATAGAATTGTAGGGTTGGAATCAAATTTTCAGAGGTTAACTACTTTTTCAATCTTGTTATCTTTTTCTTCCAAGTTCACACTGAGATTTATAAATTCTGTCTTATGTGTAGGGTGGCTGCCAATAGTTCTAGTCGTAAACAAAAGCAGCCAAAGCCAAAGCAAAAAACAAATGAAGGAAGGAAGGACCTTAGCAGTGTTCGAGTTATTCAGCGAAAGATGGCATATATTATTGGGCTGCCTCTTAGTCTAGCTGATGAAGATGTGCGCGCCTGTCCCTTTTTTTTTTTTCTTTTTTTCTCTTCGGACACTAAAAAGTTTATGTAGTATAGCTGTTATTTAAGTTATTTTTCTCTTGTGCAGTTATTGCAGCGAAAAGATTATTTTGGCCAATATGGGGAAGTTACTAAAATTTCCCTATCTCGGACGGCAGGCGGGACTCTTCAATCATTTGTCAATGACACCTGTAGTGTGTATGTTTTAAAGCTATCATCATTATTATTATTATTATTATTATTATTATTATTATTATTATTATTATTATTATTATTATTATTATTATTATTATTATTATTATTATTATTATTATTATTATTATTATTATTACTACTATTATTTTTTCTTGCAATATGGTTGTCGCTAATTCTGGTGTGTAAACCTGTTTGTTAAATGGCGAAAGCATACTCTGTTTGGGATTAAGAAAAATGGAAATTGAGACCAAGCCTTGTTAAGAAGTCATTATTGGTTTCTTCTATCAATGTCCTTTATCTCATAACCAGTTGTTACACAAGTATTCATTCTGTGCAGTTCTTTGTTAGTGTCGAACTATGTTTTTGCATTTCTCAGATCGCTCAGAATTAACAGATCACATGTGGTATCACATGTGATATGTTAAGTATCACATGTGGTATCACATGTGATATGTTAAGTATCACATGTGATATGTTATGTATCACATGTGATATGTCGTAAGCCTTACGTAAACATTATTTGTGGCATCGATCATAAACTACGTCATATCAAGTCGACATATTAGTAAGTTATGTTGTTTCCTTAGTTTTTATAGTTTTTTTGAATAATGGTTGTAATATTCGTTGATCATTACACTGTTCTTGGGTTGCCAACAGGTGAAAAAGGACTCAAAGTTTCGAGTGAAGATATCAAAAACGCATACAAACGGAAAGCTTTAGAATTGCATCCAGATAAGAAACCTAACAACCCTAATGCAGTTGCCGATTTTCAAAAGCTTCAAGCGTCGTTTGATATCCTCAAGGATGAATATGCAAGAAACGTTTTCAACCGTGAGCTCATGATTAGACTTAGAGAACGACGAGAACAATTTGTGGAGACTGTCGTTAAAGATAGTTGTGATCAGTCCGATGCTGATAGTTTTGTTAAAAGAAAAATGGCTGAGATGCGTAAGCGAAAGAGGGCTGATGAATTTGAAAAGATGCAGCGAGAGAGGGCTGAATTTGAAGAGATGGAGCGAAAGAGGGCTGAATTTGAAAAGATGCAGCGTAGGGATTCTGAAAAAAGAGAGCAGGATAGAATGAGTTCTGAGCATGAGAAAAGATATAGCGAGGCTGCTCCTAATTTTGATCGTGAGCAATGGGAGAAGAAAATTAGAAGAGAAGCAAATAATGTTTATCGAGATATTCATAGCATTCGTGAAATTTACGCTAAGAGATCCGCGTATACTCTTTTCTATGATATTCTTCGACTGAGAAAAGGTGAAATATATGTGTGAAGGTTTCCAGCTGAGGAGAAGATGAAGGCTGATGGTCCGAAGCTAAACGATAAACTGTGTTTGGTTGCTGGTAGACATAAAATTCTTTATGCTTGTGATTTTAAATTGTTTTACTTTTTTCCCATAAAGCTTGCAACTGATATCAGGTTTTCAATTTTCTATGATGTTTTTCCATGTATGCCAATTCTTGTACATTGATTTTCATTATCTTTAGGGTGATTCAAAGATTTTACATACTTAAGCATTTCTTTAATTACATTGGTTATTGCATGTAACAGAAATAATGCCTAATCCATCAGTACATTCAATTCGGGTAAGCCCAGGTGCCTGACTACACATTTGGAGTGATTGTTATGAGAGTCCCAATTTGCACAAACTCCTGATATGACTGAGACTGACGGTGGCACTGCTACTGCAATCGGTGCAAAAGAATGATATTGGCATAGCTTTTTCAGTTGAATTTGGGGGGACAACGCGTGTTAAATGCATCTATTAGTGATGCAAAAAAAAAAAAAAAAAAAAACAACGAACGACAAGGTTGAAGCAGGGTGGTAACTAATGGTGGTGCGTGTTCATGCACTTGCTGCACCATCCAGGATACCAGATCACTAACCTTTATTTTCAAGGCCGTGTATCTTTTCTGTAAAAAATACTATTGCTAAAGAAAATGCTACTGTTCATACAAGTAACAGAGATGCTTCCAAGGTAAGCATCACTATTGCTTATAAACAAGCTTTAAGCAAACAGGCATAAAAAGCATAACGATAGAAAAAAAAACTTTTGAGAAACTAAAAAAAGAAATCAGAATCTTTTATTCAATTCATGTAGGGTGGTCACAGCGACCATGTAAAATCTAAGACTTCAGACTGTGTATACTTTGTAACAACATATCAATTGCTCATACTCGAGCAGACTACAAGGGTTTTCTCACACATTCCCAATTACACAACTTCGAGATCGGTGATATTTAGAATATCACGAGTGATATTCAGAAAATCACAAGTGATAGATATTCAGAAAATAACAAACGATATTCAGAATATCACCAGTGATATTCAGAAAATCACAATTGATATTCCAAATATCAGTTGTGAAAATGGACGAAAACATAAGAAAACGGACGAATACGTATGAAAATGGTCGAAAGCATAAGAAAAATAACAAATGATATTCTGAATATCACAAGTGATATTCAGTGATATTCAGAGTATCACGAGTGATATTCAGAATATCACGAGTGATATTCAGAATATCACGAGTGATATTCTGAATATCACGAGTGATATTGAAATAAAACACTTGGATAAAAAAAAATAATAAAAAAAAATAAAAAAAACAAAAACAAAACTTTGATTATGCATTTTATTTTCTGCAATTGATAACATGTAGTTGGTTTGTTACTGAATCAATGATATGTAATTTGAGTTCCATCTTGTATCACCATCATGAAATTTCATAGCGTAATTCTATTGATCTATTCACTATGTGGAGCTACAGATGGTCGCAACAAGAGGACGTACCCAAAAAAGTATAGCGAAGAGGGTGACTTAGATCAACCAGAGATTACAAGAGAAGAGGGTGACTTGGATCAAGCAAAAATTACAAGAGAAGAGGACCACTTGGATCAACCAGAAATTACAACATAAGTCGTCCGCTTCTTTTTCTAGTATCTTTGTTAATTTTAAATTTCCCAGATTGTGTTGATGAAATTTGAATAACAGACTTATACATGATTGATTATTACTGAGTTTTTATTATTGAGTTTGCGTAGACTGTAGTTACCTACTTACATTATGAGGTATCACCTGTGATACAAAATAATTTATTAGGTATCACCTGTGATACAAAATAACTTATTAGGTATCACCTGTGATACATACAAAATCACACATTGGTTAGTACTGCTAGTTGGTTTTAATGGTGTTCAATGTGATACATACAAAATCACACATTGGTTAGTACTGCTAGTTGGTTTTAATGTTGTTCAATGTTAGTGCTTGTTGAAAAGAGTTTGTACTACTATTGATCAGTTTGTGATATCGGACGACAATTTAACAAGTTTTAAAGATTACTAAATCTTATATCAAGTATCATATTTCGTCTAATATGTTATTTTGTATCACAGATGATAACTAATATGTTATTTTGTATCACAGCCTCACAGGTGATACCTAATATGTTATTTTGTATCACAGGTGATACCTAATAACTTTGCCAAAACAGTTTAATGCTTTATCACAAGTGATAAATGTCAAAGTATTCCACAAAATTACAAAAATAAAAAATAAAAAATACACCAATCAGTAAAACTCATAATTTCAATCAGTAAAAAAATACAAGCCTTTAACCTTTTATGAAAATATAAACCGAAAAAAAAAAAAAAAAAAAAAAAAAAAAAAAAAAAAAAAAAATCTTCTTGTATCACAGGAGATAAGTGAACAAAGGTAGTGCCAATATTGAGGATGCCGACTTGCATTCATAATTTCTGATGTATTTAATACCATAAAACTTATATATAGTTCAAGTAATCATATTTAGCGCAATCTTTTCTACAGCAGCTTATTTAACAGATAAATTAATTTAAAAAATCAAAAGAATTGTGTAGAACTATGCACTAACAAATCAGACAAAACGTGCTCTGGGTCAACCCAGTCCATACCAGATGTTTACCCAACCAGCACAGTTTTGGTACCAATATTAGATTGGAAGTGTGTTTACACATGCCATAACAAGCATCTAAAAGATTAAAACTAGAGATACCTTTGAACAGATGTTTTTGCAAGACATCCATCAAAATCAAAATCAGTTGTTACACAAGTATGCTTTCGCCATTTAACAGTAGATTCATATCACATGTGATATTCGGAATATCACATGTGATATTCGGAATATCACATGTGATATTTTGAGTATCACATGTGATATCCGGATTTTTTTATTTTTTTGGATTCTTATTTAGGTACCTCAGTTCAAGGAAAGTAATGCATACATGACTGGACAGCACGTTAGTTTCGTTTGTTCTAGTTCACAGTATCACTAGTTTCTGTTGCGTATGACAGTACGTATTAGGAGTGGCAAAATGAGCGGGTGAGGCAGGCCGGGCAATGGGTGAAAACTGGAACGGTTTCTGGTTGAATTAGTCATTTGTTGGTATGGGCCAAAACTTAACCCTTTCCAGTTTATATAGCCTATAAACAATGTTTACTTACAAGCAAAAGATTAACTTCAATAACAAACTAGGCGAATTTATTCATACGGTTAGTTTTATAGACATGGAATGTCATCCCCAATCTAAAAATAGTGTGAAGGCAAACACTAAAAATAGTTAACTACATCAGCAGAATTATATAGACTTTTAACTAAACATAGTATACGAGTCCCCAGCCCTAAATTTCTGTTTTTAAATTTAGTTAAAACAACAAAACTAAAAACTATTCTTGTTTAAAACTAAGCTGCCTTTCGTACTGAAGTCCATATGTTCCAGTCACGATTTATCTTACTTGCATCTATCTTTCATTGTTAGTCGTTTCATAATAACTAAAATGATGTCATATCACAACAGAAACTCAAAATACCAAAATTCACATGCACGATAGATACTCAAAATACCAGACACATTACCAAGCAGTGGTTAACTTATCATAAAAGCTATTTATGATAAGGTCAACAGGCTCGTACTTTTCTGCAGATTTGATAAGGTCATAGCTATTTAAGTTAACTACCTTCAGCTTCCATACGAACAATTGTATTCAGATAAAGAATATGATTACCTTGAAGAAATGAAAACAACTGTCTTTCATCTAAAGGGAGAGCTAAAGCAGCCTTAAAACTATCAATATTACGCCCTAAAAGCATGTGAAAATCAATTATTCATTTCATCAAACACATGGTGTGCATTTAACTAATATTTTTTCTAAAGCATAATTTACATAAACATTAAATGTAGAAAACATAAACTTACTCGTTATTAGATACAGTTTCTGATTATCTGTGTTTTTATGCTCGAATGCTTTCACATGCTTCCAATATGATGATGAACGATCTAAAGAATTAGTTAGCTTATAATTCATCACTAACAACGATAGAAGAACGAATGGGATAGAAGGTGATCGATTATTGAATTGAGGAGCAAAAGTTAGGGTTAGGTGATGTGAGGGATGAAGAAGAACAATTTAGTTGAGAGAATACTGTGTGTTTTTTAGAAGAGCGGTTATTAAATTATGGCTTTTATATGGATAAAAATACCCTTGCAGTGTAAAATATGAATTTAATATCAGCCTTTAGACACTAGTACAAATTTGGCCTACGGTCACACATGTGGTATTTTGAACGGCCACACAATAACTTATTTGTGTGACTAAATGTACCAGAATAAAATAAACAGCCACACTTGATCCGATTTGTGTGACCATTTCGTCTTTCCAACTGAGGCTACAGTCACACATTTGAATATTTTCGTGACTAGAGGTATCTTGTAAATTTTTTTTTGATTATTTAGTCACATATAATTTGAGACGTGTGACGGATACAAATAAGTTTGAAACATTAGTCACACTATATATATACGTATGTGACAAATATATGTCACACAATTGAACAGTGTGACCAAAATCCATATATGGTCACATGAAGTAATCGTGTATGTGGCTAAATCATATACTAAAGTTTGTCACACATTATTTAAAAGTGACTAAATCATATAGTGAAGTTTGTCACAAATTATTTAAAAGTGACTAAATCATATACACTTATTTTTTCCCAAAAAAAATTTTTCCCCTCTACTCAACTTTTCACAACCCACCTAAATTTTTCCCAAAAATCAAATTGCCCTCCTACTCAAATTCCCAAATATTTCATTAACCATCCCAAATATCCCTCTCAAACTTTTCACACAGATCTGGTCTTCTTCTTCTTCTACCACACTCGCACGCTCGCACCACCACCACCACACTCCTTCCCAAAATTCCCAAATAGGTGTACTGAAAATGTATTATCACATTCATAATATAATTTTTTGAATAAAATGATTTGTGAAAAAAAGATTAAACACAACTTGGTAACTTTCGACCTCTTTCCTCTTTAGCTAGCTTTTTTATATGTATTTTGGAGACTTGTTCAATACTCGTAAGTAAATGGAGTTGTATTTGCCATCTCTAATTTGTTTTCTATCTTTATTTTGTACATTTTGATTCTAAATTATGAATGTCGCTTGTTAATTCTGATTCATGTCCACTGTGATTCAATGCTTGTTTGAACAAATATGTTAAAAAAATGATCAATAATGTTGATTGTCTTGTAGGGTGGAGGGATGTTTACAGTGGGAAGGCTATACAATTTGGTAAGCAATCACTCATGAATTAGTTTCTGTTATGAGTTCCTGAGTTGAAGGAGTAAGCAAAATCCCATGCTGTGATAGATTGCAAGTAAATTATCTGGCAAAGTGGTTCTGGAAGCTGCCAATTATCAAATAAAGAAGGAAGTTCTCAAGGAGGTAAAACTTGTGACTGGATTATCAAATATGATACATATTATTCTAGAATAATTGGTTGGATGGTATGGATTTTGTATCAAGAGAAATAATTGTTACTAAATATATGGTGTGATTGTTTGCAGGGTGGACGCCTTGCAGCAATTAACTTGGAGTCAAGAGCAGCCTTACTTGCAGCAAAACAGGTGAGTGAATACTATTAGGTGGTGTTATTTTTGCACTTATGGGTCAAAACAGGTCGGGTTAGGTTGACCCAAAACAGTTTCTTTTCACAAAGTGTATATTTTTGACTTGCATAAAAAGTACACTTCCTGCCCTGAAGCTGCCACGCAAGCCTTCTGAAAAGGGTTGGCTTGTGTACCAATTGTTGCTCTTCACTTTTCTCATGTCACGGTGAACAAAATCTCCTTCCTTTTTTTAATGAAAATCGCAATCCTGAGAGTAGTCTCTACTATTATTTCTGCTGTTTTCGTTAGAGGTGGCAAAAGGGACAGGTCCCACTGGCTGTCTAACGGGTCATAACACATCCCGGTTGAATTGGCTTGGTTGTGCTAGGTTAACATACAGACATCCCTTTCACCATTTTGTCCCTTTGTTTTACATAATCAATGTCTTAAAGTATGAACTGTATGATTATGAAACTTTATGAGTCAATTCTGTTCTTTTTTTCTCAAATAAAATGATCGTGGATGCTGTTAGCATTAAAAGTGCTCTTTGGCTCGCTTTCAATCGGTTTGACCTGTTAGGGATAAAGTGTAACCCACCGGTCTTCTTTTCATAGTTATGCAACCGCCACTTCCATCTTCATGGACATACCATTCTGAGCTGATCAAAGCTGCTCGTCAGTCAACTGACGACATCTCAATATACGGATTTATTACATCAAAGCCTACATGGCCATCATGGCTGCTGATCTCAGCAATTCTTCTCTCACTTGCTGCAGTCACCTCTATCATTCCAATCAAATACAGTCGAGTTAAGAATGATTTTCTCAATTGCCATGGGAATTGATCTAGGTGTTTTCATACCTGCAGAATACTTCCTACAAGCAACGTTTTTGCACATCCTTATAGTCACAACCATGGTATGCGCTTCTGTATTTGTAGTTTTCACACAACTACCATCCGCCTCAAGTACAAAGCTTCTACCGTGGGTGTTTGCTTTACTTGCGGCTCCATTTCCAGTCACATATCTGTTAGAGGGTCAGGTTAGGATAAAGACAATTCTAGCTGAGAGCGGGGTTGGGGATCTGGGTGAAGAAGACAGTAAGCTGACTGCACTGTTGTGTAAACTTAGCAAAAAGAAGCAAATGAATTGTTCTTGTAGAATCCTTACTGAAGTTTCTATATGTTGCATCAAATTTTCTGAATGATATCCTATTGTTTCTATAATTGAAATGTGATGTCAATGCAAATCCCATGAATACAAGCAACAGTTTTTCTAAGACAATCTAACATTTGTAACACATGGTGAACTATACATGTGTACAGGCTATGGGGAACGTTTATGGCAGACCTTGTTGCCAGTCATACTCGTTGATACAACACTTGCACCATATGTGACTTTGCTGATTTTTTTTAATAAGATATAGTAAATTGTATCTCTTTATGAAGTTGATATTTAACAGTAACTATGCTACTTTCCAGGTTGAAGGCGATGGGAGATTAGTACCTGCAACTGATGATGAAGTTATGGAAGCTGAATTTCTTGATGGTAACAGTTCAGTGCATCATGTACTGGACAATGGTTAGACTGGAGTCTGCACTTTAGATGATGACGCTTTTGATGAGGAGTTCATGCCCATCGACTGTGAAGGTCTCTCCAATTTGTTCTTTTTCATTATTAATTATTTGTGCCTCTCTTATGCCTGGTGTTTCTTAATCGTCTTTGTATGGGCATGTTTTTACTGTCTTGAACGTGCGCTTAATATGGTATTGATAAAGCATTTTTTTTACCTATTGTGTTTCATGATCTGTGCATAATTTTGGAACATGATAATAATATCTTTTGTGAATTTGAATAATCACAGGATCGGTAGACCATGTAAAGGTGCAGGGTGAGATTTTGGAAGGCCTTGTTGCACGGATTGTAAGCCATGAGAGCACTAAAGAGATGCAGCTGTTTCTAAAAGATTATCCTTCACCAGTAGAGGAAGGTATGCTAGTCTTTCACATGCCATCATTTTCTTACTTTGCTTTTGTTTCCTATGTTTTAGCTGTAATGGTCAAGCCATTTTCAAACTACTCATTCTCAAGAAATCCAAGATTCCAAAATGATGGCAACTTCATGAGACCAACTGACTTTTCGGACCTTGCGAGTAATGCTACTTCAGTTTCCAGTGTCTTGATCAACGTAAAGGTGAGTCACATCTTTTCATCTTGTTTGTTTTGTTTATCAATAAGATAAAAATGACACCATTTTTGTTCTTACGACTTGCAGAATGCAGCTTACTTAGCTGGCAAACAAGGATTGAGTGTAACAGATGCAGAAATGGGCATTTTGAATACATCTGGAATATATAGGCAGAAGTCCAAGAGAATCCTGATCGAGTCTTCGGATAGTGAAGTTTTGAAATTATTCAAGGCAAGAAACAACAGACACGAGCTAGTGTATTTTTAATACTGCTAGATATTATAGTATGAGCAGATGGATACTGCTAGTGTATTAGTTACAGCTGTTAGTTATAAGTTAGTACTGTTGGTTCATAAAGTTAGTACTGCTGTTAGATATTATTGTATTTGAATTTGTTTTGATATATATTGATTTCTTAAATGTGACTAAAAGATGTATATAGTTACACTTAATAACACTTTTGGTCACTGTTTGTTTAATTCGTTGTGTGACTAAATATTACAAAAAGCCACACACACAAAAATTCATGTGGCAATTGGATGATCAATAGTCACACAAAATACAAATTTCTTCACTTTAAACAACATATGGTCACACTTATTAACACTTTTGGTCACTTTATGCTTAATTGTATGTGACTAAATACCCAAAACAAACATGCTTTGTGTGACTAAATATTACAAAAGGCCACACAAACTAAAAATTCATGTGACCATTGGATGATCAATAGTCACACAAAATACACATTTCTTTCACTTTAAACAGCATATGGTCACACTTATTGACACTTTTGGCCACTTTTTGCTTAATTGTATGTGACTAAATACCCAAAACAAACATGTTTTGTGTGACTAAATATTACAAAAGGCCACACAAACATAAAATTCAAGAGACCATTGAATGAACAACAGTCACACAAAATACACATTTCTTCACTTTAAACAACATATGGTCACACTTATTTACACTTTTAGCCACTGTTTTTTAAATTGTATGTGACTAACTCGAAAAAAACAACACACGTTGTGTGACTAAATCATCACAATCGTCACATTTATTATATATTCATGTGGCCATAGGATGGGAAATAGTCACACATACTGATAAATCCAACAAAAATTGTGCCTAATTGGTCACACATATTCGGGTTTTGGTCACTCTTTTTTAATGAAAACGGTCACAAACTAAACAATGTGACCATATAGCACCTACGGTGGCGCGACTTTTTGTCACACACACCCAAAAAAACGTGTGTGACTATATGCATATAGTCACACATTTTTTGTGTGACCGTAGGCCAAATCTGTACTAGTGAGATCAAAATGAATGGAAGGTAGGGATTGGTCCCTTTGTATGTAAGAAATGTTTTGTCCTCAAATGATCTTAGATCTACTTTATTCATGTAAATAATGTCTTCATTTCTTTAAGTTCTATTTCAGATCATCATATTAATTTTTTTAATGAATAGATATTGGCATGCATGACCATGATTCGACATGCAAATATGAAAGAAAGATCGACACACGTACAAACACATCTCGTATTAAAATTAATCTCATGTTGACACTGCTTAACCCAACACCATTATCAGAGAACCGATTCATTTATTTGATTTGTATCATATTATATGAGTAGTGTCCTATTTATACGTGTATTATATCCCGTTTCTTATGTATACAAACATATCCAAAACCATGCACACAAGCTGATTTTAGAAGCCAATCAAAATCTGTATCGACATACATATATAATCCATGATTTCATGCATTAGTTATCCAGGTTTTAAGGTATATAAAAGAGATCATATAGATGTTTAAAGGAACAAAACAGAAACGTATCTTCAAAGATATTCCGAATGAGCCAACACACGCCTTATACCCTCTTTATATTCAGTTTGTACAACGCTTTCCAGCCCATTTAGACTACCCAATATTACACACAACCAACACACCATTCGACAGCCCCCACACACAAGAATATCTAGACACAAAACAATTTACTCTTATTTCATTTCATCATTTTATGTACTATATATAATCTCTCATTTAGTATAAATTTCTGATCGATCAAGACTTGTTTTTAGGTTACAACATTCTGTGTTTCATGTTCATAACGAGAGAAACAAGATCAAAGGTGAGTACCTTGGTGTCGAATGAAACAAGAACAAAATGAGGACTAGAATTCGACCCACAAGAATCACCTTATACGAACCATACTAAAACCTCTTTCGTACAGAATTTAACCACGATCACTCCACCCTCCTGGTAATACCCTTATGCGCCCAGAAAATGATTCGAACAGTAGACTCTCTTGAACTCTAACCGAGCTCGATATGAATATTTACTCGACTTGAAAATGAATCTCGACTGGTATAAGTGTTAGAGTTTTGGAAAAATATTAAATCGTGTATGACTAGAATCGAACCTGTGACTGAGGGATTGCACACTTTACGTATGAATGATCAAAGGAATAATTAATATATATATTATTATATATTTTAATTATTTGGACACGAAATATGGACTAACGAACGTTAAAGTAATTAACAGAATTGACTGATGACTGTTAGTAAATAAAGGAGGGGGTTGAGTGTCAAGTTTTGGAACTTGAGGAGATGTTGGACTCAAATTTAGAGAGCAAGTTTGTAGCCTATATAAACCCCTCAAACTCTTATTATTGGAGTGACAATAAAACAATTCGACTAAAGCCCAAGATATATGTATTGTACAGTATATATGGGAGATCGACATCATGATGACTATAAAGCCAATCGATTTTTTCAATCCACTTTCCTGCATGCATAGTAACAACAGTACACTATACATGTCCTTGAATTCTATTATTATATATATGTATTGTGCATATATGCCATGTAATAGATCGACTTTAATAAATAAAAAGGTTCGACCCATTTTATTTTATAGAAAGCTAAACCTTGTTTGTTGTATGCTTTAATTGTGATTCAAGGTTTATTAAACAAAATAGTTTTGGTTTAATAATTGTGTCCATTCACTAGCATCAACCTTTGATCGGTTATAGTACGTGTGTACAAGATCTCGGATATAACTTACTTTAGTTATTACATCTTGGATTGTGAAACAAAATGGTAAGGGGTTTCACGATAATCCTATTGGTTGATCAAGAACAAGAAAAGAGAAGTTTAGATCCTTGTTTGTGCTAGGATCAATGTACGTTCCTTGTATTATACGGTAATACTTTATATGTGTTAAATTAAAGATCCTTGATTCCGCTACATGCTCTTTGATGTTTATTTATTTATTTGAATGTCAAGATATTTAAATTCTAACAGTGGCATCACGAGCCAATTTAACATGTAATTGTAATTATCGAAACGCATAATAAAAATCAAATCTTGATTTGGATTTACATGTTTTAGTCGAATTTTTTTAGGGTTTTTTAGAACATAAAAAATTTCGAATCATAATTTGGGGGGGTTTCGACCTTCTTTAATAAAAAGTTAGTTTTGTAACCCTAAATTAGGAACATGTGTTTATGTGTTTATTTGAATAAAGGGTTACGTTCCTAGTTAATTCATGATGCTTCATGCAAGGTATTCATGAATCAGGGTTCGTTTTATATGCTACATGTTTTAGATAAATCTAAAATTAGGAAGACCTAATCTATTAAATTAATGAATCAGTTATGTGCAACGTGGTATATAATTATTAAAGCTTACGCGGTCAATTGTTGGCGTCTGTGGTCCATTGGGTACAATACGCTCGAAAACCAAGGGAGTTTTATTAATTATATACATAATAATTCACATATAGATTATTAATATGATTTATCAAAAGGTTTGCATGTCGCTATATGATTTAATAGTTAAGATTATATGCGTTATTTTGTGGTTATTTATTTTTTGTTAAATTACTTGTCTTTTTTGTTTGAATTATTGTGAATTGTAAGCAAAAAGAGGGTAATTTTTGGTATAAAAAATAAATGGACCTAATAACTATGAAACCTTGATGTGGTAAATTATTTATTGCCAAGTCTTATGTGCTGACAGTGGTTCACTTCGCACGGTAATTTGCTCCCAGGCGAGACTAGCAATTTAATAATTTACAACATAATTTTATAAGACTTAGAATCATAAACTTTTAATTGATTGATGCAACTGTACAAATGGTCGAAGCGGCAGACCTAATGTTGACAAACTATAAAGTGGGTATAAGGTTGGTTTCGCATTAAATTGTGGCCTTAAAGAGACTCCATTCTGTCTCTCCGCTCGCCTGTGCGTCAAATTAGACTTACCAAGTACAACCATTATATGTACGAAGCATCTTAAGGCAAAGTTGTAAGTTTCTCAACGCCTCATTTAAAACTTTGTTGATTTAACTCTTTGCAAATTGGTAATTAAAATTGTTTTGAAAACCTATGATACGAAGATGTGTGCATGCTTCTTCGTACATATTTTAATTGTCACATCAAAATAAATACCCTAAAAATTTAAGTCCATGCTATCTAATTATAAGAGACACTTGGAGTTAATATCTAGCGTAAGTGAGACCTTGACATATATATTAATGACAAGGTAAATTGCATATTTTCATTACTAGCAGATCAACTGAATGTAATGGATCTATGTGAATTTACAAGTTTCTAAATTAGACGACTTAATTAAGTTATAAGTGAGACCTTGAGACTTAAAGCATGATATGGGAAGAAACATGCTTACATTGCAAAATTATTTTTTGGTAAATGTAATTCCCATAAATATCTAAGAGTCGAAAATTGTTTTGCCGATCATTGTACGACAAGTTACCATCTTTTGTACTTTCACTGCTAGCAGATCAACTGATGTAGTGGAACTATGAAAAGTTGGATCCTAGTTTTCAAGAAAATTAAATGGTTATATTGTATTTTCTGGGTAATTTTCTTTTCTTGAAAAATTATTATCGAAAATACTAAAATTGAATTTTGTAAATTCTTTTAATGTATAAATGCAACATTAAAAACCGTAAACGTGGGGCATTCTTTTAGTGGAAAATTGATCTACACCCGTAGGGGTTTAGGCTAGAGTCAACTTTACTAAAAGAATAAACCAAGTCTACTTTCTTTGAGAAGAGTGAGACTTAAATCCTATTCTTTTTCATGAATGAAAAGGGTGTAATAGGAAAATTAGAATTGTCTAAATTCTAAGGAATAACTCATAGCAATATTTAATAGTTAAGAAAATTGCACATTTTATGAGTTATTTAATTAGAAGCTAGACTAATTACAGCAAAATTGGTAAAAGGCAAACTAGCACACTTTGTCTAGTTGTTGTGCTTTGACCACTTAAAATTGCTACATACCATTGTGGTGATGGTAGTCAAATTAAGGAAGAAATTGCATGCCCAATTATTTTCAAGTTAATTTCATTGATGGATAGTCCATCATTTACAAAGTAGAATACATTATTTAGTACCTAAGTAATTGTTACGTATGGGATTACTCAAAGGTGTAGGAAAGTAAATAACACACTATTTGCTTTTACTGGATATGAAACACTTATAATGTTGTCAAATCCAGTGGGAGCATTGTGTTGTAATTACTGAAATATATATTAATGTAATGATCTGTAATTCAGTGGGAGCTACAAGCTTTGTTATCTTGGTAATAACCCAGATTATCTCTAGAATGTCTTGAGATAATTACTTTCCAATTGTAGACACTTGTGGGTTTAAGGATAGTCATGTACGTTTCCTTACTAGACAAGGTGGTCCTATATCTACTAATATCTATGACACAATCATATTGATCACATTAAACAAATGATTGACGTGCTGTTTATCTGATACATGATGTTGTTCCATGCACAAGTGGGAGAAATCTTTATTGTGTGCAAGCAACAACACAAAGAAATATGATTTAAAGGATTCTCTTGACTGAAAGGTAAGAGATTAATGTTCTAATGTAATATATTCACATCTAATTAGTAGAACACTTGGAGTTAATATCTATCGTTAATGAGATCTTGACATAGATATTAATGACAAGGTAAATTACATACTTTCATTACTAGCAGATCAACTGATGTAATGAAACTATGTTAATTTGCAAGTTCTAAATTAGATTCTTATTAGAACAAGTGTCAATATGATAATGAGACTACTTCAAACTAAATATTTATGTATTATTGAAATGACATAAATAAATGAAGTAATCTAATACTACTTCAAATTTAAATCTTTATGTATTCTTGGAATGTCATAAATATATGAAGTGATAAATTAACTTGAAATTACTATTGAAACCAAATTGTGGTGTTCATGATTACTTTAGTTATGCATGTTTATAATTTATTATAAAGTTATAAATGAAGTCTTTTAATTGTTACAAGACTTATAATAAAGTGAGACGTTAACTTGTTATGTTTTTAATTAAGACATATACAAGAAGTCATTGAGTTGATCAATGATTTATAACATAGATTGAGAGTATAACAGTTTACGTCTTCTTGTTAAGACATGGACATGAAGTGACTTGGTTAAAAGTACTTATGTTATATAGCATGCATTGGCTTGGAAATTCTATTATACCATTAAGCTGATTTAGTTGGTAAATAGATAAACCAAACGAAATATGTTTATCTTACATATTGTAAGATTGTCTTACAATATTAATCCTAATGAAATACATAATGGTTATGGTACGTTCAGTTAGGAAAATTAAACTCTTATTATATTGTTTGATTAAAGATAACTATATCTTCTTCCAAAAGTTATCAAGGTTAGGAAATTGAGTAGTATATACTCAATTAGACTCCAAACTAGAAGATTAATAAGACACCATTTTTATGGAATGTGATGAATCACATTAAGCCCTAAAATTGAAGTTCTAAATTTGTTAAATTGCTTTTGAGTAGGTTATTAACAAACTTTATGTAAGGAACTATCAATATGTATTTGTAATGTCCCAAAAGAGAACAATTTTGTGTTTCTCTACTTGCTAAGTATTTATAGATAGTCTATAAATTGCAAAAGGCAAGTGGGAGTTTTATCTTGAAAAGATAAAATTACAAGATACATGATCTTCTAAAATACACTAGTAAATGTCATGATGAGAATCAAACATGTAAATGTTAAATCTCAAGATGAAGGAATTCTCATTCATAGATCTGCAAGGATATCTCAAATATTTGTATAATATGTTGAGGATTATGAGTTACAGGATTATGGTAAACCTGTTAATAAATTGCAAATATTGAATTTGGCAAATTACTCGTGCTATGAATTTTCAAATGCAGTCCATAAAGATAATTAGTTTTGGAAACTTAATTAATCTTGAACTCTATAGTTACACTATAGAATGTAGATGAGTTTCTACAAAGGAAATGAAAATTCTAAAGATTTAAAATTTTGAGTAGAAATCATAATGGACAAATTTTTGTATACATATTTAATGCATGAAAAGATTATCAAACACACTTAAGCAATTAACTGTGGTTGAAATTCTTTCTAGGCACATTAAATGTATAAAGATTATGATTGTTATTCTTAGTTTCATTTATATGAAATTAAGAATGGAATATCAAAACTCTTTCTTGAGTAATTACTTGTACGAGGACGATAAGTAATTGAAAGGAGTATTTGAATTCAAATAATCTTTGGAGGTATACAAAGTGCAATCATTTATGAATGGATTAATGCATGCATCTAGGAGATACACTTATGTCTAAATCCAAGTGTTGAATTAAAATAAGATATTCTCTTAATATTCCTAAAAGCTAGTGGGAGTGTTATATTTATTTTATTATTTCATATATGTTGTATAACATATAGGAAATAACATTTCATAAGCATTAAATGTTAAGTTTTAGTTTGGAATGAAACTTCACTTGATGATTTAGAAAATAAACATGTAACCTTGAAATATATGTTTATTGTGATAAACATAAGCGGTAAAATAATTGATTCTAATAAGCATGATTATACTATTAGAAAGTCTAGATAGATACATATCTTTGAAAAGATATGACATGAATAAAATCTGAGTTTGACACAGGGATTTTTCATGTACATCATGTTGTTTGTTGTATCATGCTTGATAAAAGATGATTTGACAACATTAATATCTAATTAAAGATTATTAGATAACTAAGTGTAATGGATATGGTTGGATATAGAATTAACATCCTCATCCTGGAATAGCTCCTAAATTCTAAATAAGAACCATATGGCAATTGTTGCGTAATTGATATAGCCAACAAAATCTTGGAAGATTTAAAGGTATCGAACATTACACAATGGATATTAAAAGTTTATCGGATTTTAAAGAGCATATTGTTGTTTGCATACAATGATGCTAATAAGATTGAGATGACACTCAATACTAGTCATGGTAGGATTTCATCCTAGTTAATGGCCATGTGTACTAGTTATGCTTAACTGTAAGCATAGTTGCATTATACATTAAAGAATTAGAATACTTTAAACTATAAAAGGTTTGATAGTTTAATTGTCATAAATTCGTGGTTGAGGATGTCACGCATTTCATGAAAGATTATGTGGTAATACACATACAAGAATTTTACTTATTAAGTTCTTGAAATAAGTAATCTCAAAATTCCCATAGATCAAGATTAGTTGATTTATGCCTTGTCAACAAGTATGTTTGACATGACTTGAGACATAATTCATTAATGGGAATTATTATGCATTGATCTATTTAGTGTTTGGATAATGGGATGTCTTTGACAGTTATTATTTTAATGAAATAAAATAATGGTTATGTTTATTTATCATTTTCTTAATAATATATCCTATATTTGCATGTTTATATCCTTGAATATATTTATATATTCTAAACTGTCCGTTGTCGGTTAATAATATGTGAATATCATTAAACTAAGGAAAATCTGAGTATTGGCATAATATACTTATAGTATATTGATGCGTTGTCATGCCGATTTCACATAATATTCAAAATGTTTGAGTATAGGACTTATCCCGACTTCATGAGTTTACTTTATGGATCTTGTCATCAAGTAAATCATGAGTATATAGTTATCCTCAGACTTGAGATGCCAGATAACTGTCATGCATGTAGTGCATTTCTTTGATTCAATTTAACGCTATACGTAACTGGTAGCTATACGGATTGTTTTCGGAAGCGTTGCGAAGTGCATGTGTTATGCTCGTAGTCAAGATAGAATTTGTTCCTTCAAATTGTTTGGAGTTTAATACTGTTGGGCCCCTCGTAGGGTTGACAAGATGTTTGTGCGGCCGCACCCAAGATCTCCCCTGAATGGTTCAGAAGATTTGGTATGATGATTAATCATCAAGTGGTTTTTCCAGGAGACCACCACCCGAGTTGTACTAGGGGCATTGGCGTGTTGCTAGACGCTAACCAATGTCATTACACTTTTAATAGATTTCCAAGTGGGAGCTGTTAGAGTTTTGGAAAAATATTAAATCGTGTATGACTAGAATCGAACCCGGGACTGAGGGATTGCACACTTTACGTATGAATGATCAAAGGAATAATTAATATATATATATATATATATATATATATATATATATATATATATATATATATATATATATATATATATATATATATATATATATATATATATATATATATATATATATAATATTATATATTTTAATTATTTGGACACAAAATATGGACTAACGGACGTTAAAGTAATTAACAGAATTGACTGATGACTGTTAGTAAATAAATGAGGGGTTGAGTGTCAAGTTTTAAAACTTGAGGAGTGTTGGACTCAAACTTGGAGAGCAAGTTTGGAGCCCATATAAACCCCTCAAACTCTTATTATTGGAGTGACAATAAAACAATTCGACTAAAGCCCAAGATATATGTATTGTATAGTATATATTGGAGATCGACATCATGATGACTATAAAGTCAATCAATTTTTTCAATCCACTTTCCTGCATGCATAGTAACAACAGTACACTATACATGTCCTTGAATTCTATTATTATATATATGTATTGTGCATATATGCCATGTAATAGATCGACTTTAATAAATAAAAAGGTTTGACCCATTTTATTTTATAGAATGCTAAACCTTGTTTGTTGTATGCTTTAATTGTGATTCAAGGTTTATTAAACAAAATAGTTTTGGTTTAATAATTGTGTCCATTCACTAGCATCAACCTTTGATCGGTTATAGTACGTGTGTACAAGATCTCGGATATAACTTACTTTAGTTATTACATCTTGGATTGTGAAACAAAACGGTAAGGGGTTTCACGGTAATCCTATTGGTTGATCAAGAACAAGAAAAGAGAAGTTTAGATCCTTGTTTGTGCTAGGATCAAGGTACGTTCCTTTTATTATACGGTAATACTTTATATGTGTTAAATTAAAGATCCTTGATTCCGCTACATGCTCTTTGATGTTTATTTATTTATTTGAATGTCAAGATATTTAAATTCCAACAATAAGGAGTGTTTCTGGTCTTTGAGAGGTGAGGAAAGAGTTAGGAATATTTGCTTGGATGTGTACCAAAGTGGACGTATAAAGAATGCATGATTCGATGTACAATATATATAAAAACCGAAAGTTTTATTTGAATAATAAGTAGAGTGGGGATGAGCTGACCCACCATTTCATATTATAAGCTCATTATGGAGTTATTGGCTGCAAAAGTAGGAGGAATAAGGTATTGAGTTTGGTTTGACACATGCTTTTGCTTTATACAAAATAATTAGTCGATCGATATATACAAATTGAAAACATTACTTTTTGATTGTTTAATATGAGTGGAGGTGAGTTGGGACACTAAGACATGATACCTGCTCCATTATGATGATATTAGGTATAAAGAGGATGGTGAAATCATTTAGTTTGGCTAGTTGTGTTTTGTTTTTGTTTTGTGATATTAAAACCGATCGGGTTTTATAAATAATTGTCCAAATTAACTTCCAATCGAGTACAACTTATGGAAATGGTTGAAAACAAGTTTAGTAACATAAATATGATTGTAGAACACAATTAAAATGGGTAGATATTGATTTGGATCGAGTTTGGTCATTTTCTAAAAATGTATATCGATTTCAAATCTGTTCCGAGTGCGACTTACTTTGCGTCTTGTTTTGTGATCAAATGATCGAATTAAGAAATGAGGTTTATTGTTCCTGATTCTTTGTTGTGTGGAGAATCAAGTTGTGTAAAGAGTTTCCCATGTTTCCAAAATTTAAATATAACGTATCGTATTCGATAATAGATTAAGCCGTATCGTACGAAAAATTATTTTCAAATTTTTAGATCGTTATACTCTGTTTCCAAAATGTTTAAATACCCCATTCGACTGCCAAAATCGGGGACGATACCACACACAGAAGGCGACGACTAACCACACAAGACACAACCAGAAGGACAAAATCAGAGAAATAAGAAGGTCCTGCTAGTGCATAACTTCATAAGAAGATTCGCTTAATTTGTATTAGTACTCCTTAATCGTTTGGTTAGCATATTTTTACTATTTGATCGTACTTAATCTCTTACATTCGTTTACATATTATATGATGTTTTATTGGTTTGCAATGGTCATGCGTATGTTTTGATTACATTATTACTTCATAAATATCGTTTGCATGATTTATGTAAGCCCTAAGTGGTTAATTAATAAATTGATAATCATTAAGGTAGACTTTATGCGGATTTCTGATTAATCGTGACATGATTAGTCTGTTGAGAAGACTTAATACCCGAAATCTAGACGTTTAGGTTGGTATAAACATTGGCACAATATACGCATACACATGAGCAACCAAAGAGAAAGAACATAATTAGGATTCATCATATATAACTAAACAATTAGCGAGTACATCTTCTTTACTATCGGCTTGACCTCTTATCTGTTATTTGTGTTTCTATCTGTGTACATATGTGTCATTCGCCTCATTACTTTTATTTACAATTTACTTAATCTAAACATCGTGCCAGTCTCTCAGGCTGAAAACCTGTTGGGTCATGTAAAACCCAAGAATGCTTCGAACATGATTTGGACACAAATTAACTAAGTGTTAACTTAAACCGAGAACAATTCAAGTCACTGAGAGAACAGCCTCTCAGTGAGTCATCTTCAGGATGCTTAAGGCGAATTCAAGAAGAAGGATTCACTACTCAGGAAGGCGGTACTCCCTGAGTAGGACTTAAGCCAAAGAAGAAGATGATGGATTCAGTGAGTATTGGATAAGAGCTCACTGAACCCCAGTCTCCTCAACCAACAGGGAGAAGAGATTGAATGCCAAGTTCCTGAGGTGCTGCTGCCAATCTTTCATACCTCAGACTCAATGACTTCATCAGATTAGGGACCACAACATTTGATTTCTTTGCTATTAATGGACCCAACTCGTCCAATTCAGTGATCCCAAAGTCAGCGAATCTGAAAGGTGAATGAACGTCAAAGTTTCTCTTGTCAGCACCTCTGTAGACAGTGACAACGGCAGGATTGGTGTTTCTTTGAATATGAACATCAGTGATTGGTTCTGGCTTCATCCTTTCAGTCATATACCACTGATATTTCTTAATCCTATTCTGCAAGATCTCTTCAGCCCTTTTGGCTCTTTCCTCCCTTTTCTGCCTGAGAGTGGTCATCTCCTCAGACTGAGCTTTCACAAAGGTCATACCACCTTCTCTTCCTGAGAGATCCTTAGCCTCAAGACCAATTTTCTCAGCCTCTTCATGAACAACCTTGATTAAGGCAGACTTGCTTGCCTTCTCCTCTTCCTTCAACTTCTTCTTTGCCTCCTCTTCCTGAAGATAAGTACTGAGTTCATCAGCTGAGAAGTGGTAAAGAACTCCATCAATTTCATATGGGATCCTGAGTGGTGATTCAGGATCCTTTGCAACCGTGATAGGTGCTGGTTGAGGCTCAGGCTCAGTGAGAACCCAACACTCTTCTCTTGTCAGACTCAACCTTCCCTATTGCGGCTAAAAGTCATGGAGTGTCAGCCAACAACTCCCAAAGACTTATTTAGCCCTTTCCTATTGGTTCTTGGAAATGACAATTACTATTTGTAATTGTCAGACACGCAACCTCAACAACTTGTATTATATTTAATCACTTATACTTAGAATACTTGTGTATAAATAGAGCAACTGTGAGAGAAGTTAAAGTGTGCTTTGTATAATTAAAGTCTTGAACTTTTACAAAGGAACTTCTCTCCTACAAAGAGTATACAACTCACTGAGATAGCTCAGTAGGGTATATTGTTACCACTCAAGCAAAACTTGAGTTTCGATAGGAGACACCCCATACCCTTGTCTATTCAATCCCAAGTGTTTGTTCCGCAAAACACTTGGGTATAGATTCTTGGAATTATTTCTAATAAGAATTTAAACGTTGAAAAATATTGTTGTTTTTTACATTCACGTTTTATAACTGTTAGAATAATCCTTAAACATTGTATTCGTCATTAACACCAATAGATTAACTTTCTAGTTAATTCTAATCGTGTAAAGGGACCAACAAGTGGTATCAGAGCCAAGTTACACTTATTGCCCTGACTGAATACATGCAATCAGTCATTCAGGGTAATGACGCTATCTCTCCAGTTCCTTCACCGACCAAAAAGGTGAAGAAGACAAAGAAGGGTCAGTCCAGCCAGGTGGTTAGACCCAAGCCACTCGCCACTGAGACTGATCCTCAAAACCAACTCAACCTTAAAAAGAGGTTGAAAAAGGCCGAGACCTCTGAGACACCCATTTCTGAGACCCTCTTGACCTCAAAACAAAGGCCAACGGAAGTCACTGAGCAATCATCCTCAGTGACCTCGGGCACACCCATTCCACATGGTCCAACTGACATAAACAAGTCAGAAGGATCAGGAAGCATTCCCCCCTCACATCCCGATGAAGGTTCTGATAAATCACAATCAGTGCCCAAGGGAGGAAAGGGTCCTGAACCCTCGGTAGGGCAGCACCACCCTACTGGGAAGAGGACCCACACCCCCTCACATCCCGATGAAGGAGCTGTCAAAAAACAATCAGTTCCCAAGGGAGGAATGGGTTCTAAATCCTCGGTAAGGCAGCACTACCTTACTGAGAAGGGGACCCACAAACGCTCACATCCCGCTAACGTTCCTGAGCAATCACCCTCAGGATCTCAGGGAGAAAAGGATCCTAAATCCCCTGAAGGACAGTACAATCCTGATGGGAAGGGGGTCCACAAACTCTCACAATCAGTACCTAGTGATACTACTGAGAAGTACCCATCAGTAGTTGAAGGTGCTAAGGGGGACAAAGACTCAGAGGGAAAGAAACAACCCGCTGATATGGAACCCATCAACCCCTCAGGCGGATCCAGTCTTTCAGGAACTGCCCCCAAAAGCCAGGCTGGTGTTACCCCAGTTATTATGGCTAGTCAGGCTGAGACAACCCACTCAGTTATTATGACAAAGGGGTCAGGACCTGACCAAACCGAAGGCAAATCTTTTTATAAAGAGGAGCCGGTTGATTTTTTGGGTATTGAGTCCATGGGGGACTATCAGGCTTTTATGGAGTCTGATGAAGAGCTCAGGGAAGAGAGTGAAGAAGAAATTTTTGAGGCAGGAGAGGATATGGAAACTGATGTACAACCTGATCCATCACATCAGTCCTCTCCAAGCCAAAGTGAAGAGTCAGGCTCTCAATCTTCTGATTCATCTACTGACATTCTCCAGAAGTATGATAACTCTCTTCCCCTCACTGAAAGAAAGTTGGTCAAATTCCTACTGAAGACCAACAATGCTCTTTTCACTGGTCTCACTGATGAGATGTTTGATCAACACACTGAAGCCGCTGTTCACTATGCCAACCTGAAGGCAGATGTTGAAAGTTTTCATGAAGATGTGATCGAAATCCAATCAGACACCAAACATTCCCTGACAGCTATTGATCTTCATTTCCAGAAGTTCAATCTTTCTCTTGAAGGCATCACCAAAAGCCTTGGTACTATTCAGTCAGCTGTTAAGGATGACCCCATACTCACTGAAAAGATCCTTCAAGCTGCTGAGACTTATCAGAAGCAGTCAGCTGAAATCCATGATCTCTTCAGCTTACTGAAGGATTCTAAACTTCAGGGTCTTACTACCTCCTTGGACTCAATCAGGACTTCCATGGGTCTTCAGGAAAAACATCTTGGTACTTGGGCACAATCTTCAACATCCTTGGCATGGTCTCTTGGGTCAAGGATGTCAGGCATCGAGGCTTCTCAGGCTTCTCTGGCAGATCAGATCTCAAGTCTTCAAAAAGACACCTCGGACATCAAATCAATGATGACTGAGATCTATCAGGCCTTCAAAGGTCCTACTGCTCCAGTGACTCCAACTCTTGCTATCACCATGGCTCAAGCAACAGTTGAGGGGGAGAAAGACACTGGAGTCTCAAGCCAAAGCCAACAACCTTCTCACACTGAGGGGGAGATTCCTTCTCACACTAAGGAAGACATTCCTGAAGCCTCTTCCTCCCATCAAGATAAAGGCAAAGGCATTCTCACTGAGCCTGAGCCTCAACCAGCACCTATCACGGTTGCAAAGGATCCTGAATCACCACTCAGGATCCCATATGAAATTGATGGAGTTCTTTACCACTTCTCAGCTGATGAACTCAGTACTTATCTTCAGGAAGAGGAGGCAAAGAAGAAGTTGAAGGAAGAGGAGAAGGCAAGCAAGTCTGCCTTAATCAAGGTTGTTCATGAAGAGGCTGAGAAAATTGGTCTTGAGGCTAAGGATCTCTCAGGAAGAGAAGGTGGTATGACCTTTGTGAAAGCTCAGTCTGAGGAGATGACCACTCTCAGGCAGAAAAGGGAGGAAAGAGCCAAAAGGGCTGAAGAGATCAGGCAGAATAGGATTAAGAAATATTAGTGGTATATGACTGAAAGGATGAAGCCAGAACCAATCACTGATGTTCATATTCAAAGAAACACCAATCCTGCCGTTGTCACTGTCTACAGAGGTGCTGACAAGAGAAACTTTGACGTTCATTCACCTTTCAGATTCGCTGACTTTGGGATCACTGAATTGGACGAGTTGGGTCCATTAATAGCAAAGAAATCAAATGTTGTGGTCCCTAATCTGATGAAGTCATTGAGTCTGAGGTATGAAAGATTGGCAGCAGCACCTCAGGAACTTGGCATTCAATCTCTTCTCCCTGAATCTGCACAACCTGCTTCCTCTCAGTCTTCTTCAAGGAAAAGAAAGAAGATAGAAGCTGAGCCTGAGATCAAGATTCCTGGTCTTGACTGCAATAGGGCTCTCCCTGAAGGTGTTCCTTTCAGAAACAATATGGTCATTGAACAGCCTGAAAGAGGGTTGTTCTTCATTGATGAGTTTGGTGACAAAGCCTTCCAGAGGTGGAGTGATATAGATCTATCAGGGATCAAAGCTATGCTAGGCTTTCTAATGATGGCCTCTCCACTCAAGAGTCCTGAGAATGTGAGGTTTTGTCATGACCTGAAAAGAAAAATCAATGAACATCCTGACCAACATGAGCTGCAGTCGAAGAAGCCCAAGCTTGAAGCCCTTGGAATCAAGTTGAACTGATGACCTGCCTGAATACCCAACACTATCCCTTTTTGTACTTAGTTTTGTTAGGACTTGTAAATGATATTAATAAGATGATGTTTTTATTATTTCAGTGTCCTTATTTACATTCTAGTACATTCAGTATGAGCAGAAGTCGTTAGCTCACTCATATCTGATCAAAACACTTAGGAATAATTTATATCCAAATAGGGGGAGATTGTTGGGTCATGTAAAACCCAAGAATGCTTCGAACATGATTTGGACACAAATTAACTAAGTGTTAACTTAAACCGAGAACAATTCAAGTCACTGAGAGAACAGCCTCTCAGTGAGTCATCTTCAGGATGCTTAAGGCGAATTCAAGAAGAAGGATTCACTACTCAGGAAGGCGGTACTCCTGAGTAGGACTTAAGCCAAAGAAGAAGATGATGGATTCAGTGAGTATTGGATAAGAGCTCACTGAACCCCAGTCTCCTCAACCAACAAAGTGATTGAATGACTGAGGAACCAACGCCTGAAGAAAAGGCGGGAACAATAGGGAAAAGATCTGAGAAGATAAGAGTGTAAACCCAACACTCTTCTCTTGTCAGACTCAACCTTCCCTATTGCGGCTAAAAGTCATGGAGTGTCAGCCAACAACTCCCAAAGACTTATTTAGCCCTTTCCTATTGGTTCTTGGAAATGACAATTACTATTTGTAATTGTCAGACACGCAACCTCAACAACTTGTATTATATTTAATCACTTATACTTAGAATACTTGTGTATAAATAGAGCAACTGTGAGAGAAGTTAAAGTGTGCTTTGTATAATTAAAGTCTTGAACTTTTACAAAGGAACTTCTCTCCTACAAAGAGTATACAACTCACTGAGATAGCTCAGTAGGGTATATTGTTACCACTCAAGCAAAACTTGAGTTTCGATAGGAGACACCCCATACCCTTGTCTATTCAATCCCAAGTGTTTGTTCCGCAAAACACTTGGGTATAGATTCTTGGAATTATTTCTAATAAGAATTTAAACGTTGAAAAATATTGTTGTCTTTTACATTCACGTTTTATAACTGTTAGAATAATCCTTAAACATTGTATTCGTCATTAACACCAATAGATTAACTTTCTAGTTAATTCTAATCGTGTAAAGGGACCAACAAAACCCCCTTGCATTATATTAGGTTTAATTAGAACTAACTTTAGGATTAAAATACTGATAGATATTTAAGTGTTAATGTTTCACTCTTAGTGATCGACACTCTACTTACCAACTAGGCTACATTGATCGGGTACACTGCTCGTTAGTGTTTGTTATATTTTAAGTCGGCTAAATATAAATTTAAAATTTGAATACAATAATCTAAACCTACAACAATAGAACATCACCAACCCGAGAGTATCCTTTCACTAGTCAACAAGCTCCCTTATCCGGCGAAGAAAACCATACACGTTGCTTATACACTATTTCTAAAACTAAGCTAGATATCGAGTTCTTTCTCGGGTACAACCACTCTCGTCACACTATGTATTTTGAGGACTAAAAACTAACCAATCACTCTACAAGGTTTATGGTGGCTTGATACAATGATGGTGTATGATGATGAACAATATACAATACAATGTACAATGTAAAGACTAGTAACAAAACTTTGAAGCTTTGTTGTCTTTAATGATGATGATTATCTCTTTTCTAAAAAGAGGGTTAGTGTAGAGTTACTAAAATGGATATGTAAGTATGTGGTAATGACTATGAACTGAGAATGAAATGTATGAGAGAAAATACAGAGTATTTATAGCCAGAAGTCTGTCAGATCTACGGATTCTGCAGACCCTTTCGAAGGGGTCCGCCCTTTATACGAAAGGGGTCCGCGGGATGTCTAACAAAAATCTCACTTAGATTTTGTTTGAAAATCTTTCCAAAATCAAAATCAAATCTTTCCAAAATCTATGTAGGATATTTCCATATCAGAAAGTATTCTTGATGTGACAATTCAGAAAAGTCAACTCTTGATAACTTCATGCATGAGGTAAAAATATTTTTGATTTTCTTAAAAAGAAAAGTAAACTTGTATATTTTAAAGTGTAAGTATACTTTGTAAAATAAAAATGTCTAGTTAAGTTCTTGTCAAAATAAAAAGTATTTTGTCAAGTGTAAGTAAACTATAGTGTTTGTACAAGCAATATGATTAGTTTAAAACTATTGTATATGTAAAGTTGAAACTATTGTTTAAAACTTGTCTATTTTAAAACTTTGCGTGATCTAAGTTTATAATTGTCGTTAACAAAACTTAGAAAAGATCGTATAATACAAATAACGTTTTTAAGCGATGTTTGTATTAACAGAAACGTTATCCATGACTAGATGAATACCCGTGCAAAGCGATAGTGTATAAAGACAAATAAATATACATGCAAACTTGTATTTTGGTGTGACCCTTGATGCAACACTTACAAGTTTAATATGTAGTCATAGCGAGAAAGAAAAAGTCTATGAGTTATAAACAAAAAATGATAAAAGTTTGAGGATTAAATAATATTTAAGCTGGTTAATTTTTTTTTTCCAGTTTGGTGTTGATGTTGATGAGACTTTTAGCCCTGTTGTTAAGCCGACCACTATTCGTACTGTTCTTAATCTTGTAGTTTCTCGACATTGGCATGTTCACCAGCTTGATGTCAAGAATGTATTTCTTCATGGTAGTTTGTCTGAGAGAGTTTACATGCATCAACCAACTGGTTTTCAGGATTTGCAGCGTCCAGATCATGTTTGTCTTCTTTAGCGGTCTCTTTATGGTCTTAAGCAAGCTCCTCGGGCATGGTTTTAGAGATTAACTAGTTATGCTACTCGTGTTAGGTTTCAACATAGTCGGTGTGATTCTTTTCTATTTATCTACAAGTGTGGGACTCATGTTGCTTATTTATTGCTATATGTTGATGATATTGTTTTGACAACTTCTTCTACTACCATATTATAGGGTGTTATTGCCTCTCTTCATCAGGAGTTCTCCATGACTGATTTGGGTCCTCTTAATTATTTTTTAGGGACTTCTGTTGTTCGTACTGCTACATGTATGTTTTTGTCTCAGGAGAATATGCTTCCGAGGTCCTTGAGCGTGCTCATATGCTCAATTGAAATCCATGTCATAAACCGATAGACACTGAATCCAAGTTAGGTGTTGATGGGGATCATATGGAGGATCCTACTTTGTATCGCAGTCTTGCAGGTTCTCTCTAGCATCTTATGTTTACTTATCCATATATTGCTTATGCGGTGCAACATGTTTGTTTATTTTTGCGCGATCGGCGGGAGCCTCATTTCTTTGCCCTCAAACGGAGTTTGCGATATGTTCGTGGCACTATGGGTTATGGTTTGTAGTTGTTTTCTGCTTCTACTACCTCTTTGGTTGCATATTCTGATGCTGACTGGGCAGGATGTTCGACTACTCGTCGGTCTACTTCTGGGTATTGCGTATTTCTTGGCAAGAATCTTTTCTCCAGGTCCTCTAAACGTCAGGTTACACTTTTTCATTATGCAGAGTATCGTGGTATTGCCAATGCTGTTGCATAAACGTGTTGGTTACGTAATCTCTTGCGTGAGCTTCACACACCATTGTATTCCAATACGCTTGTTTACTGTCATAATGTTAGCGCGATCTTCTAATCCTGTGCAACATCAACGCACGAAACAAATTAAGATCGACATTCATTTTGTACGTGATTTAGTTGCTGTTAGACATGTGCGTGTTTTGCATGTCCCTTCTCTTCATCAGTTTGCGGATATCTTCACCAAGGGACTTCCTTCTGCTCTGTTTTCCGAATTTTGGAATAGTTTGAGTGTTCGTTCCACTCCGGCTCCAACTGTGGGTTGGGGGGGGCTGGTAGTGGATTTATTTGTATTAGTATAGTATTTGTATATTTTGAGCCCAAGCCCATGTGTTAGGGTAAGCTTATATATAATGTTGGGCACTTATGTAATTCGACAATTTAGTAATCTAAAAATTATCTTTCAGTGTATTTTAAAACTTGTCATTTAAACTTGTTTTGTAAAAGGTATTACAAGCATTACACATTACTCAAATTTAAGAATTGTAAGTTAAAAAAAAAATATGCATACATTATAATTAGTTGAGATATGGCCGAACACATAAGCCATATGTTTAAATAACGAAAATGTTGGATAAAACAAAGGACAAGATCATTTTCATCCTTTGTACCTATGTATGATTAACTTCAAGTAACAAAACACAACGGGTATGTTTGGCGTCAAGGATTATGAGAGATTTTGATTATTTTTTTGAAAAATAAGCTTTGCTCAAAAAATAAGCTGTGTTTGGTAAACTAAAATTGTGAATTATTTTAGAAAAATAAGTTCCCAAAAAATAAGTTTTCAAAACCAGCTTTTAAAAGATTATGGGGATTATTTTTCAAAAATAAACTAATTTTAATTTTTTTTAGCAACAGCAGCAAAAAAAAAAAAAAAAAAAAAAAAAAAAAACAACTATAATTTTAATCTTTTTCAGCAGCAGCAACATAACCAACACCAGCAATTTAGGGTGTGTTTGTTTCATTAAGATGTTTTGGTCTGAATCTGACTACGACATCTTACTGGTAAGAGGTGGCTATAATGTCTGAATCTGAATGAAATAATGTTTTTTGTTTTTTTATAATTGTCCGAATGGTTTTAATTATCCATTTTTTAAGTATATATGAAAATATTTTTTAAGTAGCTTGAATGTATTTTTTATAATTGTCCGAATAGTTTTAATTATCCATTTTTTAAGTAGTTTGAATGTATTTTGAAAATATTTGAAAGAAAAAAAAAAGTCAAACTTAAAATTCATAAACACACGATCTCGGTTTAGCCTTGTCAACGAGCGTGTTACGATTATCACTTTAATTCCTTGGTTTCACGAAAACTAGCTCAATTTATAATCCAACGAACTCAAAAAATTCAGCCTAACACTAATTGGTAACACAAAAGATTTGGTTTCAGCCCAAAAATCATAAACACATAATATGGGTTACTTTAACTATTTGCCCATAGTACACTTCTAACCTAAAAATATTCTTAAACCTAGATATATACTCCATATAATATATCACTTCTAATCACACACCACATAAACCAAGTGCAATCACCTACTCACCTATCTTCTTCTTTTATCACATAGAACATTATTCACATAGAACATGAAACAAGATGATTTTTTTTTTTTTTTTTTTTTTTTTTAATGCTTTTACTAGAGATTACAACAACAAATGATCTTGGTTCTTTTCTTTCTGATCAAAACCGAACCACAATCATAGAACACTTATGTGTCCCTTTTAATTTCGAGTCACCAATGGAACATCCCAAAAATCTTGTTTTAATTTTCGAAAAAAGATTTTGTTACAGATTTTGTTTCTTGGTTGATGTTCGAACCCAGGTCGGCAGAGAGAATGTAGGAGGTGGAAACAGTAAGAGGCAATCAGATAATCCATGAACCTCTTTCTCAATAAGATCTAACTAGGTCTTACTGCGTCTGACCAAGAAGAGAAAAACAAACAAGTCCGACGTCTGACCGCGTCTGACTGATAAGACGTCAGAGGCGGTCAGACTTTTTAAAAAAAAAAAAAAAAAACAAACACTGCCTTATTTTTCCCAAATAAATTAATTTAGAATTTGTATTGTAAAGTTGAGAAACCAAAACGCAACATACAAAATCAAAAACAACATCAGAAACCTAAACCCAACCACGTCCCCATGGCATAAGAATTTTCATTTTTTTTTCTTTTGCAACATGTACCAAGCATCCTGGATAAAAACAGAAACTATAAATAAGAAATCGAGTTTTTAAACTAAAATACAAAATCATGATTTTATTACCTTGATCAAATCGAACCGCAACCGGCCATGAAAATATATCGTGATTTAGAGGCAGTAAAGAGAGAGGTTTACCTAACCACCAATTATGTGGCAAGAACGTTGATCATATTTCCATGCCTTAAATGAACTCCATTGAAACTGACTATTAAACAATAATCAACTATTAAAAAAAAAAAAAAAAAAAAAAAAAAAAAAAAAAAAAAAAACATATATAGTGCAATATGGTCCCCTGCATGACACCAATACGGCTATCGTCTAATCCGAAACTCACGGGTCAACCCGTTAATATAACAGATAATAAGGTCTATAAATACACTAACGCTAGTTGTAGTAGTACCTCACAACATCAAAAACAAACACTAAGATTAATCATGAACGATATGTATGCAGTAGTGTTGGTTCTCGTTGTTATCACGAGTACCAGCTCGACTTTATGCTTTTCCTCGAACAACGCTGGTGATCATCAGGAGACATTCATGGTTGTAGACGATGAAACAACCTTTCATGATGCAGCAATGGGGATGAGCAATGTAACACCCCGTGCCCGCTTACATAAAAAACTTTGACTTTTTACGCGGAAACGCTTGAACTAAAACTGACCCGCTGTACTTTTTTACAATCTGATAGAAATGCATACACATTCAGGACTTGAGACAATTTTTAGATGAAAGTAGACTCAATTACCTTCGAAACGATAGGTGACACGACCCGTGACGACTTACGGATTAAAAGATATGATTTTTCAAAGTTTACTAAATTCTGTCCAAAATCTGAAAAACTGCACAACCGCCGCTACTGTTCATCAGAAGGCATTTTTTCAAAATCCCCGGCCGGAAACCCGACCTCCCGAACTCGAAACTCAACCAAACTTTCCATATTTCATTAATATACCATTGGGCTCATTTTCATACAAAAACATTTACCGAACGACACCCGAAGGGGTACTTTACAAATTAGACGGGTTATGCAAATAACCCGTTTTGACCCATTTTCACAACAAACCACTTATACCACTTTCGTTTTACACCAAACTTGACCAACATCAATCATTTAACATATTAAACATGTTCCAATAACACTTGACCCGTTTACTACTCAAAATGGGTACGTTTACACTTAAACCAAACGCCCCTTTAACTTTACTCAAAAACACATAAACCATACTTTGACTTATCAAATGACTACCAAATCGACATACAACTCTTAACATACACTTTGCCATGCGGCTACACTTTAACAACCCATAAAAGACTAACGGGGTACAAACTTATACATGAGCCCGGTATTCTACCTAAGCTCCTAAACACATATTACCTTAAATCTTGCATAACCAAAACCTTAATCCACATATCCAATCCATCCATAAGAACAAGCCAACCTACAAAACGGTTAGACAACTAAACCGTAAGCACAACGGCTTAGTAAGTAAAACGACCATAACATACAATTATACTTCAATCCACATAAACATCATATACATAAACACTTACTTCATGGCTTACATACTCAAGTCTCATCTAGCACATAACATCAACATATTCCATAGCATCATCTCATCACATAAGCCATAAACATGACATCACATAATCATAATCCAAGCTCATCTTCTCAACATAAACATACATAACACTTAATGATAGAAATCCATATAACATATGCTATCATCATTTTACTTACCTTAATCCAAGCTAAACATATCAAGAACGTCATCATCATCACAATGATCCATCACCATCATCGTCGATCATAACAAACCGAAACCTAGCAACATTACAATAAATAACATAACAAGGTTTATCAAAACCCATCAAATACACTTATCTTCCAAATCATATTATCATATGATCATATCTTGATCATATGATGATTTCCCACTTTACTCTTAATCTAAAACTTCACTAAAACAAGACAATAGATTACTTACTTGTGATGATCATTACTAAGGGAAGGCTATTGACACTTGATCTTCACTTTCTTCTTCTTAGATCATCACTTAGCTATTTTCCCTCCTTTTCTTCTCACTAGAAACCGGCCTTCTCTAAGACCCAAGAGATATGTGGATTTTTCTAGACTTAGCTAGATATAACTAGTTAGGCACAAGTTTGGGTCAAAGGCAAGAATGACCCCTCAAGTTCCATTCCTTCTATTTTGGCCACAACTAACTTATAACATACTTATCACAATGGCAACTTAGGCCCCTTTAGTTACACATCATATTTTACATAACCACTTTAGTCATATTTTGACTATCGGGTTTGACCACAATGCAACATTCGTTGACTGGTCGATCACGTAAGGTCTTTATCCACTTTCATCTAGGGTGGGGTCCCAACACCCGGGAAACGGGTCTAACAATTCTACCCCCTTATTTAGATTTCGTCCCCGAAATCTCTCGTCTAAAACTATCCAAAACCAATTCACGACATATACATGTCCTTATTCTCATGCTTTTTAAGCCATTACCTTGCATCGATCTATGTGGTCTCGCAAATTCTAAACTCACTATACATAATCATAGCTCATAATCTACTATAATCAACACTTCTCATCGCAACTTTTCTAAGATTTCCCACAATTGACGACTTGTCACACGGGAAATTTTACTACTTTGACTTTATATAAGTCAAACTTCATCACTATAAACACGACATACGCCCATGCACTAACATGACATAGCATTTTATACCGGCCAATCTCACATTCCACATACTACCAAATACGTATCTATGCCAAAATCCGGCAACTTATTTCAAAATATACAAAGTACCATACAAATGGCACCTTAAAAAATCTTTCACACACAGCACTTAAGCAATCTTTCTTACTAAATCTTTGGAAATACTCACCAATTAACTTATCAACTAAAAACATAATTCAATTTAGACGTCTATCTTAAGGTTCCACACATGACCTTAACGCCACTATAAATTTTATTCATATTTATCTTTTCTTATGACGTCTAACATGTTTTAGTTTCCACTTTCTCATATCACTATCCGTACTCATGTCATATCGGCTACATATAAGTCCACTCATTTGTAATTCTTTATTTACATAAAAAGGCGTCCCAATCTATGTAAATCAAGAAATAAAAATTCATGGTTCGGTGATTTACAACTTCTTTATTCAAATGAAAAGGCGTCCCAATCCATTTAAATAAAGATACCATAAACCATCCTACTTACATACTTCCGACATAACACTCGTACATACTTTACTTTCCATCTTTTCTAGCCTTGGATCCAATCTCACTAACTTTCATCCATGCCATAAGGCAAGCTATCATCCATGCCATAAAGGCAAGCTGGGCTATCCCGAAGGATACCATAACATCCATGCCATAAAGGCAAGCTGGGCTATCCCGAAGGATACCATACTATAACACATGCCAAGGATATAGGCAAACCATGCTGGTGAAGGCAAGCTAACAATCATGCCATAAAAGGCAAGCTAGGCCATCCCAAAGGATGCCAAAACTAGAGCATTGGATCCAAGCTATATCTGTCTTATCATCTTTTCTCATTTTATCTTTCATGCACTTTTATAATTAGGCACACACTATCATTTATTCAATTTTCATTGCCTTACGCAATCTCAACATTCACTATCACGCTTACTATCATCTAGACAAGTTTCTATATAACACTTGCCCATTTATTAAATTTGCATTCTCACAATGCAACTTATCTTTCATCCGTCAACCCCAAGTTGACTCATATACTAACTATGTGCCATCTTTATTTAGACAATTTAAATATAATGCTTATCCATTACAACTTACACATCTCAACGTGTTCTTACAACACACTTTTACTATACCTGTCAACCCTTGTTGACCATATTTTCAACTCATACTATCACTTCATTTAGTCTATTCAACCTTCACGCACATAAACCTTACATAGGTTTATTTTATAACACTTTTGCAATCTCATCATACACATTCCAAATATATACTAACATGGTTATATTCATGTTTTACATTTCTTTCTAGTACACTTCAAGTCACTATGACTTCTAGCGCAATCTATATCTCATTCATATCTTCTACTCATCATGCTTAACCATATATCACTAGCTCTTTTTAATTATCGTGTTTTATATGCACATGTTCTCATCACGTCTTAACTATACACTTAACCTTCTCATTTAAGTTACTCATATAAGAATTTATGCCTTCAAGCATCTAATCATTATTGCATCAATCATGACTCTCAAAGCATCAAACTACAAACATACTTCGCTATTCATGTCTTACTTTATCTCACACTTTCAAAGCGTCTATATACTTTTTCAAACTAATTATCGTGCTTCTTAAATTATTTCACATATCAATGTGTTCTGTAAACTTTCTTTCATTACTAGTTCATCACATAATATGCATTCCAATGCATCTATCTCAACTCATACACTTCTATACAATCGTGCTCTCAAGCACACCACATAAAACTTAGACATATAATAACTTACCATAGACTTAACATCACATAAACAATCATATCATATCACTTAACACTTATCCGACAAGTGTTAAAACATACATAATCAAAATCAACTCGCATAGTCTATGGCCTCATATATCACATCGCATAAACAATCTATGTCTAAGCATCACTTTCTAATTAGCCGCAAACACTAGTCTACCTTATAACTAAGGCATCACGAAACTATAATTCACTTACTAACCCATCTCTAATACCCCTTAGCCTTGCTACTCGCATCCCATAACTATAACTCTATCATACATTCACATATCGCAATACAATCCCCGACACCAACCAAGGTGCACGGCCATCTAATCATATAAACATTTCAAGTCCTCCACGGACTTACATCACATAATCACAATACCAACACCGGCACCAACCGAGGTGCACGGCCAACTAATTATTTAAACATCTCGAGTCCACATGGACTTGCATCTCATACACAACAACACTATTATAAACATACATCACCTATCATCAATAGGCTCAACTAACATAAGACATAACCCGCCTAACACTTGGCAATTAGTTTCCGCGCGACTAACACTTACGTCCAATGCTTCTACGAGTGGTTTAAGTCTAGGCAATCCTAAATAAAATCTAATTCACTTAAACCGAAGCTCTGATACCAAGTTGTAACACCCCGTGCCCGCTTACATCAAAAACTTTGAATTTTTACGCGGAAACGCTTGAATTAAAACTGACCCGCTGTACTCTTTTACAATCTGATAGAAATGCATACACATTCAGGACTTGAGACTATTTTTAGATGAAAGTAGACTCAATTACCTTCGAAACGATAGGTGGCACGACCCGTAAAGACTTACGGATTAAAAGATATGATTTTTCAAAGTTTACTAAATTCTGTCCAAAATCTGAAAAACTGCACAACCGCCGCTACTGTTCATCAGAAGGCATTTTTTCAAAATCCCCGGCCGGAAACCCGACCTCCCGAACTCGAAACTCAACCAAATTTTCCAGATTTCATTAATATACCATTGGGCTCATTTTCATACAAAAACATTTACCGAACGACACCCCGAATGGGTACTTTACAAATTAGACGGGTTATGCAAATAACCCGTTTTGACCCATTTTCACAACAAACCACTTATATCACTTTCGTTTTACACCAAACTTGACCAACATCAATCATTTAACATATCAAACATGTTCCAATAACACTTGACCCATTTACTACTCAAAATGGGTACGTTTACACTTAAACCAAACGCCCCTTTAACTTTACTCAAAAACACATAAACCATACTTTGACTTATCAAATGACTACCAAATTGTCATACAACTCTTGACATACACTTTGCCATACGGCTACACTTTAACAACCCATAAAAGACCAACGGGGGTACAAACTTACACATGAGCCCGGTATTCTACCTAAGCTCCTAAACACATATTACCTTAAATCTTGCATAACCAAAACCTTAATCCACATATCCAATCCATCCATAAGAACAAGCCAACCTACAAAACGGTTAGACAACTAAACCGTAAGCACAACGGCTTAGTAAGTAAAACGACCATAACATACAATTATACTTCAATCCACATAAACATCATATACATAAACACTTACTTCATGGCTTACATACTCAAGTCTCATCTAGCACATAACATCAACATATTCCATAGCATCATCTCATCACATAAGCCATAAACATGACATCACATAATCATAATCCAAGCTCATCTTCTCAACATAAACATACATAACACTTAATGATAGAAATCCATATAACATATGCTATCATCATTATACTTACCTGAATCCAAGCTAAACATATCAAGAACATCATCATCATCACAATGATCCATCATCATCATCGTAGATCATAACAAACCGAAACCTAGCAACATAACAATAAATAACATAACAAGGTTTATCAAAACCCATCAAATACACTTATCTTCCAAATCATATCATCATATGATCATATCTTGATCATATGATGATTTCCCACTTTACTCTTAATCTAAATCTTCACTAAAATAAGACAATAGATTACTTACTTGTGATGATCATTACTAAGGGAAGGCTATTGACACTTGATCTTCACTTTCTTCTTCTTAGATCATCACTTAGCTATTTTCCCTCTTTTTCTTCTCACTAGAAACCGGCCTTCTCTAAGACCCAAGAGATATGTGGATTTTTCTAGACTTAGCTAGATATAACTAGTTAGGCACAAGTTTGGGTCAAAGGCAAGAATGGCCCCTCAATTTCCATTCCTTCTATTTTGGCCACAACAAACTTATAACATACTTACCACAATGGCAACTTAGGCCCCTTTAGTTACACATCATATTTTACATAACCACTTTAGTCATATTTTGACTATCGGGTTTGACCACAACGCAACATTCGTTGACTGGCCAATCACGTAAGGTCTTTATCTACTTTCATCTAGGGTGGGGTCCCAACACCCGGGAAACGGGTCTAACAAGCAAGGTACGTAGTCATGCTAGTTGATGATTTTATTGCTTAAGCTAATGATATGATAGATGCATTTGGTAATTCATAATTTCATATACTTAATATCCCTTATAGCTCTCATGTAAATTTATGAAACCGGACTAGGTGAATACACCTTATAAATTGAATAATTAATGTACTCTTCTATCGTCGCTTTGTACAGGCCAACCCAGTTCAAATTGGAAAATTCATTTTGGAAGATGGCAAGGTATTGACACTTTCACGGAAATCATCCCCCAGTAGGAATTGCATTTCTCAAGACCAGCCGTGTGGGTTGCTTGATTGGTGTTGTACAGATCTTTTTTGCGATGGGGCTTTTGATGGAAGATGTCATAGGAAATGCATTTCTCAAGACCAGCCGTGTGGGGCGCTTGATTGGTGCTGTGATGGGCTTGCTTGCGATGGGCTTATTGAAGGAAGATGTCATCCCAGTAAGGGTTGCCGTGAAAAGGGCACTTTATGCAGCCCATTACACCCATGCTGCTCTCCTCATGGCTGCGTAGGATATACGGGTGTTATTGGGACTTTTGGGATATGTGTTTAGATCAGTTTGTTAGTGTTTGGGGTATTTGCATTTGTCTGTATGCATGCCCTTAAAACAAGCCAACATTGTTGGCTTGCTATCATATATATCTACGTGTTTGTATGTGTGGTAATAATGTATGCGCACAGATAAGGTGTATCATGTACGTAGTTGATATGTGTCAAGAGTCATGTCCTTTAAATTCATGCATGTGGTGTGTTTCGTTTTGTGTTTAATAAAAAGTTCATGTATTGGACTACTGTTTTTATATTAACGCTTATATGCATGGACTTACTATATACTGTATATGTATGAAGCTAAGTTACTGAAGGGTATCAATCTTAGATAATTTAAATGTATATCATCTTGATCTAAGAACTCGTTAATAAGAAAAGATATGAACAATTGATCTTGCTTGATTAAATCTTTCATAATGAGAAAAATATAATTAATGTTAAAACTTTATTTAATTGTAAATTACTCTTATTTCGTTATCTGTATTCGACAAAATCACTTTTTGAATACAGGACAACTTTTTAAATGCTTAAAATAAGTACTATATGTAAGAAGATATTTACTACATTAATTCAAAAGAAGAACATAATTCTTTAACTAATTAATAAGATCATGAAGATGAAACGCTTGATTTATAACAAGATTATTAAATAATAATAAAATAGTAAGATGAAGATTTTATTTATCTAACAAGAAAGAATCTCATAACACAAAAAAGAACAGAAATATTGGTAGCTAGTCATAAACACGGGAGAAACCAATTTCCAGACCCCGTAGACTGGGTAACAAGTTGGGACTATTATACTTCAGAAACTGTGATGGAATTTGTAGTTGAGAAACTAAGTAGCTCTTTAGATAGACAAGCAACTGAATCTGCAGCTTTTGCGGAAGCAGCTCTTGCTGAAGTAACAGACCCAAGTTTTAGCTATTTAACCATTGTGGATGCAAACGAGACATGGTCATCGGGAGTTAGCTCTACATGAAACCGTTCTGGATGTGGAAACAGCAAGCTTATTGGATGATAGCTTGCTTAATGATCCTCTAGTTTCAGAATTTTTGAGACATTGCAACACTTCTCGTTATAGTGTTAAGTATTGGATCAAACATCTGCGGATTAGGGTCTTTTTCTTTTTTTCCCTTTGTTTTTCTTTTTAATATATTTGAACTCATATATATCGTATTATGAGATCAATGAAACAGTAATGTGACTTTTTTCACTGATTCTTTTGGGGGTGTATACAATGGTTGGTATATGGTAGAGTACAAAAGGCCAAAAGCCCATGCACAAAGCCACAAAGTTCTACAAGACTTTTTCACTTGTGCATGGGTGAGACCAAAAAAGAGTAGGCGTTAAGATGTGTTCTTTGGTGCTCACTTGTATCGTAAATGATTTTGTATGCTTGAATGTTTGTCTGATGCACTAGAAATTGGTATGAGATGCAGTAGCTTTTAAATTGGTACGAAAGTGCTTTTGTATGCTTGAATGTTTGTCTGATGCACTAGTAATTGGTATGAGATGCAGTAGCTTTTAAATTGGTACGAAAGTGCTTTTGTATGCTTGAATGTTTGTCTGATGCACTAGTAATTGTCATAAGTTGAATGTTTGTCTCCGCGTATGAATATGAGTTAGGTTAGATGTAGTTTGCGTCATGTGCGAAAGTGATTTTGAGTGCCTGATTTTTTATCTGATGCACTAGCAATTGGTATGAGATGGAGTAGCATTTGCTGCATCACAGTTCATATTCTACTGCATCAATGCTTATTTTTTACTGAATCAATGCTTATTTCTTACTGCATTAATCTTTATATGTTACTGCATCATACTTTATATTACACTGCATCAATGCTTACTTATTACTGCATCTCAAATGTGAAGTGATATATGTTACTGCATCAATGCCTATTTCTTACTGCATTAATCTTGGAAGACAATGTACAATGGTAGAGACTATGGCGTCTTTGTCAGGAGGCATATGGAAACATATGTTGGTCGCGGTGTATTTTTGCATGAATTCAAAAAGGAAAATGCAGGTCAAAAATCACAACTGAATATGCTTCGCGCCAAATACTTGGTAAAGATATTACTCATCAGTTTTAATGTTAAAAAGATGGAATTGCTGAAAGCATCAGAAGCATACTCGAAGAAGCAAGCAAAGAGCTTTAAGATTTTAACAAATACTTATGTCATAGTGGATCAAAATTTGATGAAAAGGTTTAACGAAACATTATTCAAGACCGTTGAGGGCTGATATGGCATTTGTGCAGGGATTAGTTTAAAACTGAAAAATCTTTTGGATGTGTTTTACTGAATGATTAGTGTTTCTATGGTACTTTTACATTTGGTTAATGTTTGCTGAAAACTAAGTACATTTACTTTCAATGATCAGTCTTTGTTATTACTTTTATTTATGGTTGTGTTTTATTATTGTGGAATACTGAATACTATGTTGCATTTGATTGATAAGTGTGATGCACTAACAATACTAGTGCATCACAGTGTATAAAGCTAGTGCATCACAATGTATAAAGCTAGTGAATCAAGGCATAATATTTAAATTATCAAAAAGCGATTAAAGCCAAAATCCCGAAGTACTATTCCATTGCATATCATTATGATATTACTGCATCATTATGTTATTTTACATCAAAGTATTATCACTATGTTATTCTACTACATCACATTAATACTTAACTGCATCACTGTGTTTTTATACTGCATCACAAAGTATAATCTACTGCATCACATGGTATAAGCTACTGCATCACAATGTTTAAGTTACTGAATCACCGATGTGTATTTATAGATCTAACCTATACACTAACTCTAACGGGTAGTGTACCCGATCAATGAAGCTAGTGGGGTAAGTAAGAGCCGTTCGTCAGGAGTGAATTACTAATATACTAACCCTAAAGATATTCTAACTACTTAAATAACCTAAACTAACGCAAAGGGGAGTTCAACCTGAGAGACTGACATGAGTTTGGTTACTAATTATCTGGAAAACAATTAAATAAACTAAATAATGCTAGACAAACGATAGAAGTAAGAAGGCATTTAATTATATAAATTCACTGCATCATAATGATGTATCATACTGCTACATCACAATAATACTTTAGTGCATTGCTGTGTTATTATACTCCCATCACAATGTATAATCTACTGCATCACTATGTATATTATGGTGAATCACAATACACTATACAAAAAATGCTATACTTAGATAGTATTACTCCATCAATATCTATGCATCACAGTGATGTATCATACTACTGCATCACAATAATACTTTAGTGCATTGCTGTGTTATTATCTCCCATCATAATGTATAATCTTCTGAATCACTATGTATATCATACTGCATCGCAAATTCGCAATACACTAAACAAAAAATGCTATACATAGATAGTATTACTGCATCATAATATTACATATTACTGCATCACTATGTTATCTTACTGTATCAAAGTATTATCACTATGTTATACTACAACATCACAATATTATTCTACTGCATCACAGTAATACTTAACTGCATCATTGTGTTATTATACTGCATCACAAGGTATAATCTACTGCATCACAATGTATAAGTTACTGCATCAATATGTATATTCTACTGCATCACAATACACTAAACAAAATAAGAGAATGCAGTCAATGATTTAAAATGAGAATGAAGATACAAAGTATATTTCATAGACATTGAGATGTTATTGTATTGTAGTTCGGTAATAAATGCTACACGTCTCTCCAAAGAAAATATGTCTTGTAAGAAATCCTTGAATATCTATATTGTTGTTATAGATAATTTCTTTAAAAAAAAAAAAAAAAAAAAAATTTCTTGAAAAAAAAATGAAATCATGCTTAATTACGCTTAGATGTTTTGAGACCAGTTCTTGTTGGCTACACTGTTTTCTTTATTTTCTTGGATGGTTGCAGCATTTTTCTTGTGCATCACAGTGTATACAATTGGTGCATCATAGTGCAACACAATGTTAAAATCAACTGAATCAAAATTATATAAATTCACTGAATCACAATGTACAAATAAATATTGAATCAAAGTTATGTAAATTCACTGCATCCCAAAATGTTAAAATCAATTGAATCAAAATTATATAAATCCACTACATCATAATGTATAAATATATTGAATCAAAATTATGTAAATTCACTGCATCACAATGTATAAATATCAGCATCATAATGTTATAAAATTGTTGCATCAATATGTATAAATCTACTGCATCAGAATGTATATAACTGGTACACCACAATTTATAATTCTACAAAATCACAATGATATAAATTTACTGCATCACAATGTAAAAATCTACTGCATCACAATGATGTAAATTCACTGCATCATAATATATAAATATATTGAATAAATAATATTATGTAAATTCACTGCATCATAATGTATAAATATACTGAATCAAATTTATGTAAATTCATTGCATTACAATGTATAAATAAACTGCATCACAATGTTATAAATTTGGTGAATCAATATGTATAAAATCTACTTTCTCTTAGAGCTTCCAACAATGAGCTTCCAAGTTCTGTTCTTTTAACTGAATTTGGTTCCATGTCAAGACTGCAAACTCTTCCTGCTTTTAATTTCTCTCTTAATGTTAGTTATGATCTTTTTGGGACATTGTCTGTATTGGTTCCGCCTTGTTTTGGTTCGGAGGAAGAGATGGACCCAATAGAAGGTTCGGACTGATGAAATATGTTTAGTTTGGTCTAGAGAGTCAAATCATGGTACAAAAGGAGGGCTTACTAATATGTAACAGGGTTCTAAAGCAAACAGTGATAAGATAGATGGATATATAATTTTGTTCAAAATGATACTTTTAATCTTTTTTTATAATAGATTTCTATATAAAGAAGCAAGATATAAAGAAAGCTATTATTTCATACAAGTTCTTGTCTCTCATAAGTTAAAATAAAAGCATTGTATCTTATAGTAGATGTGAATGCCACAAAGGTAACATATCTTAAGAGAATTTAGGCATGGAAGCTACCTCGAGTTCCTTTCTGAAAAAAGTATGAAGACGCTTTTCACATATTTGCCTAACAAAACCAGCTCCTATTGCCCATTATTATGGATATCTAATGCATTTAATAGCGAATCTGATTTGAAATTCAAATGTCAAGAGTCAGGAGGTCGTAACATCTCTTTTTCAAAATCAACCCTGAGGGTTATTTAATCTTTTTGAGAAGTTCAATTTGGTTCCAGCGCTGCGATTTGTTATCTGGATCTTACAACAAATTACGTGATGAAATCAGAACTTGTTGGTGGCTTCATTTAATTATTGTATGTTGTTAAAGTTACTTAAAAGTGATGAGTGTTATGCTGACCTGGCGAAGACTAACTGTACCAGCACGAAAAGTCCTAGCAGCAAGAAGCTTCTGATAGATTTCTTCAGGAAGAGACTCTCCAGTTTCATAGTGTTTTGCAATACTCATAAGGGTATCCCTGTGACAGACATGTAACTACGTAAGGAAGTAAACTGATTGTCATACATGTGGGGATTTTGGTTGAAATGTATTAGAGTGTATGAATTATTAAAGTTATACATCTATTATTAGTTACAGCCTCAAATGATTTAACATATAGGCTAAGTTGAGGACAAATAGTAATGAAATAATGTTCCAATCTGCAAGTACCTATGGTAACACCAATTTTCCATGAATTGTGAAGGTAATTCAACTGCATCCCACTCTATGCCGCGTATACCAGCTACAAGTCCCTCATCTTGTTTTGTTAGCATATGTTGAAGTGCATGACCAAACTCGTGGAATACAGTCTCGACCTGAACATATGAGGGAGCAAAAATTACGCATCAGAAAATGAGTATGCTACATTCTGAAGTAACTGTTTCTGACACCATGGACCTATACATTTTATCTACTTGACATCATCATTAGCGCATAAATTGCACTAAATGCACAAGGATGCAGCACGTGAGATGTCCTAATTGAAAAGAGCTATAGAGAATAGTAGCATAACCATATGTGATCAGTCATATTTAGTTGTGGTCACTTTATTTTCTAATTACTGGTTTGGAACGCGAGTTCATGATGCATCTGATTGCTATATCTTGGGATCGCTCATGTGTGAGATCTTTAGTTATCTTGCGACATCATGAATCACCTAAGTGAGTATAAAAGCAAGATCATAGATCTGAAGTCCAAAGTTACAAGCCTACATTCTAAACTTATTTTTTTAATTAATTCACATATAAGTCTAAACCAGTATATCTTAGCATCCATACCGATCTTACGAAACAAAACTCACATACTTTCTCAACTATAGAAAGATTCATATGTTACGATATCCCCAATCTGTTAACTAAAGCAACCTAGCTTTCACATTCTACTAAAACAAATTACTCAATATCAAAACGCTAATGAACTTTGTAATTCTCAAAAGTAAATAAACCAAATGTGATTAAGTCATATAAGTACAATTCTACTAAAACAAACTACTGGATATCACAATTTAACTGGAATATATACTAAATGCGATCAAAGTAACAACAACCTGAGTATCACCAAGCGCAAACGCGAAACACCTCTTAACAACCGCGAAACTATAACCTTTACACAAACTCCCAAACTCCTCCACCACAACATCTAAATCAGGCGAAGACGGACAATGACAGATCCCGATAACACCGTGAACTTTCTGACTGGATTGAAAATCCTCGCAAGGACTTAAAGCAGATCTGCCAACAATGAACTTAAACCTAAGGCTACCTAAATCCCAAGGCTGTTGTATAGCTTTTACATGTACCGGTCAATTAAACAAAAATAGGATCTGTTAATTCAATCAATTGAATCAATTTTGGTCAATTTTTATAAATTGTTAAAATTAGGGTTTGTTTGTTTGGAAGTGAAAGAGATGAAGAAAAGGGGAGATGATAAAGTGACAGGTGGAGAAGATGATGGAAACGGTGGAGAGAAGGTGGTGGGACGGTGGTGTGACGGAAGAGACGGTGGAGAATCGAGAGAGAAAGTGTAGAGTCGAGAGAGATGGGAGCAAAAAATAAGAAAAAAAGAAGAAAAAGAAAAAACTATATAATGGTGTAAATTGACTATTATACCCCTTCTAGTTAAAAAAAGCGGGGAATAGGGATGAGACACATGGCACAATTTGGTGGTTTCCTAGCCTTTTTATTTTAAGATTCCTTCTCAATACTTATTTTAAGCATTTAAAAAGTGGTCCTGCATTCAAAAAGTGATTGTCGAATACATATAACAAAATAAGAGTAATTTACAATTAAATAAAGTTTTAACATTAATTATATTTGATGACGTATAGTCCGCATTCGGGTCACGAACCCGACCGGTGGACGCTACTACCACTCAAGCCCATCACGAATGGGCTATCACGATAACGGTTTGGGCTTACGAAGGCCCAACCCGAAGTTATTTATGGTCTTGATATAGGATATCTCTTATTTATGAGATATATATCACACGACCGACCTAGGCGGATACGCCGAAGGGTAAGGAACACGAAACCAACAAGGATTTCGTGTGTATATATAGAGCATCTCGGCTCTCATTAAAGGTACGATCAAAAACCCTAACTCTTCAACTAAACCCTAAAACCGATTACTTACTCTCACGCCGGAGGATAATCGTGGGAGACAATCCCACGATAAGCCTAACGGTGTCTTTTTGTTTTCTTAGTGCGCAGGTCTCAAGCATTAAGATCTAATTGGTACGGAAACAAGGAACGCCCAACTTTTGTATCAACAAGTGGCGCCATCCGTGGGACCCTACACTAAGAACTTTGCTAAGAACTAGAATGACAAAGCACGGAAACCCAAACCTGCGGACTCCGCAGGCGAAGAAAACGCATGACGACCTACAGGGTAAGAAGCAGCAAACTGATGCAGCCTCTAAGCAGGCCTCTGGAACAACCAGTGCGCCCAAAAGCCTAGGATCATACGCAGATCTGGCCTTTACTACAGTAGAACCGCTCACAAAGACTACCCATGCTACTACAACAAGTACTAGCGCGGTAGATCTACAGCACACCCCTCTCGCCATGCCAGAATTAAACTTCACTGAGCCGCCAAATGCGCCTATCCGAAACAAGGATCTTGTTTTGGAAACAGACACCCTCGCGCTAGAAGGAGTCACGCCTGAACTAGCGCCAAGTGATTTCGTGTCTCAAAATTATGAAACCTTGGCTGCGCTCATGCGAGAGGAAGCGAAAAAGAGGTCAAGTCAGAGTCTGCACGCCAGGCTCAACTTCGACCCTGAGCATGAAGCATCCCCACCGCGTTACCTAAAGGAGAGGCGCGGGAAGGATAGTCGCCGACATCCAGTGTTTACTAGGATCGGGAGGAAAATTGCGGATGATGAAGCAGCCGGCTCGCAGTATCTGGAAGAGCATGAAGACGATGGACGGCGCACCAATGTCCACGCTAGGCTTGGCAGTCGCAGGGTTCATGATAGGCTTGGGCGACGGTGCTCCCCAAGCGAAAGCCCTTCAAGCTCGGATTCCGAGGATAGTCGGCGCAAGCGTCGCAAAAGAGTAAGCTCATCCTCAAGTGACTCCTCGGACAACGAGGACAAAGAAACAGGACACTGGAAGTCCAGGAGAAGATACCGCGACCAGGAGGACGAAGACATGTCTCGTCCCTGGCGCCGCCAAAAGGTTGACGCATTCACTCGGCGCATCAGTGATTTTTCAGAAGATAAGAAAAGGCGCATGCCCGCTAATGTGAAAACTTATGATGGGACAGGTGATCCTGACGACCACCTAAAAATTTTCGAATCAGCAGCTACCATCGAAAATTGGCCACAACCTGTGTGGTGCCACATGTTTAACTCTACATTAGTAGGGAATGCGCGAAACTGGTTCAGTAAGCTTCCACGCAGAAGCATCGATGGGTTTGAAGAGTTGCGGAAGGTGTTTCGTTTGAACTTTACTCAGAGGAAGAAGTGCGCCAAGAACCCTGTCGAACTCGCTAGGGTAAAACAGCGCCAAGAGGAATCCACAAGCGCTTTTATGGAGCGCTTTAAAGACGAATGCATACATGTCAAGGCATGCCCCGAAATACTAAAGATCTCAGGGTTTATGAATGGAATCAATAACCCAGAACTTATCAAAAAGTTAAATGATAGGGTTCCCCAAACCTTTGATGAACTTATGAAGCGCACGAGGTCTTTCATCCAAGGAGAAGCCGCCACTGCGGATAGTAAGAAAGGCTACTCAAACTATAGGTCACAAGAAGAGCCAAGGAGACAATCCAATGACCAGAGTAGCAATCATAACAAAAGCTATCGCAGTCAAGGGGGCGGACGGGGAAACGACAAGTATACCCCATTAACAAAGACTCCAAGGGAGATATTTGCAACGGAAGGCGCAAACTTTCCGAGACCCCCACCAATGCGCACCCCAGAAGGGCAGCGCGTAGGGAACGGGTACTGCGAGTATCACGGACAGAAGGGCCATACCACCAATGAGTGTGTCCAATTGCGCCAACTAATTGATAAGCTAGTAAAAGAAGGCAGATTGGATCATCTGGTTAAAAACATCAAGGATGGGAAAAACAAACAAAAGACCGAGAGTAAGAAAGAAGCACCTAAGGAAAAGGCCGATACTATCTACATGATACAATCATGGCAGCGAAAGACTAGGCAAAAGGTCAGCCAGAAATTTTCTCATGGAAGCGAAATCTCTTTTCCCACCTTGGCTGCGGACAATGCAGTGGCGGAACCACTTACCATCGAGATAAATGCGGCGGGTCACGATATCCACCGCATGTATGTTGATGGAGGGGCATCCGCGGACATAATGTATGAACATTGTTTCAAGAAATTGCGACCTGAGATAAAAAAACAGTTAAGCCCAGCCACGACGTCGTTGACTGGCTTCACAGGAGAGAAGATATGGCCCATGGGGCAACTACGACTACTAGTCGTTGTTGGTAATAAGGAACACTCCACGGAAGCCTGGATGAATTTTATGGTGATCAGGTCTCCTTCGCCATACAATGGCATTATTGGAAGACCAGGAATTTCGGCAATGCGCGCAGTACCGTCCACAGCGCACGGGATGCTCAAATTCCCGGTAGAAGGCGGCATTGTCACCATCTACAATAACGCTGCGCCACCAAGAGAGTGTAACACGATTACACGTGAGACGACGCACACCCCAGAACAGAGCGCAGCTAAAGTACCAAATTTGAAGGTCGCAATTCACCCTGACTACCCGGAGCAAGAAGTATCGATCGGAGGATCGTTGTCTGACAAAGGCAGAGCGGCCGTGTGCGCGCTCTTGCAAAGGAATCTGGATATCTTCGCATGGGAACCAAAGCACATGACTGGTGTGCCACGCTCGATTGCAGAACACAAGCTGAAAATCCGACAAGGATATTCCCCAGTACGGCAGAAAAAGCGCGGCCAGGCTCCAGAGCGCGCAAAAGCCATTCTGGAAGAAGTACACAAACTTGTGGACGCAGGCATCATGCGAGAAGTCTATTACCATGACTGGCTCTCCAATCCAGTAATGGTCAAGAAGAGTGATGGTAGTTGGCGGATGTGTGTGGATTTCACTGATCTCAACAAAGCATGTCCACAGGACTGCTACCCACTACCAGAAATAGACTGGAAGGTAGAATCCTTGTGCGGATATCCCTTTAAATGTTTTTTAGATGCATACAAAGCGTACCACCAAATCTAAATGGCCAAGGAAGACGAGGAAAAAAACAGCCTTCCACACAAGCCAAGGCATCTATTGTTATACAAAGATGCCTTTCGGCCTGAAGAATGCGGGCACCACCTACCAGCGATTGGTAGATAATGCATTTGAAAAGCAAGTGGGCCGCAACCTAGAGGTTTATGTGGACGACCTTGTCATAAAAAGCCATACTGAAGACGAAGTGGTGCGCGACATTGAAGAAACATTTAGAACACTACGAAAGATCAACATGAAGCTAAATCCTAAGAAGTGCACTTTTGGTGCTACAGAAGGCATGTTCCTGGGATACTTGATAGAACCAGATGGCATTAAGCCATGCCCAGAAAAAACAGAGGCTGTTATCCAACTCCCTTCACCACGCACGTTGAAAGAAGTTCAGTCTCTAAATGGAAAACTAGCCGGTTTGAACAGATTCCTGTCCAAATCAGCAGATAAGTCACTTCCTCTCTTTAAAACACTCAAGAAGTGTACAAAAAAGGGAGACTTTCGTTGGACTACGGAAGCGGAAGAAGCTTTCACACAGCTTAAGCAACATATAGCAGCGCTTCCTAAGCTAGTCGCACCCCGACCAGGGGAGGAGTTAATCGTCTACTTATCTGCGACTCATGGAGCGGTCAGCGCAGTGCTACTGACAGATAGGAACTCTGTACAAACACCGGTATATTTTGTAAGCAAAGCACTCAAGAAGACAGAGATTAACTATAGCCCAATGGAAAAGTTGGTCTTGGCATTAGTATTCGCGGCCAAAAGATTGCGCAGATACTTTCAAGCGCACCCAATAGCGGTGATCACAGACCAACCTATCAAGCAAGTTATCTCTAAACCTGATGCATCGGGGCGATTACAAAAATGGAGTGTGCTGCTAGGCGAATATAACATCTCTTATAGGCCACGCACAGCGGTTAAGGGGCAAATACTAGCAGACTTCATCATCGAAAAACCAGACACCGATGCTGCACCTCCACAGGGCGAGGGAGAATTACAAGAACCATGGGTCCTGTTCACGGATGGATCTTCATGCGTGGATGGGTCGGGCGCAGGCCTTATCCTCACCAATCCAGAAGGAATGGAATTCACTTACGCACTGCGCTTTGAATTCACAGCCACAAATAACGAGGCAGAGTATGAAGCCCTAATCGCTGGATTACGCATTGCAACTCGAATGGGTGTATGCAACCTAGAAGCAAATGTGGACTCCCGATTAGTAGCCAACCATGTGTTGGGCGAATATGTGGCTAAAGAGGATAACATGGTTCAATACCTCGACAAGACCAAGTCACTAATCAAAAGTTTTGACAGGTTTACCATTAAACAAGTTCCTAGAGGGGAAAACAAAAAGGCGGACGCACTAAGCAAGATCGCATCTACAAGCTTCGCGCACCTGTCAAAACAAGTATTGGTGGAGATCCTAAAGAACAAATCCATCTCGGAGATGGAGATATCTACGGTGATAGAAGAGCAGGATCCTACATGGATGACCCCTATCATCGAATTCATAAGTAAGGGCAAATTGCCCGAGGAGCAGAAAGACGCTCGACGGATACGGCGCACAGCGCAGAGGTTCGAACTTCGAGATGGTATCCTATATCGGCGCTCATTTCTACAACCATGGCTTAGATGCGTTGGACCTCTTCAGGCAGATTATGTACTCCGAGAGATCCACGCCGGTTCATGCAGTATGCACTCAGGACCACGGTCCGTTGTAGCACGAGCCTTGCGGTCAGGATACTACTGGCCTACGATGCACCGTGACGCGCGTGATATGATAAAGAAGTGCAACGACTGCCAAGTTCATAGACCCATCCCGCGCAGACCACAACAAGAGCTAACGCCTATCACTTCTCCATGGCCATTCTATAAGTGGGGTATCAACATTGCGGGTCCCTTCCCTGTTGCAACGGGGGGACTGAAATTTCTTATTGTGGCAATAGACTACTTCACTAAGTGGATTGAGGCAAAAGCAGTTGCGACAATCACAGGTAATCAAGTAAAATGATTCGTTTGGGAAAATATTGTATGCCGCTTTGGATTACCTGGGGAAATCATTTCGGACAACGGAAAACAATTCCATGATAACCCGTTCAAAGACTGGTGCGCAGAACTAAATATCACACAACACTTCGCGTCAGTTAAACACCCACAAACCAATGGCTTAGTTGAGCGCGCAAATCGTAGTCTAGGCGAAGGAATTAAAGCGCGCCTGGACAAACACAAAGGAAGATGGGTGGATGAATTGTCGCATGTCTTATGGGCGCACCGCACGACAATCAAAGTGAGCAATGGAGACACTCCCTTTTCTCTTGTCTACGGGACAGAAGCTGTCATACCAGCTGAAATTGGGATGCCAACTATTCGTACCGCGGAAGTTAATGTTGCAACCAATGACGACGAACGACGTATCGACTTGGACCTATTGGAAGAAAGGCGTGAACGCGCAGCTATACGCGAAGCAAAAGCCAAGTCAAAAATGAAGGGATATTACGACGCTAAAGTTCGAAGCACCTCATTCAGACCAGGCGACTTTGTCTATCGCGCTAATGATGCAAGCCACGCAGAAGATACAGGTAAACTTGGACCGAAGTGGGAAGGACCCTATGAGGTCGTTGAAGCACTAGGTAAAGGCGCATACAAGCTGCGTGACATGGATGGCCGCGAGCTACAACGCACATGGAATGTTTGCAATCTCAAGAGATGCTATCTTTAGGAAAGGTTACGACCTCAGACACGGACACCTCCGCACTTTAGTAAGTGCTTAATAAATATCCGTGTATTTACATTTTGTTTCATTTAGGCAAATGTTTTTCTTTTTATAAAAACTTGCAAGTATTAATTCAAATGTCGCGGTTTCTAGCTAATTCCGCGACACATTTAACTTTATTGTTTACATGTTATTTATGTCTCAATATTGTTGTTACTTTAATTTCTGCCTACATGGCGTGCATGCACTTATTAAAACCCACGATGGTAAAAGGATGAGTAAACCTACTAAATAACTCGTTGAGTAAGAGGGTTGCAAACCCATCAACATCGGATCACGCATCCTTGTTAAACACCTTACTCTCAAGACGTTGGAGTAAGTTCAATGTGTATCCCACGACGGATACACAATAATGCACACTGTGCGCGTTTAACAATTTAGGAGTCAAGACACTTAACTCCTTGATATGATATTTGCAGTACGCTGCATATCAATCAATAAACTTGTAAATTTTATGAATTTCATACACGATTATGGATTTTTTATAAATTTTCTTAAGTATGTACACAACAAGTTCCTATGTTAGACACAACATAGGCGTCTTTTACACAAAGACAAAATAACTAAGTACAAACATTATAACCACAATCACATTTGATACAATATGCGTATAATCGTATTTTTTCTAATCAACATGTTATTACGGACTACGAGTTCATACAAGATATAGACTTAACATGCACATGTGCAACAAAATGTTAATCTATTACAAAAATTACCAAGACAAGCTACGGGTGCGTCTAAGCCCTGAACCGCCAACATGGTACGCAGCACGACCAGTTCCCTCAAGCTCCTTCAGAAGACCACTATCTTGGGGCGACACTGTCGGTACGCTAACGGGCACTCCATCAGACCTAGGAATATGTGCAGCACCGACACCGCAAAGGATGGCCTTCCCCTTCACACCCTGCTTCTTCGCAAGCCTCATAGCATGAGCCTCTAAGGACTCCTTTAAAGAAATTTCCTTTTCAAGGGCAAAAGGATCCAGGATGTTGCGAGGGCGAGCGAAGATAGGTACCTGCAGCTGCGATTCATCTGGCTTAAGAAAATAGTCAGCTTGTGCCTCTGCGCCTTCCGCTGCATGCCTAGCCAAGGTTAACCCCTCCATAATAACACTTATAGGGTAATCTTGGTCGCGCTCCAGTTGAGCAATATGAGGAAGGTCTAGCAGCTTCATCTTTTCCATAGCAGCAACAAGCTCATTGAAGGAATCAGCATTATAATCAGGCACTTGTGCGGCAGGCACCTTCAACAATCCGCTCTCAGAGAGCTCCTCTATAGCCTGCGCCTTGCCACGTGCAAGCGCACGCTCCACAACTTCCCCAAAAGTCTCCCGCACCTCTTGGGATTCCAAAGTACCCAAGGCAGCAAGGCGTAGCCCATGGCTGATAAGCCACCTGCGCTCAGCAATAGAAGACACCAGATGTGGGTACAGCTCTTCGTCATACTCGATACTGAGCTTGCGCAGCTTGATTTCTTGCTTCTCCAGCGAGTCCTCCACAGCCTTGCGGAAATCATCTAGTCTGGCGAAGTGAGCGCTCTTGTTCTGCTCCATATACTTCAAGGCCCAAAGGCAAGTGGCCTTGTACTCTTTTGCGTCAGCGCGCTCTTGATTCACTTGAGCAAACAAGGATAACCTCTCATCAGCAAGCTTCTGAGCATACACAGTGGTTGACTCTACTTCAGCCCGAGCATCAGCTAACTGCGCCTTCAGTAGCGCAATTTCCTTATCCTTCTGCGCGCTGCTGCTACCTTCACCCGCACGCCTAGCTTTAAGCTGTGCAACCAATGAGGCTTCATGCGCAACAGCCAAGCTTAACTCCTCAATCAACTGGTCCGTAGGCACATCTTCAGAAGCCTTTGTCCCAGATTCTTGGCCCCTCTGCGCAAGAAGATCAGTAGGCGAGGGACTCGCCTTGGGTGGCGATTCCCCAGCGCGCGTTGCAGCCTCACCAGCATCTCCAACACTGCACGCAAAAGGCAAGGGTTAAAGTTATTCTATAATATCAACAGATACTATGCGTTAAAATTTCAAAGACACAAGTCTAATTACTTACTTGAAGAGAGGAGTTTCAGTTGTATCCTTCTGCGACGCATTCTCCTCTGATGATGATCGCTCGCTAGAGATAAGATGGCGCCTTCTTTTGGATGTACCAGCGCCATCATCCCCAGCAACTGCCTTGCGCTTCACCCCTTGGCCAGCGCCCTCAGACTCACTCACAGAAACCCCCACGCTGTCTGACGAATCAGTCTGCGATAACTCTTCTACATGGATTTGTACCTCCGGAGTGGGAAAACTGCGCAGAGGAGTCGCCTCTAAAACAATTGGGGGTGTATCCTCTGGCTCCTCCTGCACAATCTCCATCGTGCGCCCTGCGGTAGCCTGTAGAACTGGCTCCTCGCCATCTCTCAAAGGGCGCACACCCACAGTCACTTGTTTCGGCCTCTCCAAGCGAACAACACTGAATAGATCCATCTCTGCGCAACAAACAATAAACAAACACAAAATGAGTTAGATAATCTACAAAGGGAAGAACGCTTACAACTAATAAGCGAAGAGGAAGGAAGAGACAAGCACCCACCCCGGCTATTCTCGTCCAAAAAAGTTGGCACTTCCTCCGGACTACCGAAGTAATTGCGACTGATGCCCATGTGCACCAAAAACTCCTCTGGATACTCCTTGATCGGTATGCGATTGGCATTAATCGTCTTCGCATCTTCTGCGCTATACGTTCCGGGGATGGGGCGATCATCTCTCGGTAATGATTCTTGGGTATAGAACTCAAAAATCCATGGAAAAAATGCACTATCAACCCAAAAGAACTTCTCCCTCCAATTCCTCAGTGCGTCTAACTTTTTCGTATAGCACTGCAGCGGCCCTGCGCGCTTGGAAAAGGACACCCACCCGTTTGACCACGAGGTGTGATAAAACGCGCGGAATAGATGGATTGTGGGTTCAATCGCCAACAGGCGACAATTTACTTCAAAATTGGTTATTTTTGTTGCACCTATACAGTGCAGTTGGGAAATATGTAGACGATAGTGGTTTAAAATATCGCACAAAAATAGGGAAATGGGCACACGTTGGTTCGCAAATTCGAAGAAGCGTGTGTAAACCCCCACTTTCCCTTGCGGGAAGTTCGCTATTGACGCATTCGCCACCGGAACCACCGGGTGCAATGCGATAGGGATGTAATAATCTGAGGTGAACTGACGAAGTTCGTCCTCAGATATATCGGAAGTAAAATCGGACAACTGAAGAACCATGGTTAGAATTTAAAGGATTCTGAAGCGCACGCGCTGTTACCTTAGGAGTTCTTGATTTCTTGTTCGCTGTTTAAAGTTTTTTAACAATGGCGGCAATGGACGATTTTACTGTGATAAGCACAGTGAAATGGAGATGACACTTTATATAGGGTTACAAGATCGCATGGATGATTGACATGTGTCACCCACTTGCTCTAATCGTGTGGCTGGGAGGACAAAAGGTGAAGCACTTTTTCACCCACCCCTCACGATTTACGAAGGAGATACGGATGTACTTGGACTAGATTAATTGTATTGTTTTTTAGGCGGGAAACACTTGAAGCTTCTCCGCTACGCAATCCGGAATATTTTTCGCTACAGTTGTTAGTCTAGCATCCGCACTGGGTACACTGCGCATACTAGACTGGGGGGACATGATGACGTATAGTCCGCATTCGGGTCACGAACCCGACCAGTGGACGCTACTACCACTCAAGCCCATCACGAATGGGCTCAAGCCCATCACGAATGGGCTCAAGCCCATCACGAATGGGCTATCACGATAACGGTTTGGGCTTACGAAGGCCCAACCCGAAGTTATTTATGTTCTTGATATAGGATATCTCTTATTTATGGGATATATATCACACGACCGACCTAGGCGGATACGCTGAAGGGTAAGGAACACGAAACCAACCAGGATTTCGTGTGTATATATAGAGCATCTCGGCTCTCATTAAATGTACGATCAAAAACCCTAACTCTTCAACTAAACCCTAAAACCGATTACTTACTCTCACGCCGGAGGATAATCGTGGGAGACAATCCCACAATAAGCCTAACGGTGTCTTTTTGTTTTCTTAGTGTGCAGGTCTCAAGCATTAAGATCTAATTGGTACGGAAACAAGGAACGCCCAACTTTTGTATCAACATTATTTTTCTCATTATGAAAGATTTAATCAAGCAAGATGAATTGTTCATATCTTTCTTATTAACGAGTTCTTAGATCAAGATGATATACATTTAAATTAACTAAGAGCAGGGGGTGCAGCTCGCCGTTGCTGAGGTGGAGGCTCGTTGTAGCTCGCCGCTGCACCACAGCCCCTCGCCATCCTTCGCCGAACATGTGCTACTCGTCTGCACAACAAGCAAAAACTCTGACAAAAGCTATATTATTTTCGATTCTTTAATTGCAAACGTTTATTTCAAACGGGTACATGAACGTTTAATTGCAAACGGGTATATGAACGGCGGCAATATGTTGAAGATGATAAAGATGGTCAAATGGTAATATTGTGTATTTTTTATTAAACAGTAGTCCAATACATGAACTTTTTATTAAAGTAAGTAAACTACCACGTCTTGTACACACGTACTATAACCAACCAATGCTTGATGCTAGTGAAAAGACACAAGAGAAACCAAACTATTTGTTTACTTGAAAACACAAAAAAATTGATCCACCTAAGTGTTGGATCCGATCGGTTTTGCTAAGAAAAGAAGGAAGAAAACTTTAGGGTTATAGTTACAATGCACAAGGTAAAAAACTAATGACCCTTGAGTTTGTATTTATAGTGGAATTAGCTTATTGCTCAAGACATGGGTCGATTAGGGTATAGAACCCTCAACCGATCAGCCAAGCCCAACCATTGGGTTTCTAGATCCTTCTTAAGCTTCTAATTTCACTAACGGTCCTTCCTTTATTCACTAACGGCCGTTAGTCAATTCCGTTAATTACTTAACGTCCGTTAGTCATCATTTGTGTCCAAATAATGAAATATATCACAGTTATATATATTAATTATTTACATTGATCATTCATACGTAAAGTGTTCAATCCCATGGTCCCGGGTTCGATTCTAGTCATACATGATTAATATTTTTCCATTAAACTCTAACAGCTCCCACCACTACAACAAAATGTGGCTAAGGCAACACTCGAAAAGTGTTGTATTAGGCCTAAAAAATGTTGCTTAATGCCTAGTGCAACACTTTTTCAAGTGCCGCCTTAGGCTCCGCTGCCTTAGGTCTAAAGCGACACTTTTGCCATAATGTGCAACACTTTTGTCAAAGTGTTGCTCGTGTTTACAAATGCAACACTTTTGTATTGCAACACTTTTGATACATATGTGCAACACTTCTTATTATACAACACCAACCAATGACAACACTTTTACGCATCAAGTGCAACACTTTCCATCATCTATTACAACACTTCTTTTTCATTTTAACAATACTAGAGCAACACTTTTTCCACTAGAGGGAACACTAACTTTAGCATTTCATACATAATATTTGCTCAACAAAATTCAAAAGCTACAAATAGAGGCAATGTTTTAATTATACGTGGATGCATAACTTGTTTCCATCATAGCAATGATATAATGTCATCAATAATATCATATTCCAAATACAAATTTGTCAAAAATCAAACTACCATAAAGTTCATAAACACAAAAATCTGCACACTAAAATAATGGATAGTACTAAAATCTTCTCCGACATGTATTCTCAAAAGACTTCCATTTGATAGTTGCAAATATTGATTTCCACCATATGCCATAATAAAGCAACCTGGTAAATATATAACCATAGAATAAAATTAGAGCTTTATAGAGAAGTGTATCAAAGGTAAAGCTGCTATATATAACTAGAGGGCTTCCAATTTTTAAGACCAACAATTTTAATAATTTCTAGGCCAAGTCGGTAAATGTGCATGTTAGTGTCTTTGTGTGCATATAGATATATAATAGTGAACAAGGCCTTCTTTAGAATTTTAGAGTATCTAAAGTTTAATCTATTGTCTGCTAAGGTGTGGGAAAAAGCCAGAGATATGAGTAAAAATGTGAGTCCGAGCTGTGATTGGAGAACAATTTTGGAGGAACTCACTCTAATTCCAGTAAAATTGTGAGTCCGAGCAGTGATTGGAGAACAATTTCTCACTCTAATTCCAAATAAGATTGTTTTACTCTAATTCCAAATAAGATTGTTTCAGAACAAGAAAATTGTTAAAGAAATATAAGATTGTTTCAGAACAAGAAAAGAGATTGGTCTGCATTATGGGGAAATATTGAAGAAACTAATGAAATTAAGATTGACAAGCCTAAAGGTTATGGATTCTGCTAATGTTAGAGATGTATTCTTGTTATGGGGAATTGATAAAAGAAGATAGCTCAAGTTGGGCATAAAAGAATGGCCGATCAGATGGCTTGTGCAGATAAAGGGGTGTTTGGATACTGAGTTTTGGTTATGATGTAAATTGAATTTGGTGATAGCAGATGGCTAATAATTTGATCTTCTTGCTTACTATGTTATGACGCTATTAATTCATTCTATGGGGGCAATATTTTTAACTCCCAACTCTCGCAATCTTTGTTGGTTCTCTTGTACCCTCAACATTTTACTCCTCTCATAATCAGTTATAATTTTTTTGGCACATTGATTATGCATTCCTTTGTTTCCCATCACTAACTCTATAAAAGTCCAACACCAACATTAAACAATATATTAGTCCTCACAACGAAAAGCTATTGTTTCTACTACTTGAAGTAATGTTAAGAAGAGTAACATAATATAACTGAAGTCCCATGCCTCGTTTAACTAATCTGAGATATCATTGTTTATTGAAATGCTACACCCATTGTTATCCTAACTAAAAGATCATAGTACTGAACAAGATCAGACAGTTTATATTTATATTATGACTAGAATTTAATTGGATTCCTTTAGAATTTAATTGGATTCCTTTAAACACCACATGCCAAACACTATATCACAGTTTATGAACTTAAATTATCCAACATGTGTTAGAAATCGTCACACACCCAACACGGTATTGCGATCACTTTCATCCTTAGTGGTTCGCTATACATTGGTGCTTGCTAGTTAGCTTAAGTAGGCATAAAATGTTGACAGTGACTATTCTAAGAGTTTGTAAGCAGCAGTGAGTAGCAACAAGCCAACACCCATACAATGTTATAGAGATCATACAAATAATAAAAAGATTAGGAGTAAAGTAGTACTAGATAATGCTACCACTTGATAAAAAAATGCTCAATAATGGTATACTAGAATATTAGACAAGCTGGCATGTAGCTCTCAATTAGTAGGAAAATGAGAACTTGATGACAGTAGCAAATTTTGATACAAAATAAGAACTTGATGACAATATCCAACTTTGATAGTAGCTTGACAATTACAATTAAAATTTCTCAGCATTCTGGGCTAGACAATTATTAACAGACATTGTCAATATTCTAGGCTAAAAAAAAAAAAATAAAAAAAAAAATAATTAATCGAGTTATACTCGGTAACCCGAACCGGAACAAGTCTTAAAATTATATCCGTAACCCGAACCTAATAAGAGACCGTGATAATCAGTCTAACACGAATAACATTATTAAGAGTTTTAACCCATTTAACTCAACCCAAATCAGATTACACGGGTACATGTCCGAACGGGTTACACGGGTACGGGTATTTTTGGCAGCCTTAATCTCTGCTATCTATCAAAACTTAGGCATTGCGAACTCTATCAATCAAAGCCTTAAATTTCACTAATAAAACATACTTCAGCTTAAAGACCCAAATTCTACATCAAACTATCTTATTACCCAATTACTGTAACAAACTTTTGTGGCTTTGTGTAGTCCATAGTACTAATTATCTTTTTGAGGATTTTCATCAAACACTTGGTGGTCAAAAAATATAATGGGTCATTTTGATATGTATTCCATCTATCCATAAAAGAAATTTGTACATATAGTCAATGTAGAGAAATAAATAAGATTGTAATGAGCTAGGAGATACAGGCACTAAAGAAATTGATACTACTTCACATTCAACTTCTACTATCAAATATTCCATCTCAAAAAGAAATTGGTACTTCATATGCAATGTCTAATATAATATATTTCATGGTAATGAGAGGTGAAACAATTACCTGTTGCTTTGTCGGTATAAACTAGAAAAGGTGGATGAACATTCGAGCAGGGATGAAGGGATGAACGATGTACTATGTTGGCTAAAAGGTTTTAGTGAAAAAGAAAACCTCAAGGTTTTGGAGGGATATTAAGGGTGCGTTTAGTTGGAGGAAAACACCCTTGTTTTCCACAAAATGTTTTGTAGAAAACAAGGAAAACAGAGATCACGTTCAAATTAGCGTTTTCCAACAAAATGTTTTCCAAAACACAAAATTTCTATTTCCATCCCTAACAAAGAAAACAAGAAAACAAATTTTTTTTGTTTTCCTTATTTCCTATTTCCTATTTCTATTTCTCTTAAAACCACATACTCACACACTCCGGCCATACCCTAACCCCAAACACCACCCTCCCACAGCCCACATCAGCCATCACCACCTTCGCCGGCGTCGCTCCAGTCGTTTTTTACGTTTTCGTCCTATTCTTTACGTTTTAGTCTGATTTTTTACGTTTTCGTCCGATTCTTTGCGTTTTCGTCTGATTCTTTACGTTTTCGTCCGATTTTTTACGTTTTCGTTCGATTCATTACGTTTTCGTCCGATTCTTTACGTTTTCATCCGATTTTTTACGTTTTCGTCCGATTCTTTAAGTTTTCGTCCGATTCTTTACGTTTTCGTCCGGTTTTTTACGTTTTCGTCTGATTCTTTACGTTTTTTCCTGTTTTTTTAAGTTTTCGTCTGATTCTTTACGTTTTCGTCCGATTCTTTACGTTTTCGTCCGATTTTTTACGTTTTCGTCCGATTCTTTACGTTTTCGTCCGATTTTTTACGTTTTCGTCCGATTCTTTACGTTTTCGTCCGATTCTTTATGTTTTCGTCTGTATTTTTACGTTTTCGGCTGAATTTTTACGTTTTCGTCGGATTCTTTACGTTTTCGTCCTATTCATTACGTTTTCGTCCGATTCTTTACGTTTTCATCCGATTTTTTACGTTTTCGTCCGATTCTTTACGTTTTTGTCCGATTCTTTACGTTTTCGTCTGTATTTTTACGTTTTCGGCTGAATTTTTACATTTTCGTCCGATTCTTTACGTTTTCGTCCTATTCTTTACGTTTTCGTCCGATTCCTTACGTTTTCGTCTGTTTTTTTACGTTTTCGTCTGAATTTTTACGTTTTCGTTTGATTCTTTACGTTTTTGTCAGTTTTTTTTACGTTTTCTTCTGAATTTTTATGTTTTCGTCGGATTCTTTACGTTTTCGTCCGATTCTTTACGTTTTTCGTCTGTATTTTTACGTTTTCGGCTGAATTTTTACGTTTTCGTCCGATTCTTTACGTTTTCGTCTGATTTTTTTATGTTTTCGTCCGATTCTTTACCTTTTCGTCTGATTTTTTACGTTTTCGTTTGATTCTTTACGTTTTCGTCCCATTTTTTTCGTTTTCGTCCGATTTTTTACGTCTTCCGAATCGGACAAAAACGTAAAGAATCGAACGAAAACGTAAAGAATCGGATAAAAACGTAAAGAATCGGATGAAAACGTAAAAAATCAAACAAAAGCGTAAAAAACAAACAAAAACGTAAAAAATCGGACGCAAATGTAAAGAACCGGACGAAAACGTAAAATATCAGACAAAAACCTAGTGAATCGGACGAAAACATGAAAAATGGACGAACACGTAAAAAATTGGACGAAAATTTAAAGAATCTGTCAAAAAGGAAAAAAAATCAGACGAAAACATAAAAATCAGACGAAAACGTAAAAATTCAGACGAAAACGTAACGAATCGGACGAAAACGTAAAAAATCAGACGAAAACGTAAAAAATCGGACGAGAATGTAAAGAATCGGTCGAAATGTAAAGAATCGGTCGAAAACATAAAAAATCAGACGAAAACATATAAAAATCGGACGAAAACGTAAAAATTCAGACAAAAATGTAAAAAAAACAGACGAAAACGTAAAGTATCGGACGAAAACCTAAAGAATCGGACGAAAACGTAAAGATTCGGACGAAAACGTAAAGAATCGGACGAAAACGTAAAGAATCGGACGAAAACGTAAAGAATCGAAAGAAAACCTAAAGAATCAGACGAAAACGTAAAAAATCTGACGAAAACGTAAAAAATCTGACGAAAACATAAATAAACAGACGAAAACGTAAAGTATCGGACGAAAACATAAAGAATCGGACGAAAACGTAAAGAATCGGATGAAAACGTAAAAATTCGGACAAAAACGTAAAGAATCGGACGAAAACGTATAGAATCGGAAGAAAACGTAAAAAATCTAACGAAAACGTAAAAAATCTGACGAAAACGTAAAAAACGGACGAAAACTTAAAAAAAAACCTACGAATTCGTTAAAACGGACGAAAACGTAAAAAAACAGACGAAAACGTAATAAAACGGACGAAAACATAAAAAAGTGGACAAAAACTTAAAAAACAGACTAAAAAGTAAAATATATATATATATATATATATATATATATATATATATATATATATATATATATATATATATATTATATATAATATATATATATATATATAGTGTGACTTTCAAACGAGAACCATTTTATCCGCAAGAACTGAGAGAACCACCAAAAACATACATGCACGCCTTCAATAATTGTATTTTTGCACATATGTTTTCAAAACAACACATATGTTTTAAAAAAACCATAGTTGTTCTAAAGAATTTGATAAGAAATTCGAAATGCAAAAATTTTCTTTGAAGGTGTGCATGTATGTTCTTATAAGACGTGCAACGACAATATTGCGGCCGTGTGTAAGGTTTTTTGTGAAAAAAGAGGATGAGTTCATAATGATATTGAAGAACATATGTGGATGTTTACGATTATTGATGATTTGCATGTATTTTTATTTTAGAGTAAATTACATTTTTGGTCCTCGTGGTTTACCGGGTTTAACACTGTTGGTCCAAATCGTTATTTTGTAACGGATCCAGTCCAAGATCCGATGACCCGTAACACTTTTGGTCCACTTTTTTAGAAAAAACGTGCTATGACTAAAATACCCTCGAAGTTAACCCCAGAAATTGCACCATTAGTCCCTGACCTAACGGGCGTTACTTACGTTAGTTATTATTTGACAACGTTAGTCCATTTAGCCAACGATTATTTGCAACGTTAGTCCTTTATACATTTTTGTCCGTTTTTCTTACGTTTCATACGGTTTTCGTCCGTTTTTCTTACGTTTCATAAGGTTTCGTCCGTTTTTTTTTACGTTTTCGTCCGTTTTTCTTACGTTTCATACGGTTTCGTCCGTTTTTTTTACGTTTTCGTCCGTTTTTCTTACGTTTCATACGGTTTTGTCCGTTTTTTTTTACGTTTTCGTCCGTTTTTCTTACGTTTCATACGGTTTTGTCCGTTTTTTTTACGTTTTCGTCCGTTTTTTCTTACGTTTCATACGGTTTTGACCCTTTTTTTTACGTTTTCGTCCGTTTTTCTTACGTTTCATGCGGTTTTGTCCGTTTTTAGTCGTTTTCATCCGTTTTTCTTACGTTTTCGTCCGTTTTTTAGTCGTTTTCATCAGTTTTTCTTACGTTTTCATACGGTTTTGTCCGTTTTTTTTACGTTTTCGTCCGTTTTTCTTACGTTTCATACGGTTTTGTCCTTTTTTTACGTTTTCGTCCGTTTTTCTTACGCTTCATACGGTTTTGCCCCTTTTTTTTACGTTTTCGTCCGTTTTTCTTACGTTTCATACGGTTTTGTTTGTTTTTTTTTACGTTTTCGTCCGTTTTTCTTACGTTTCATACGGTTTTGTCCGTCTTTTTTACGTTTTCGTCCGTTTTTCTTACGTTTCATACGGTTTCGTCCGTTTTTTTTTACGTTTTCGTCTGTTTTTCTTACGTTTTCATACGGTTTTGTCTGTTTTTTTTACGTTTTCGTCCGTTTTTCTTACGTTTCATACGGTTTTGTCCGTTTTTTTTACGTTTTCGTCCGTTTTTCTTACGTTTCATACGGTTTTGCCCCTTTTTTTTACGTTTTCGTCCGTTTTTCTTACGTTTCATACGGTTTTGTTTTGTTTTTTTTACGTTTTCGTCCGTTTTTCTTACGTTTCATACGGTTTTGTCCGTTTTTTTTTACGTTTTCGTCTGTTTTTCTTAAGTTTCATACGGTTTCGTCCGTTTTTTTTACGTTTTCGTCCGTTTTTCTTACGTTTCATACGGTTTTGTCCGTTTTTTTTTTACGTTTTCGTCCGTTTTTCTTACGTTTCATACGGTTTTGTCGGTTTTTTTTTACGTTTTCGTCCGTTTTTCTTACGTTTCATGCGGTTTTGTCCCTTTTTTTTTACGTTTTCGTCCATTTTTTTTACGTTTTCGTCCGTTTTTCTTACGTTTCATACGGTTTTGTCCCTTTTTCGGAAAAATTAAAAAAAGTTAAAAAAAAAATTCCGAAAATATTTTTTTTCGGAAAAATTAAAAAAAGTTAAAAAAAAATTTTTTTCCGAAATATTTTTTTGTTCGGAAAAATTAAAAAAACAAATTCAGAAAATATTTTTTTTCGGAAAAATTAAAAAAAGTTAAAAAAAAATTTTTTTCCGAAAATATTTTTTTGTTCGGAAAAATTAAAAAAACAAATTCAGAAAATATTTTTTTTCGGAAAAATTAAAAAAAGTTAAAAATAATATTTTTTTCCAAAAATATTTTTTTGTTCGGAAAAATTAAAAAAACAAATTCAGAAAATATTTTTTTTCGGAAAAATTAAAAAAAGTTTAAAAAAAAAAATTTTTCCGAAAATATTTTTTTTGTTCGGAAAAATTAAAAAAACAAATTCAGAAAATATTTTTTTTCGGAAAAATTAAAAAAAGTTAAAAAAAAAAATTTTCCAAAAATATTTTTTTGTTCGGAAAAATTAAAAAAACAAATTCAGAAAATATTTTTTTTCGGAAAAATTAAAAAAAGTTAAAAAAATATTTTTTTTCCGAAAATATTTTTTTTTCTTCTGAAAAAATGATTTTGGAAAAAAAATATTTTCGGAAAAAAAATTTTCAAAAAAATTTTGTTTTTTACGAAAATATTTTGGAAAAAAAATAATTGGACAAAAACGATAAAAAAAACGGACAAAACCGTATAAAACGTAAGAAAAACGGACGAAAACGTAAAAAAAAGGGGCAAAAACCGTATGAAACGTAAGAAAAACGGACAAAACCGTAAAGAAAAACGGACAAAACCGTATGAAAACGTAAGAAAAACGGATGAAAACGACTAAAAACGGACGAAAACGTATAAAACGTAAAAAAAACGGACGAAAACGTAAAAAAAGGGCAAAACCGTATGAAACGTAAGAAAAACGGATGAAAACGACTAAAAACGGACGAAAACGTATAAAACGTAAGAAAAACGGACGAAAACGTAAAAAAAAGGAACAAAACCGCATGAAACGTAAGAAAAACGGACGAAAACGTAAAAAAAAGGGACAAAACCGTATGAAACGTAAGAAAAACGGACAAAACCGTAAGAAAAAACGGACAAAATCGTATGAAAACGTAAGAAAAACGGATGAAAACGACTAAAAAACGGACGAAAACGTATAAAACGTAAAAAAAACGGACGAAAACGTAAAAAAAGTGCAAAACAGTATGAAACGTAAGAAAAACGGATGAAAACGACTAAAAACGGACGAAAACGTAAGAAAAACGGACGAAAACGTAAAAAAAAACGGACAAAACCGCATGAAACGTAAGAAAAAAACGGACGAAAACGTAAAAAAAAGGGACAAAACCGTATGAAACGTAAGAAAAACGGACGAAAACGTAAAAAAAACGGACAACGAAACCGTATGAAACGTAAGAAAAACGGACGAAAACGTAAAAAAAAACGGACAAAACCGTATGAAAACGTAAAGACAAACGGATGAAAACGACTAAAAACGGACGAAAACGTATAAAACGTAAGAAAAACGGACGAAAACGTAAAAAAAAATGGACAAAACCGCATGAAACGTAAGAAAAACGGACGAAAACGTAAAAAAAAAGGGGCAAAACCGTATGAAACGTAAGAAAAACGGACGAAAACGTAAAAAAAACGGACGAAACCGTATGAAACGTAAGAAAAACGGACGAAAACGTAAAAAAAACGGACGAAACCGTATGAAACGTAAGAAAAACGGACGAAAACGTAAAAAAAAACGGACAAAACCGTATGAAACGTAAGAAAAAACGGACGAAAACGTAAAAAAAAACAGACAAAACCGTATGAAACGTAAGAAAAACGGACGAAAACCGTATGAAACGTAAGAAAAACGGACAAAAATGTATAAAGGACTAACGTTGCAAATAGTCGTTGGCTAAATGGACTAACGTTGTCAAATAATAACTAACGGAAGTAACGCCCGTTAGGTCAGGGACTAATGGTGCAATTTCTGGGGTTAACTTCGAGGGTATTTTAGTCATAGCACGTTTTTTCTAAAAAAGTGGACCAAAAGTGTTACGGGTCATCGGATCTTGGACTGAATCCGTTACAAAATAACGATTTGGACCAACAGTGTTAAACCCGGTAAACCACGAGGACCAAAAATGTAATTTACTATTTATTTTATTTTAAAAGGCGTGCATGTATGTTTTTAGTGGTTCTCTCAGTTCTTGCGGATAAAATGGTTCTCGTTTGAAAGTCCCCCTATATATATATATATATATATATTATATATATATATATATATATATATATATATATATATATATATATATATATATATATATATATATATATATATATATATATATATATATATATATATATATACATTTTTTAGTTATTTTACGTTTTCGAATTATAGTCGCTTGAAGTTTTTATCATATTATTTGATGTTTACTTTTTTAATTCTTTATTTTATCGTATTATATTTTTTTAGTTATTTTATAATATTTGTTTTTGTGTTTTGAAGATGTTTTTTATAATATTACAAAGGTGAATAATGAATTGAGATATAAAACAACAACACTTAAACATGTTTTCTAGTTTTGCAAAATGGAAAACACAAACGCATGTTTCTCAAACTAAACGCGTTTTCTAAATTTTCCATTGTTTTGTGGAAATAAAACTCCCCTCCGGTTTCCTACAAAACAAAAAATAGAAAATGAAAGAAAATGTTTTCCAACTAAACGCCACCTAAATTCTTTAAAGATTGTTAAAAAGTTTTGGTGAAAAAAAATGGCGCCATCAAGGGAGTTTGGGCGGACAATTGGCGGGTTAGATTTCATTGTGAGGGAGATGAAACAGTTTTTACTTCTTGTACAAATATAATTACTAGTATAAAAGTTGTTTTCTTTATAAAAGTAGAAGCGATCCAAAATCATAAAACTTGCTAGCTTATACGCCATCCATAAACGACATAAATATAAGTTTTTAAAACCTCACTATGTGCGAGTGCGACTTAACTCCACGTTTTTTCTAACTATTGAATACACATGCTGTCATGTTTTTGCACCAAAGAGCAGATCGATCTACATGTTAAATCCGGATAATACAGCCTTGGCTTATTATATTTGCTCAAAAGAGGCTAATTATAAAAGTTGTTTTCTTTATATAAATATAAAAGAAATGGTTACTTGTTTAAAGGTTGTAACAAAAGACGAAATAAGAGGATTATTTAAATTTTTGTTTAACATTAGTGTTAATAAATTAAAGCTTACTCAAATGATGTGTTATCATCCTTCTAGTTTTTCTTTGTTGTTAGATGTCGTGTATTAATTTGTTTTTCCCAAAGAAAAGCACACGTCATGGCAATTTAAACTATTGGTTTAGTTTAACCTTTAACAAATGCAACACCTATTAAACATGTTCTCTTTCTATAAAAATTATTGCAAAACTTTTCGAAAAGTGTTGCATTACTTATTACGCATGTTGCCTTTTTCTAATAACATTTGCAATAATTAAAAAAAGTGTTGCATTAGTTATTAGAATGCAACACTTATCATGTAAATGTTGCTTTATGATAATTGTTATTTAAAATGCAACATTTTTTTAAAGTGTTGCTATTTAAGTGTCGCATTAGGCTTGTTTTCTTGTAGTGCACTTGGAAATCTATTAAAGTGTAATTGACATTGGTTAGCGTCTAGCAACATGCCAATGCCCCTAGTACAACTCGGGTGGTGGTATCCTGGAAAAACCATTTGATGATTAATCATCATACTCATCCTTTTGTTTCTAATACCACATTAATAAAGATACAGATCAAAGTAATTCTTTATTAATAATTATGTTTCTCGTTGTTTATGATTGAGCAAGATTACCAAATCTTCTGAACATATTCAGGGGAGATCTTGGGTGTGGCCACACATATATCCTACTAATCCTACGAGGGGCCCAGTAGTATTAAACTACAAATAATTTGAAGGAACAAATTATTTCTTGACTACGAGCATAACTCACGCACTTTGCAACACTCCTGAAAATAATCCTTATAGCTACCAGTTACGTATAGTGGTAAATTGAATCACAAAAATGCACTACATGCATGACAGTTATCTGGCATCTCAAGTCTGAGGATAACTATATACACATGATTTACTTAATGACAAGATCCATAAAGTAAACTCATGAAGTTGGGATAAGTCCTATATTCAATTCATTGAATATCATGTGAAATTGGTATGACAACGCATCAATATATATACTTTCAAGTATATTCTACCAATACTCAGATTTGTCTTAGTTTAATGATATTCCCATATCATTAATCGACAACGGACAATTTTAGAATATATGAAATATATTCAAGGATATAAACATGCAAATATAGGATATATTATTAAGAAAATGATAATCAAACATAACAAGTATTTTATTTCATTAAAATAATAATTGTTCAATAATACCCATTATCCAAATACTAATCACAGATGGGCATGAAACTACTAGCTAAACAAAGTCCTATGCCTTTAGAAAGTTCATTATGCCTTTAGAAAGTTCATTAAGCTTTCCACCAGGTAACGCCTTTGTAAACGGATCAGCTAGGTTATTATCTGTGTGAACTTTGAGTAACTCGATCTCGCCTATCTCCACTTGTTCTCTAACATAGTGATATCGAATCGGGAAATGTCTGGCGCCCTTCATGACTCCAGGCTCATTGGCGAATGTAATTGCGGCTGAATTGTCACAATACATTTTTATAGGTCTTTCGATTGAGGGCATAACGCCAAGCCCCGAAACAAATTTCCTTATCCAGACGGCTTCTATTGCATCTTCTGAAGTAGCAATATACTCGCTTTCTGTTGCAGACATTGCTATAGTACTCTGCTTCTTGCTCTTCCAATCCACAGCTCCTCCGTTAATGACAAAGACATAACCCGTTTGAGACTTCGTATCATCTTTATCACACTTCCAGGACGCATCGCAGTAACCTGTAACACACAGTTCTGCATCTGGATTTCCCCCATATACCAAAAACATTTCTCTCGTAGATCATAAATACTTAAAAATATGTTTCACAGCAGTCCAGTGAAGATCACCTGGATTTTGCTGATAACGACTGGTAATGTTCTGAGCAAACGCCACATCAAGACTTGTACATCTTACCGCATACATTATAGATCCCACAACCGAAGCATAAGGGACTCTACTCATGCGTGCCACTTCTTCAGGTGTTGAAGCACAAGCTTTGCTACTTAAGCCATAATCTACTTGCATTGGCAAATATCCCTTCTTGGAATTTTGCATACTAAATCTCTTCAGTATTTTATCAATGTAAGCACTTTGGCTTAAACCAATCAACCGCCTTGGTCTATCTCTATAGATCTTGATTCCCAGAATGTATGCTGCTTCTCCTAAGTCCTTCATTGGAAAACATTTCCCAATATAGGCTTTCACCTCATTCAATCTTCGAATGTTTTTACCCATGATCAATATGTCATCAACATATAGAACTAGAAAAATAACATCACTCCCACTAGCTTTGTGATATACACATGGCTCATAAAAATTCTGAGTAAATCCAAACCTTTTGATTTCTTCGTCAAATTTCTTATTCCATTGACGTGATGCTTGCTTCAATCCATAAATGGATCTCTGAAGTTTGCATGCACGGTTTGGAAATTTTGGATTCACAAACCCCTCAGGCTGCGCCATATAGATGTCTTCATCTAGGCGACCATTTAAGAAGGCAGTTTTGACATCCATTTGCCAAATCTCATAATCATAGTGTGCTGCTATGGCTATGAGAATCCTAATAGCCCTAATGTCATGATAACACTCAAATTGTGCATGTTTTTAGTAGCGTTATTTGTTGGGGATTTGACACACGGTTAAGGTGGTTAAACCTTTTGTACTTTGTGTGTATGATATATTGAGTGAATATGATTAAGTATGCGAAATCTACTTAATCACACTTAGAAGGTTATTATGGTTATGGAAATGGAACAGTTGTGTTTGTTATATGACAATGAACAATGAAAGATTATCACCAAACGATTCAATATTATTAAGATAATAATACGAGTGATCTTGAGTTATCACTAGGGTTACAACCTTGAATCTTAAGTTTTTCTTACTTGTGATATTTTTGTGTTTGTTCTTGTTCTAACAGTTATGAAAGTTCTAAGTATTCAACAATCACTTTTAGACACACTCATATCACTAGACTAAGATCTTCTTTTATAGTCCAAGAAGATCTTTACAATATTGCTTAAAGTCTTGATAAACTACTTGCTATGATAATACGTGTGTCAGTCATTAAGATACATCTTGTATCTATGTTTACAACTTGTTCTGTGAATATAACATTATGACTGATCACATGGGGTAAGATATTATCTACCGTATATTGTTGACTTAAATACACATAATATCTTTTCATACTTATCCATCCAGCAGTAGAATGCTTATGGCAGCAGCAATGAGTTATCGCTAGCAGCAGGAACCTTCAGCAGCAGAATGTTAAGCCTAGCAGCAGAATCAATTAACGCTAGCAGCAGAATCAAACACTAACAGCAGGAACCAAATGCTCTAGCAGCAGAATCATACTTAGAGTATTTCTTTGAATAGAACCCGATATTAAACTTCTTGAATATTTAATTCCCAACAATCCTCCCCTAAACATGTGAATCCATTTCAACATGTTTATAAATTAAATTATGGATTGTGAAGATCTTTCAAACACTTCTGTTCTTCAAGATTGAATATCTTTCTCAGTAACTCATCTGCTTTGTTCTTTGATTTTAACAATATCAATACACATCTTCAGTCTTCAAACATTGACCTAAAGATGGTGGAATTTCCTTGGATGAAGGAATTATAAGAGGCAATGATGCTGTGTATCTTGGATGCTTGTTTCAACAAGTGAAATCATCTATCAGCATGCCTTTGCAAGTGATGAACAAACGTAGTGAACTGAAATTGAAACTTTTCTCCGTTTGACCTAGATAGAACTTTCTCCTTTAGTTCTGATCTTGTCATTTTCAACCTCCATGTCATCATCTTGTATGCTCTTGTCTTTTCCTCCCTTTCATTGGTTAATCTTCCTTTCTTGGGCTTTTATTTCCTCCCCTGAGATGTTTCCTCCCCTGAAGCAAATAAAATTTTATCCTCCCCTGTTTGGAAGATCTCTCACTATGTACCAAAATATTTCTCTCTCCATTATCTGATCTACCAATGAGAACTTGTTTTCAGACAATGTTGTACATGTAGCCATCAATTCCTTAAGAGTTTAATTTACTGCCCTCATCACTTCTAGGTGTGTTAACTCCTATGAGAGGTGATTCATGGGGCATTTGACTCATGGTCCATCAATGGATGGTTTTTGTGAATCCTTTGAAAAATCCTTGTTTAAGAAATTATTTGACTTTGCAATATGTTCATGATTTTGAGAAATTGAAAAATCACACTGCTTTCAACCATTTTGAAGGGATTAAGTGTATAACAGACACTTAATCAAAATTTTGGTTTAAAGCAACCTCTGGTTGTGTGAGAACCAATGTTTTCAGTTATAAATAACTGCCTGTGTAAAGATAAACCTATTCAAAAGGCTTTCTTGACAGGGTTTCCAGCTCATAGTAATTGTTACCTCTAACACAAGTGTTAGATTCACCTTTACTAGCTGTTCTTTCTATCAGATGTCCTTAGACTTGCTCATTATACTTAAAAGTATAAAATGATAGAGAGTGAGTTGAGTCAGTTACTATCTGACCAACTAAGTCATCAATTCAAAGTGAAACATCATAATTAAGTTTCAAGAAAGAAGTTTTAAGGAGGTTTGAAATTCCTAAACTTTTTCTATCATAAACATATTATGTCAGCAACTAGTATCTCAATTCTGCTGCTCACATATTTATTTCACTTGAAAATATCCTTTTGTGTTCACATGATCATACCTGAAATTGTTAGTCTAAAACCAAAAGAACAATGTACAAAGTACTTGTCTTGTATTAGAATAATCATAGGACAAACTGTATGAATAACACAAATTAAATTTGTACTAGCAGCACAAACTTTTGTAATAGCAGTAGTATCTTTTAAAACTAGCAGCACAATCAAAAATTTATTTACAAAAATACAAAGTTTAAATCATTGAGGATTAAGCATTCCAATACTTGCTACCAAGTACTGAAACCTTCCAACATCAAAAGCTTTGGTTAGCAGATCTGCAAAATTGAATTCTGAAACAATTTTAAGTACTTGAATTAATCTTTTCTCATTGCAGTCTCTTATAAAGTGATGTCTAATTTCAATGTGTTTTGTTTTAGAATGTTGCACTGGATTTTTAATAATACAAATAGTACTACTATTATCAATATGAATAACAGTGTTTAAGAAATTATACCCATAGTCAAGAAGTTGGTTTTGAAGCCATAAGACTTGAGCACAGCAACTAGCAGCAGCTACATATTCAGCTTCAGTTGTTGAAGTAGCCACAGTTGTTTGCTTCTTACACTGCCATGAAATAAGTCTACACCCAAGGAATTGACATCCTCCAGTTGTTGACTTTCTGTCCAAGCTAGCACCAGCATAATCACTATCCGAAAATGCTACCAAATCAAAAGGTGATTCTCTAGAATACCATAAACCCAACCTTGGTTGACCTTTGAGATATCTAAAAATCCTTTTGACTGCTGTTAAATGAGAAACCTTTGGAGTTACTTGAAATCTTGCACAGACACAAACAGAGAACATGATGTCAGGTCTTGATGATGTAAGATACATCAAAGATCCTATCATAGATCTGTAAGTGTGTACATCCACATTTTCTCCATCTAAGTCTTTAAGAAGATGTTTCTCAGAATCCATTGGTGTGCTTGCTACTTTTGAATCAGCAAATTGAAATTTTCTAAGTATCTCTGCAACATACTTGTCCTGAGAGATAAAGATTCCTTCATTTGATTGCTTAACTTGCAGACCCAAAAAGAATGTGATTTCTCCCATAGAACTCATCTGAAACTTATCATGCATAAGCTTCTCAAACTCTAAACACATCTCCTTCCTAGTAGATCCAAAGACAATGTCATCCACATACACCTGCACTAACAGAAGATCCTTCTTGTGTTGTTTGATGAAAAGTGTCTGATCAATCTTTCCTCTTTGAAATCCATTTTCTAATAAGTAGGAAGCTAGTGTTGCATACCAAGCTCTAGGTGCCTGATGAAGGCCATAAAGAGCCTTTACAACTCTGTACACTTTGTCTGGATGGTCAGGATCAATGAACCCTGGAGGTTGTGAGACATACACCTCTTCTTTAATTGTGCCATAAAGAAATGCACTCTTGACATCCATTTGATAAACTGTGAAGCCTAAAAATGAAGCATAAACTAAGAAAAGCCTAATTGCCTCAAGTCTTGCTATTGGAGCAAAAACTTCATCATAGTCTATACCTTCTTGTTGTGTGTACCCTTGGGCTACTAATCTAGCCTTATTCCTAATCACTATGCCCCTTTCATCCCTTTTATTCTTGAAAACCCATCTAGTGCCAATTACCTTTGCATCCTTAGGTAAATCAACTAGCACCCAAACTTTCTGAATCTTGAATTGAAGAAGCTCCTCTTGCATAGCTTCTACCCAGCTTGAATCATCTAAGGCTTTCAGAATATTCTTTGGTTCATCTTGTGAGAGAAAACATACAAACAAGCAAGAGTTTGAAAACTCATGCTGCTTTGAAGCATAAAGGGCATCAAGAAGCCCTTGTTGTTCTGAAGACATCAGTTGTTGTCTTGTCTTCACACCTGATTGTACATCTCCAATCACATTATCTAGGGAGTGGACCTTGTGAATTCTTGTTTGTGGAGTAGAAGGAACTTGATAATTTGATGAAAGATTGTTGAAATACACCTCATTGTCTGAGAATTCTGCTTCTTTCATTTCTGAAGGGCCAGCAGCAAAATCATTTGGCCTAGCAGCAGGAACATTAAGCCTAACAGCAGAATCACCAGCAGAAAAAATTTGTTGTTCCAGAGTTCCATCTTCTTTCCTTTCAACTTCAACACCTTCTTTAGCTTTGCCAGAAGAAGATTCATCAGTTGTTGAAGTTGATTCCACACTTGTACTTGACCATATTGGAATCCAAACATGATCTTGGTTTGTCTCCTTTTCTAACCTTGCCTCATCTGTTGCGTGAGAACCTGAAAAATCATTAGTTTTTGCAACAACAGGCACATAATTCATTGATTTGGTTAGAGCTTCAAGATCAAATAGCCATTTTGGTCCTTGACCTTCTACATTGGATTTATTCTCTAAAAATTCCACATGTAGATTTTCCTCTACAATCATAGTTCTTGTGTTGTATACTCTAAATGCTTTGCTATTAAGAGAATATCCAACAAAGAATCCTTCATCTGCTTTACCATCGAATTTTCCTAAATGGTCTAAGGTATTGAGAATTGTCACATGACATCCAAAAGGTCTAAGAAATCCTATTGCAGGAGTTCTACCTCTAAAAAGTTTATATGATGTCTTATTGTGAGGCTGAATAACTAAAACTCTATTTTGGACATAGCAAGCAGTGTTGACTGCTTCAGCCCAAAAAGTTATAGGTAGCTTAGAATCAGCTAACATAGTTCTAGCAGCTTCTATTAGTGTTCTATTCTTTCTCTCAACAACACCATTCTGTTGTGGTGTTCTAGCAACACTAAATTCTCTCCTAATACCTTTTTGTTTGCAGAAATCATCCATAACTCTATTCTTAAACTCTGTCCCATTATCACATCTAATGACTTTCACTTTCTTGTCTACTTGATTTTCTATCTGAGTAATGAATGTCTTAAGGATGCTTGTAGTCTCATCCTTAGTAGATAGAAAGAAAACCCATGTAAATCTAGTATAGTCATCAATTATAACAAGTCGAGTCTAGTCTTGGCTTAGCAACGCCATATTGTACATGTAATTAATCAAGATCTTTAACTCGCCACTAGTAAAATATCCTTTATCCAACAAATCCGTGTTTATCATATCCCTACACCTCACGTTATAACCCATGTAAAAGCCCTCTTTGATAGTTTATCTTAGGTGCTTACGCCTAGTGGAGAAGGTTTTTGATCCTTTCCCAAGCCTATGGTAATCTATTTGCTATGACAGGTAGTGAGAGATATTATCCGTTTTCATTTATGAGATATACTTTTATGACACCTGAGAGATGTGAGTATCTAAACACTTCTTGTGAGGTGCTAGTTTGTAATCTCCGTGCTTATTATGATTAAAGTAGAACGACTATTTGTTGTAATTACTTTTATATTAGCATTAAATGACCCCTAACTTGTATTTTGATTAGAATAAAAGCGCATTTGCTTGAGGACAAGCAAATCTCAAGTGTAAGGGTATTTGATGAAGCGAAAAGTGTACCGCTTTTAGGGGGTCATTTAAGCCCTAAATCGTATTTATTTGATCAAATATTGCCCTAAATCGTTCCTTTTGTCATTTTAGGTACTTTGGAGAAGAAATCTGGAAAAGGAAGCATTTTGGACGTTTTTAGAGCATAAAAGTGAAGAAAACGACAAAGTCTCAAAAATATGCTGGAAAGTACCTGTGACGGCGTCAAGCTCTATTGTGACGCCGTCAGCCCTTGATAAGCCAGAGAAATTTTGGAAGATTAAAGGGGGACGGCGTCAAGAAGGTCGTCAAGCCTTGATAAGCCAGGGATGATTTTGGAGGATTAAAGAGGGACGGCGTCAGGAAGACCATCCGGGAACCCTAGCCACGGCGAGGTGACGGCGTCAAGATCTATAACGTGACGCCGTCAGATACTAAACTCTATATATAGTTTTGCAATTTTTATTCATTGGGTGCAACTTTGTGAGGAGAAACCCTAAGACGAATTTCTGCCATTTTTAAGGGTTTTTATACCCTTGGATCTCCCATGTTTAATTGAAGATAAGTAATCACTTAATCAATCAATATGTCTATGTGTTGTTTGATTATATCTTGTTCTTGTCTTTTAATTAACATGCTAGGCTAGATTTATCTTGTGTTTGCTTAGATCTAATGAAACCTAACTATTGATTATTGGTTATTAGTGTGTTATTAATTATATTGGATGATTGTTTATCGATGTTAGGCTTAAGAAAACTGGCTAACCTCCTATACGGTAATTTGCTTGAACGTCTTAAGAAACATGAACCAATGCGTACTAGGTTTATTTGGTTGTATTTAATGCATGAGCGAATTCTTGTGATCCCATGTTAGGAGCTTCTTAGCCGGCTCGACATAGGAGTGAAGTAGGAGCTTGTAGAGTTGGGGAAGTACGTACGCCACCCCACGATTGGTATTAAGGAATACACCCGTCATCCACGCAATTAATACACACTAATCAACCGGTAAAAGATAGTTAGGGAGTAAGGAAATCTAAGTAAACACATTTCTCCCCATATAAGTTTCACAACCTTTTCATTTTCAGTATTTTATTTTATTTGCATTTGTAGCTACTTGGGTTAGTTGACTAGCAACTAATTCCGCCCACTCCTTCAAACCCGAGATTTTACTTGCTTTACATAAAATATAAAAATACAAAAAGAATATTCCCTCACCCTTAGACCTATTAGAGTAGTTTTTCAATCCTAACGACACTATTCCCCTAGAGAACGATCAATCCCCCCGGTACTTGCCACTACACTATACTACATCGGTCAGGTACACTGCCTGGTGGGGATTGCAAGCCTCTTGAGATCCCTCGAGAGGTAAAACCTGTTGCAAGGTCGCAAAACCACGCATCATAGAGTTAAAAATCTTGGGCTTACAAGTGGCTTTGTGTTGTTTGCCTTTAAGACAAGCAATGCATGTTTGATCATTTTCAAATCTTTTGTGAGGTAAACCTCTTACCAAACCATTCTTAACAATCTGATTTATGGTTTTGAAATTAATATGACCAAGCCTCCTATGCCATTTTATTGATTCATCCAATGTGGCCTTTGCAACAAGACAAGTTAAATCCTTTTTTGGAACAATGTTCTTCATGTCTACACTGTACATATTGCCCTTTCTAGGAATTTTAAGAAGTACTTGACTTTCATCAGACATCTTAAAATCAGGAGAAAGTACAAGACATTCAGTCTCACAGAAAAGAACATTGTTCTTTTTGTCACACATTTTTGAGACACTAAAAAGATTATAATTTAGCTCTTTTACATAGAACACATCTTCAAAATCTAAATTTCCAGTTTTAATGGTACCTTTACCGGAAATTTTGCCACCAACACCTCCTCCAAAGGTAACATAGCCACCATCTAATGTTTGAAAATAAGAAAGATATGACTTGTTGCCTGTCATGTGCCTAGAACATCCACTATCTGAGTATCCTTGATCCTCTTGTTGATCAATTGAATGTTCCTGCACATAAATGAGAAGTATTAGTTTCTTTTGGGGATCCAAGCCATTACTGACTTGGATCTGCCGCTTGCATCAATGTAATTTAATCTCTTAAGGACAGTTGATGCAACATTGGATTTAAGAATCCAACATGCTGAGGCCTTAACAGCATTTGCCCTGTTTCCCTTAGCAGCATAATGAACTGAATGCTTAGCAGCAGGAACTGCTAGCTTTTCAGTTCTACCCTTTGGTTTCCAAACTTGTTTTTGAACCACTGCTTTTGTTTGAATGGGCCTTAGAACAATCTTTGGTGCATGTTTGAAAAATGTTTTTGCACCCTTAGCTGTTGATTTTGGGTTAACAGTCATAGATGGTCGAGCAGCAGGAACAATTAGTCTAGCAGCAGGAACCATTTGTCTACCAGCAGGATCAGTGTTTGAGATAGACTTGTTTGAGACTGTTCTGGGTTTTGTTCTATTAACACTAGAACTAGAGTGAAAGTGAGTTTGAGGAGTTTGCCTTTTGAAGTTCACCCTATTGTTTTCATACCCAGTTACCCAATGGTTGCAGAAAGCTGCAAGATGGTCAAAACTACCACATGTGTAACAAGCTTTGTTATAAAAAGCAAAGTCATCACCTAGTTGATGAGACTTGAGGTTATTCCAATTCCTTTGGTTACCTCTGGGCTTGTTGGTGGTTCTATATTGCTCACAATATCTAACTGGTTGCCTAACATGCTTAATGTTTGATTTAGGCTTAGCAGTATTGTGTTTGACTATCTTAGGAACACTTGTTCCTACTTTCTTAACCACTTCAGGTTTAGACATAACCTGTTCTTCTTCATCACTATCAGTTGTGCAATCCTCAACAACTATAGCATCTCCTTTCTTAACAAAGGACACCTTGTCCTGATAAAGTAAAGTTTTATCTAAACTTTCACTTACTTTTTCTATCTTAGGACCCTCAGTAGACTTAGAACCATATTCCATTATTGGTTCTTGAAACTCAGCAAAACCTGTGTGTGCTAGGTCAACACCTGGAGGTGAAGGAACACCTCTATATGGTGGAGGAACAGATTTGTATCCTAAACCAGACTTAGCTTTATCGATTACTTGAGCTTCCCAAATCTTATTCATTCCTTCTGAGGCATGAGCTAAAGCATCTACTGTTATCTTAACATTTTCAGTTTTATTATTGGCTTCAGCTAATTGTTTACTTTGACTAGTAAGTAATTCATCTCTAAATGCTATGCCTCTCTTTAGAGCATTTAAGTCATCAGTAAACCTAGATTCATTACCTTGAAAGTGTGCAATTTGTTTTTCAAGCACACTTATAGCTCTTTTATGATTACTTAAATTAGCTAAAGCAATAATTAGTTCTTCTCGCCTATTATCAGCTTTTCTTTTAAGTTCTTCATTTTCTTTAAGAGCAGAACATGATTCAGAACATTTGGTTATGGAATTTACCTCTGAATCAGAGAAGGCCATTAGAGCAGTCTCAGTGGCCACAAGAGCAACATTTGTTGGTGCTTCCTCTTCATCAGCCATGAAGCTCCAGTCATAGTTAACCCCATCTATGGCTAGCATAGCCCTTGGTTCTTCAACTGTGACTTCCTTCTTCTTCTCTTGCCTATACCATGTGCTTCTATTATCCTGCTTCCTTGGGTTTCTACATTCTTTAGCAAAGTGTCCTAACCTATGACAGTTGAAACACTCCACTTTCTTCTTATCAAACCCAGCAGTTTCATTACCATCAATGGTAATCTACTTACCAGTTCTCTGCCAGAACTTCTTAGCCCTCATGCTAAGCAAAGCAACCTGCCATTTGATGTCCATCTCTTCCAAATCATTAGCATCCAACTGATCAAGATCTTCATGAGTTAGAGAAGAACCACTAGTTTGACTAGACATGAATACATAGAACGATGGATCTCCAAGTCCAGCAACATTATTCTGTGAACTAGTAGAAGGACCACCATAAATAGCAGTAGAAACACTTTCAGCTTCATCTACCTCTTCTGACTTACTAATACTAGGAGATGACAAGAGTGCCACATTCCCAGAACTAGTACTATACATTCCAGACTTCTTTAGACTTTGTTCAACAATTTTGAATTTATTGAACAAATCATTGAGTTTCATGGTTTCAATATCTGGCTTGTTCATCCAGACAACCACATGAGTATGGAACTCATCAGGTAGACTTCTCAAAAACTTCATGTTGAGATCTTCCTTTGCTATCTCAACACTCAATACACTTAGCTGACTGACAAGCTTGTGTAATCTAGAAAACAACTTATCAAGAGATTCATTGCTATTTGAACTGAAATTTTCAAATTGTTGTTTCAGCAATGTCTTTTGTGTTTTCTTGGTGGTTTCATTACCACTAAACCATGCACAAATCTCTTCAAAAAGAGTTTTTGCATCTGGATACTTGCTAAAGGATAGCATCTGCTCACCAGGAATGGTCATAAGCAACAAGTTTCTTGCTTTTTGATCATTTCTCTTTTGTATCCTTTCTTCATTTGAAACTGGTCCAGTATTTCTTTGTCTTACTGTTTTGCCTTCAATGATAGCATCTGAATAGCCTAGTGAAAAAGAATCACCATACATAATGATATCCCAAAGAGCATAATCTTGAACCATAAAATATTGCTCAATTCTCAACCTCCATAACTCAAACTCATTTTGTTTGATCATGGGCAACTTTGCAGCAACATTTGTAGCAGTATCCTGAACATCCATTTCTTAAGCTTCTTCTTCTAAATCAATAATATCAGCCTTGCTCTGATACCACTTGTTGGGGATTCGACACACGGTTAAGGTGGTTAAACCTTTTGTACTTTGTGTGTATGATATATTGAGTGAATATGATTAAGTATGCGGAATCTACTTAATCACACTTAGAAGGTTATTAGGGTTATGGAAATGGAACAGTTGTGTTTGTTATATGACAATGAACAATGAAAGATTATCACCAAACGATTCAATATTATTAAGATAATAATACGAGTGATCTTGAGTTATCACTAGGGTTACAACCTTGAATCTTAAGTTTTTCTTACTTGTGATATTTTTGTGTTTTTTCTTGTTCTAACAGTTATGAAAGTTCTAAGTATTCAACAATCACTTTTAGACACACTCATATCACTAGACTAAGATCTTCTTTTATAGTCCAAGAAGATCTTTACAATATTGCTTAAAGTCTTGATAAACTACTTGCTATGATAATACGTGTGTCAGTCATTAAGATACATCTTGTATCTATGTTTACAACTTGTTATGTGAATATAACATTATGACTAATCACATGGGGTAAGATATTATCTACCATATATTATTGACTTAAATACACATAATATCTTTTCATACTTATCCATCCAGCAGTAGAATGCTTATGGCAGCAGCAATGAGTTATCGCTAGCAGCAGGAACCTTCAGCAGCAAAATGTTAAGCCTAGCAGCAGAATTAATTAACGCTAGCAGCAGAATCAAACACTAACAGCAGGAACCAAATGCTCTAGCAGCAGAATCATACTTAGAGTATTTCTTTGAATAGAACCCGATATTAAACTTCTTGAATATTTAATTCCCAACATTATTCGTACTTTTATATGTGTTATTTGGTTATATTTATATGCTTTTTTGCTTAATCGTATCAAAGTATGTTTGTAAAGTATATGTAGCCAAGTACAGAAAAAAGGAAGAAAAAGATGAAAGAATGAGGAAGAAGGAAATAATTATGATGGTACAAAGATTCTTGTGTCAAGTTCCACACCAAATAGGCATTTCAAAGAATGAAAGTCCAAGTATCCAAGATCAAGAAAAGATCAAGTTTGGATGAAGAACCAAGAGCCAAAAGAAAGAAACAAGCTAAACGACAAAAGTCCAAAACAGTAACACACCATCCGATCGGATGCAACCCGCAACCGAATCGGATGGAGGCCACATCTGAAGACCAACTGATCGGTTGGAGCCAATACCGATCGGTTGGAGGCTGTCTGATTTCCCAATCTTCATCATTAAGTTTTGTACCTTCATACATCCGATTCCAAGGCCTTCCATTGATGATTCTAGACTATTCTACCTTACTTGGAGGCCAAGATGAAGCATTTAAGACCCTAAGCCTTGAGAGTAGTATAAATAGAGCCAATTGTGAAGAGTTGAGAGAGACCAATTATCATTTATCAATACCATTCTTAATCAATTAACTATCCACTCAACAAAATACTCTCAAATTCGTCCTTAGAAGTATAGGAAGCTTTGGAGGGTCAAGAAGTCAACCTTTGGAAGTCAAAACATCAAGAAGTCAACACCAATACTTTGGGTATCATTACCTTACCATTTGTAATCTATTACCAATCATTGTAAGACTTTCAATTATGAGTTATAATGTTCAAAGCTCTAAGTTTATGTTCATGTTTGCTATGAGTGGCTAGTGCCTTTGTGCACTTGCTTAGATGATGTGTATTATTTAATGATTTGCATATGATTGTGATAACATATTTTAATTCAATTTCAAGTTGATTCTAAGATCCAATTGTGATTAAGTTTCGTAGTGACATTTGTTAATCAAGTTTGACTAGTTCTTAATAATTCAAAGGGTCGAAAGATTTGTTGTTACTCAATTAGTTATAATCATTTGTCTATGAATGATTGTTTTTACCCATTATTCTTGATTAGACAAAGAAAGTTAATTGTGGTTGTAATAAGAATGCTTTTGTCTATCAAATTGGATTGATTGAAAACTATTTCAAAGGTCGAAAGATTAGTAGTTGGCAATCAATTGTGACCTATTTGTCTTTGAGTCGGTTACCTTTTGTATTGACCATTTCTTAAGCGGATTTGATAAAACAAAAGACTATTTTTGTGTTAAAGTTTGTTAACCCAAACTTATGAACCTTGAATTGATTGGTTAAACTTAATGCTTGTTTTTATAAACTAAAATCTTGACGAAGGTTTAACTTGTAAGAACAATAGATTAGTTCACCAAACTAATTATCATAACCAACATGTTTACATGAGTTATCACAATCATGCTTATCAAAGAGTAGTATATTAGTCTAAGCAAGTGTAGTTTTTAATCATTTGAATTATCATATTATCATTGCTTGTTTTAGAGATTTACTTTTATTAGCTTACACATAGATTCACTACACAAATCCCTGCGAACGATCCCGACTTACCATCATAATCTTGCTATAACGGACGAGTTCACTTGCTCGTATGTGTTCTTTCTAGATTCGGTAATTCACCCTTATAAATTTAAAACTTGTACACAAACCTAACACATCAAGTTTTTTGGCGCCGCTGCCGGGGATTTTGATTGTGTTTCTGTAAGTTTTACAAGATCATTTCTCACCAAGTTTGTTTTCGAAAAGAAAAAAAAAATTCCAAGCTGACCATCCGATCGATATCTCATCCATCCTATCGGTTGCCCATTTTTCAATTTACCGAGCCATCCAACCGATCGGTATTCCATCCATCCGATCAGTTTCCTCAAAAATCCAATTTTACTGAGCCAACCAACCGATTGGTGCACACTACCATCCGATCGGTTACTCAGTTCTGATTTTTCAAATTGTTTTCATTCTTCGCTCGTGTGTTTAGACGTTGCCTCGATTCTATTGGGAATTGTATGAACACTCGTTCTGCTGGAGTAGAACCAATTTCACCTCTTTCCGATCCCGAAAGTTTAATTCGAACAAGACCAAGAAGAAGAAGAAGAAGAACACCTTTTGTTTCATTAGCCAACCGTTTACCAAGAGTACCAAACCCACCGTTTGATAACCTTTTCGAAGCCAAAGTCGTTTATAACCCATTTACTGATCAACCTTTTCCCATGGCTGACGATCAACCCATGTGGGCCACAAACCGAGCCGTAGCACCCACTCCTGGATCTGCTATAGTTCCAGTTAACATTGGTAACAATTTCACTGTGAAAGGTCACCATCTTTCTATGATCAAAGACCGTCAATTCGATGGCCGTTCAAGGTCCGATCCGCTCAAACACATTGCCGAATTCATTGAAATTTGTGGCATGTTCCGATATGGCAACACCAATGCCGATGCCGTAAAACTCAAAGTCTTTCAATCATCACTTTCCGGAGATGCAAAAGTGTGGTACAACGAATTAACCCCATGAACTATCAATACTTGGGAGGAGATGAGGCAAGATTTTGTAAGCCGATTCTTTCCACCTGCCATGTTTGACCGACTCATGGGAGACATTCGTGCTTTCACACAAAACCCTAACGAATCACTTGTCGAAGCTTGGCTTCGTATGAAAGATTTACTTCGTAGTTGTCATGGACATGGTTTAGGACGAGGAACCATTATCCAAACCTTCTACCATGGACTTGATGAAACATCTCAAGGAATACTTGATGCTGGAGGAATTTTTCTTTATAAGACCCCTGACGAGGCACATCAATTACTCGAAGACCGAGTACTTCTAAAACTCGATTGGTCAAAAGATTCCAAAACCAAACCTTTACGAAAAACCGTTGATTTTGCTGAAAGTTCCGAAACCTCTAAACTCATAGAGAAAATGGAAGCCTTGACTTCAAAAATCGACTCGCAATACAAAGATCTTAAAGGACAAATGAAAGAAATGAGAGATGGTTGTAACAACTGCGGAGGTAATCACACATCATCGGAATGTGACGATCAACCAATGGACGGACCTATGAAAGGAGAAGCTAATTATGTCCAAGGAGGATACCGTGGAGGCGGTTATCGTTGTAATTATTACGGGAGAAATTCTGCAAATTGGCAAGACCGCCAACAAAGGGATAAAAACCGTGATTCTCAACCTCGAGCAAACAATCAAACTCCACAAACCTCTGATAAAAAGACAGAAGAAACCGATTTTGAAAAAATGATGAGAGAATTCGTTACTACTCAAAAAGCCACTAATGAGTTTGTCAAAACCCAATTTTTCAATCTCAAAACCAAAGTTGAGCAAGGACAGAAAAATCATCAAGCATCTATTCAGGATCTTGAAAACAAATTCGGTAGACTTTCTGATCAATTTTCTTCCCGACCATCAGGTTCATTACCAAGTAATACCCAATCCAACCCTAAACCAACATCATCTGGATCAAACGATAAAACTTATCGTCCACCACAAACCATAAATGAGCATATTAATGTTGTATTCACAAGAAGTGGTCTTTCTATGATCCACCACCCAATCCAAATAATACCACAATCATTGATGAGTGTGCAAATACTCATCATTTTTGTCGTATATGAACTGCCAAAACATCCAAAAACACTCAGAAATGCATCAAAATACTGAAAATATCCCAGGGATTGTGTTTTGTATGTTTCAAATGCAAAATGTTTGAAAACAGTTGAAAAACGAACAAAGTTTACAAAATTGCCAGTCTCAGTCCCTCAACTTTCAAAACTTGTCAAATTTAGTCCTTAAGCATTTGTTTTGGAAGAAAAGTCACCAAAGGTCCTTTTTAAATCATAAGTTGTCATATTTAGTCCTTTGGTAAAAAGTTTCAATAATTTACAAGTTTGGTCCCTGCACTTTTAAAAATGACATAAAAGGTCCCTGGAGGTTTAAAAAGTGGAAAATTACATTTATGGTCCTTGGGTTATTCACATATGGCAATTATGGTCCTTGTGATAATTTTGGAAACTTACCATTTCAGCCCCTTCACAAATCAGAAATTACAATATTGGTCCTTGTGGTATTTTAATACAAATCCAACCGGACCCTTAAATAAAAAACAACCCAACCCATCCTAAACATAACCCAACCCATCCCTTATTACTAAACCCAGCCCACAAGCCCAATCAAAAACCCGACCCAATCCCTTTTATTTAAAACCGAAGGTTTGACTCAGTCAAACCTTCTTCCCCAATACCGCCCGCCAAAACCAGATACCACCACCTCCACCGCCTCTCTGACAACCCACCACCTTACCTAACATGCCAAATGCATTAAATGCTTCTCCTCCACCTCCACAATCACCCAAAATGCATTAATTGCTTAAAACCTGCTCGAATCCACTAACTCAGTTTTGGCGCCAAAATCCAAAAGAAGGGCTGAGATCAATTGGAAGCAATCCAAGGGTGTAGAAGTGATCAGAGATGTCGACAAGGGATTTCCCAGTTGTTTTTAGTATTTATAGGACAATGTAATAGATAAAAAAGTAGTAGTTAAATTTAGTGTAATCGTATTTCAATATTCAGTAGCCATAGCTTGTAATTTCCAATTCTCAGTTGTAATTTATGTTGAATGTAATCAGAGTAATCTTATTTCAAGCAATCTTGTTCTAGATATTAAGTTATGCTCAGTTTCAATTTATCTGTTAAATCGAATTAGTTCTAAGTACTTATTAATCATCACAAAAAGTTCAAAAACCATTACTATAAGCTTATGAAAGCTTTTCATAGCTTTGTGTAAGCTTATCTTAGAAATACTCTGCTTAAATTTCAAATGATGAAGATGGTCAACAAAAGTCAACCTGAGATCTCATAAGCTATTCTGGATATATAAGCTAATCAGGAAGATTGTTCTGGGTTTTCTAGCTTGTGTTAACAAGCTAGATTGGTTCTGTTCTAGTCCTGCTATCCCAATAGCCCCACCTCAGTTGTAAGCAAAATATCAAGTTTTGCTTTATTTCCTTAGTTACTGTGCAAGTGCTTAATTGTAGCTTAATTTCATTATTTCTCAGCTTATTAGTAGTTTACAAGTTATATTTCATTCATCTTATCAGTTTTAAATAGCCCTATTTCTGTTTTACTCATAATCACTCAAAAAGCCAAAAATAGCTAATATTAGTATATCTCATTAATCTGCTTATTTATAAGTTAAAAGTTGTTAATTAGTGCTTTAATAAGTTAGTTAACTCATTGGAATCAGTAAACATAAGCTTAATCTACCTGTGCTAGTTCAAAATCCCAACACAGTCCTATAAAGGAGTGTTTGGTTTAAGTCAGTCATTAAGGTCAAACATAGGAGTATTGTTGATTGACCATTATCCCAAATTCAACCTAGCTTATTTTCACTGATATAAGCTGTTTGCAAGTCATAATAGGCCATTTAGATAGATTTGGTAGATTTGCATAACCTATAGGAATTTTAGAAATTCAAAAGACCAAAAAAGCCATTATAAGCAACAAGCTTGTTTTGGCCTTTTTCTTGACTTTTCTGAGTCACTTGTGATCCAATTAGAGTAGCCACAAGAGTTGGATTAGAGCCCTTTGGCTTGTGCTTTTCTGCACAACTCTGCACATCAGCACTCAGTATATACTGAGTGCTTAGGCTGCTGAACTCTCATCAATTGTGGCTTATCCACATAAGCTCAGGCCTAGATTTTTTTGTTTTTCAATAGCCCATAGTACTAGCTCACTTTTGCCCCCTTAATATTCAACTTATCAGCTTATTTTAATTGCTTAATCTGCCTTGCAATTTGGCCTGATTCCTTAGTTTCTGTCTAAACTTTGCAACTGATTTGGTGTTGAATTTGCTTATTTGTGGGATTATCTGTTTGCTTTAAGTTGTTTTAAGCTTATATAAGTTGGTTAAGCCTATTCTGAGCTTTTGGTATAGTTTTGTGCTTATTAGCTTATTTTTAGCTTATTAGCTCAACTGCTTATCTGTCCAACTGCTTATCTGGGTTTAGTGAACTTTTGATTTTAATTTTCCTAGCTTTTAAATATTAATTTAGACTTATCCTGAATTTTTCAGATTTTTCCTAAGTCATTTGATATTTTTAATCTTTTTAATTAGTTTCTAATATTAATTAAATCATAATAAATAGAATAATAATCAGAAAAATATAATTCTAATTTTCATAATTTTATTTTGTCATTTATAATCTAGGAAAAATATAATTATATTTTTAGACCTTAAGAAAAACAAAAACAGAAAAATAGTGATAGCTTCTATTTAATAGAATTTATCTTTTTAAATTTTAATTAAGAAATTTTCATTTTTATAATTTTCTTATCTTCTTTTAACTTAATAATATTTATAGAAAAAGTTTTAGATTTTTCTTTGTTCATTTAGTATTTATTATAAATTAAATCAGTTTTAAATAATTAATAAATAATAAATAATTAATAATAATTAAATAAAAAGTATAAAAAATATATTTTCAGTTTTAAAATAAGTTTTAGGTTATTTTAGATTTATCTAAGTTAAAATTTTAATTTTCTAGGTTAATTTCCTATTTTCTTTTAATTTAGTGCATTTTAAATAATAATTAATTAAATAGTTAAATAAATAATTTTCTTTTTCCAATAATTTTCTTTTATCTTTAAGTTTATAAAAAAGTTATTTTCATATTTTTAGGATTAATATTTCTTCATTTTCACTTTTTATTTTGTACGTTTACGTTTATTTAAATTTAAACGTACGTTTCTAGGTTTCTAAACGTTTTTAAGTAATTTGGTTTCCTGTATTTATTCTTATATCTTGTTTAAAGCTATTCTCTTTTATTTTCTTTAGTCCAATAATTCAAAACCCCCTTTTCCATTTCAATAACACTTGATCACAATTCGTCTTTAAACACAATTTCACGCTTCGCTGGGATATAACGACCCGGGAAAACACTATACTCCTTGGTTAGTTGTCTTCAAGTGGTTTGACTTTATTTGACCACATCCGTGGTTGATTTAAGTTGACTGTTTGAGGCTAATCAATCATCAATGATGAAAGTTAGGACAAAGCTGAAGAAGCAGCAAAGGAAAATACTCCAAACACACCACCCAAAGAAAAACCCAAACCACCAGTTAAGGCGTATACACCAATAATTCCATATCCTCAAAGCCTTAAGAAAAAAAAGATGGAGGAGCGTTATAAGAAGTTTGTTGACATGATCAAAGAGGTTAGACTCAATGTACCCCTCGTTGATGTTCTAGCTGGAATGCCCAATTATGGGAAATTTTTAAAAGAACTTCTTAATAACAAGAACAAGTTGGAACAAATTTTCGCTACTTTTCTAAATGAAGAATGTTCAGCCATTGTTCAAAACAAAATTCCACCAAAACTTGGAGATCCCGGAAGTTTTTTGATTCCATGCACGTTAGGAAACAACATCACATGCGATGCTCTAGCTGATCTTGGTGCAAGTATCAATTTGATGCCCTATTCGTTGTATTCCAAACTTTCCATCAATACTTTGAAACCTAAAAAGATGAGTATTCGATTAGCAAACCATTCTTACCAATATCCTGTTGGGGTTGCTGAGAATATGCTTGTCCAAGTTGGTAAATTCGTTTTTCCCAAGGATTTTGTGATTTTAGAAATAGAGAAAGATAGTAGAGTACCTCTTATTTTAGGAAGACCTTTCCTAAACCCCGCTGATGATGCGATCATCAAAGTAAAAGGAAAAGAACTCAATCTTGGAGTTGGAGAAGATAGAATTACCTTCTTAATCGATAAAGTAATGCAATATCCATATACCAGTGATGATACTTGTTTTAACATTGACATAATCGATGAAGTCACTAAGGAAGAATTGGATGCATTACTTGACGATTCGGATACATTCATGACTACTTCGGAGAAAATTAGTGAGACAGATCTTGATAAAGAATTCGCTGATTTTATGGAAGTAAAGTTTGAAGAAGAAGATGAAGTAGAAGAAGGAGAAATAGTAGAAGAGAATTTTGAGGAAATAACTTTTAATGATCAATTAAGGATCAAAACATCTATTCAAGAACCACCAACAGATCTTGAGCTAAAACCACTTCCCGATCATCTTGAATATGCTTATTTGGAGGATAATTCACTTCTTCCAGTAGTCATATCTTCTTTGCTCAATGAAAAAGAAAAGGAATGTCTCATTTCTGTTCTAAAGAGGCATAAAAGAGCTTTTGCGTGGAAAACATCTGATATCCCAGGAATTAGCCCTGATTTTTATAAACACAAAATCAATTTCGAAGAAGGTGTTAAACCCGTTGTAGAAAGACAATGTCGACTCAATCCCAATATGAAAGAAGTTGTTAAGAAAGAAATCATCAAACTTCTTGATGCCGGTATCATTTACCCCATTGAGGATAGTCCTTGGGTGAGTCCAGTTCACTGTGTTTCGAAGAAAGGAGGAATGACTGTTGTAACTAACGAACGGAATGAATTAGTTCCTACTAGAACCTTTACCGGATGTCGAGTATGTATTGATTACAGGAAATTAAACAAAGCCACCAGAAAAAATCATTTTCCTCTACCCTTCATGGATCAAATGCTTGAGAGATTAGCAGGGAACGAGTACTTTTGTTTCCTTGATAGTTTTTCAGGATATTTCCAAATTCCTATTGATCCCGCTGATCAAGAAAAGACTACATTCACATGTCCTTTTGGAACTTACGCTTACCGGCGTATGCCTTTCGGTCTTTGTAATGCACACGCGACTTTTCAAAGGTGTATGATTGCAATATTCCAAGTCATGCTTGAAACATCTATGGAAGTTTTCATGGATGACTTTTCAGTTTTTGGAAGCTCATATGAAGCTTGCCTTTTTAATCTCGATAAAATGCTCGAAAGATGTGAAGCTGCACATCTTGTTCTCAGCTGGGAAAAATGTCATTTTATGGTGACAGAAGGAATTGTGCTTGGACACAAAATTTCCAATGCAGGAATGGAGGTTGACAAAGCAAAAATCGATGTTATCACAAAATAACCACCTCCAACAAACGTTAAAGTCGTTAGAAGCTTTCTAGGACATGCCGGTTTTTACCGTCATTTCATTAAAGATTTTTCAAAAATATCTCGTCCAATGACGAAACTTCTCGAAAAAGATTCTGTTTTTTACTTTAATGCAGATTGCATGAAGGCATTCGAAACATTGAAAACCCAACTGACTAGTGCACCAATTATGGTTTCACTTAATTGGTCACTACCATTCGAGCTCATGCGCAATGCAAGTGACTTTACTGTTGGAGCTGTGTTAGGACAACGTGAAGGAAAACATTTCCGTCCTATATACTTCGCTAGCAAAACACTTAACAATGCTCAACAAAATTACATGGTTACGGAGAAAGAATTGTTAGCCGTTGTTTTTGCTTTCGACAAATTCAGATCTTATCTTGTGCTTTCAAAAACGATTGTGTTCACTGATCATTCAGCGCTCAAATATTTGTTTACAAAACAAGATGCAAAACCGCGTCTTATCCGATGGATTTTTCTACTCCAAGAATTTGACATAGAAATCAAAGATAAGAAAGGAGCAGAAAATCTAGCTACTGATCATTTGTCTCGTCTCGAAAATCCAAATTTGGAAGAGTTAAAGGAAGATGAAATTGATGATTACTTCCCTGATGAAACTCTCATGATTGTTGACACAAATGATGAAAAAGAAATTCCGTGGTTTGCAGATTTTGCAAATTATCTCGTTGGAGGAATTCTCAAGAAAGGATTAACTCATGTCCAACGAAGTAAATTCTTTTCAGAACTCAAACACTATTATATGGGAAGAGCCATATCTTTTCAAGATGTGTCCCGATGGGATGATCAGAAGATGTGTTTATGGTTCCGAAACAAGAAGAATTCTTGATGAATGCCATCATGGCCCAACTGGGGGATACTATGGTCCTTCCACCACAACTAAAAAAGTTTTTGATGCTGGATTCTATTGGCCAACAATTTTCAAAGAAGCTCATACTCTTGTTCAAAACTGTGATGCTTGCCAAAGATCCGGTAGTCTTTCTCGTAGAGATGAAATGCCTCAAAAGAGCATTCAAGTCTTTGAAATATTCGATATTTGGGGAATCGATTTTATGGGACCATTTCCTAAGTCTCACAAATACGAATACATTCTCGTTGCTATCGATTATGTTTCCAAATGGGCTAAAGCAGAAGCTCTACCCACAAATGATGCACGAGTTGTTGTTAATTTTCTCAAAAAGCTTTTCGCTCATTATGGAATTCCTAAAGCTTTAATAAGTGATCGAGGAACCCATTTCTGTAACAAACAAATGGTGAAAATTATGAAACGATATGGAGTTCATCATCGTTTTGCTACAGCTTATCATCCACAGACCAATGGTCAAGTCGAAAACACCAACAGAGCCTTAAAAAGGATACTCGAAAAAACGGTCAAAGATAATCCGGTCGTTTGGTCGAGAAAACTTGATGATGTTCTGTGGGCATTTCGTACGACTTACAAAACTCCAATTGGTACAACACCATACAGACTTTTGTATGGAAAAACATGTCATCTGCCGTTCGAAATCAAACATCGCGCCTACTGGGCACTCAGGAGTTGTAACCCTGATCTCAAAATAGCTGGAGAGAAGAGATTTTTGCAATTGCATGAACTCGATGAACTAAGACTCCAAGCTTATGAGAACTCCAAGCTTTACAAAGCTAGAACCAAAGCTTATCATGACAGAAAGCTTAGAATTCGGAAAGAATTCAAAGCTGGAGACAAAGTTCTGCTTTTCAATATGAAATACAAGTTCAAATCTCCTAAGCTAAGACCGAAATGGTTCGGACCATATATAGTGAAACATGGATTTCCATCTGGATATGTTGAGATATATGACAAACAAGGTAGGCCATGTCCCCAAATCTTCAAGGAAGAAACCAAAAATTGCACCAACGTAGGCCAAAGGAAGTTTGAGTCAGGCTGATGACTCGTTAATAAAACAAGCGCTTCTCGGGAGGCAACCCGTGTGTTTTCTATTTTTAGTTCTTATTTATTTTCAAAGTGATTACACCCCAAAGTTTCTCTAATCCCTTAGTTGAACTTAAGTGTGGGGGTGTATCGCTAATTTTTAATAAAACATATTTTCGTGTGTTTGTTTGTTTGTTTGTTTTGTTTGTTATAAGATTACTGCAGGTAATGATTACAAAGCATGAACACTTGGATCAAAGAATCATATGGAGCACGGAAAATGTGGTTTATTCTCTTATTTCCCTATTTTCATTCCTTAAACTTCGTTTATCACATTGAGGATAATGCTTAACTTAAGTGTGTGTGGGGGGGGGGGGGGGGGGGTGAATAGGAAAATAAGGATAGATTGTAAATTTCGAGCTAGTTTTTAAATTTTGTTTGCCCTTGTGATCTAGTTATTTGTCATTTTAAGGATAATATATTAGAATAACTGGATCAATCCACTGGTAAAACCTGTAATTTTTGAAAAATTGAGATGTGTCCTGATTAATATTGCAATCCATTATGGGATCGATAACATTAGCTAGCACATATTATAGACCTTTCACCTAAAAATGTGAGGATTTAAGCCTGTTTCGTATATAGCATGCATCTTTTATGCTTTTGCTATGAGTGTGCCGGTGATTTTATTTATTCTAGAACTTATGCTTGTAAATCATTACGAGACTGTTGTGAGATCACATTTCATGTGTGATATAAGTATATATGCATGATAAGAGGCAACCTTAGGATTTAACCCAAATAGCCTTCCGTATTGATATTTGGCTAGTTACACTGACTAGTTAACCACCAATATAAGCCCTATTGTTAGCATTCATCTTTAACGCTAGATACCCCTAGTTACACCTTCTGAGCCAATCTTTTTCTTTTGATAAAATCCAGAAAAATACAAAAAAAAATTTACACTTTTTAGCCTAGCCTTACCCTTAGTCAAGTCTTGGTTGGTTGCTAGCTATTTGGCAAGATGGATTTTATGTGGGAAATCATGAAAGTTCGAAGAAATTTGCAAACTCCACAAGCAGTAATCAAAGTAAAGTGAAAGTTAAGTCATCGCAACTATAAGATGACAAGTGAAAGATTTTATGTTCAAAAAAAAAAAAAAAAAAAAAAAAGTCATCGCAACTATAAGGTGACAAAAATAGCTAATGAGCTATGGAATAATGTGTTGAACAATCAAGTATGAAGTTTCTCAAGATTGCATGATAGTGGTTCGAAAGTAGCTAGCAACATTTGGTTAGTAGACTTTGACTAGTTTGTATATTCTTTATTATTATAACCCTTTCTAAATATATCCCATATCTTATCCTTACCCTTTTGGCTTCGTGGAATTATCAAGTGTATTGACATGTAGTGACCATCCGATTTCTTGAGGAATTAGATAGCGTTGTTAGCGATCTAAGGTTATCCTTAGTGACCATCCGTTATTTGGTAATGCAAGAATTCGTTGCCAGCGATCTATTATGTTTTGCATAAGATAGTTGCACATAAGTCTGATATAACCCTTGAAGCCTTAAACCCGAATAAAAGACCTCTTTGATATGTATTCTTGGTGCTCATGCCATTTCGGTGTAGTTTTGTTTCTTGTACAAGTTTATGGTAATATTTAGATCATGACTGAGCAATGAGTGTGATTTCTCTGATATACTCCACCAACCATACAAAATGAGTGATTTGAGTGAATTATATCTCGTTCCTTTTTCGTGAGGTGTTTAGTAATGTTCATCAAGCAAGAAAATCAATAGAGTATTGTCAAACATCTCAATGATTCAATTGTAAAAGCTTAAAATGATGAATCTAACTTGTCCCAGTACTTGATAGATTTGCATCACATTTTTCTTAAACATACTTGAGTACCATGTGGATTATTGTTTTTACTTCTAGATTTGCTTGAGGGCAAGCAACGTTTAAGTGTGGGGGAATTTGATAACGCTCAAATTGTGCATGTTTTTAGTAGCATTATTCATACTTTTATATGTGTTATTTGGTTATATTTATAAGCTTTTGTTGCTTAATCGTATCAAAGTATGTTTGCAAAGTATATGTAGCCAAGTACAGGAAAAAGGAAGAAAAAGATGAAAGAATGAGGAAGAAGGAAATATTTATGATGGTACGAAGATTCTTGTGTAAAGTTCCACACCAAATAGGCATTTCAAAGAATGAAAGTCCAAGTATCCAAGTTGACAAGTTCCAAGATTAAGAAAACATCAAGTTTGGATGAAGAACCAAGAGCCAAAAGAAAGAAACAAGTCAAACAACAAAAGTCCAAAACAACAACACTCCATCCGATCGGATGCAGCCTGCAACCGAATCGGATGGAGGCCACATCTGAAGACCAACCAATCGGTTGGAGCCAATACCGATCGGTTGGAGGCTGTCTGATTTCCCAATCTTCATCATTAAGTTTTGTACCTTCATACATCCGATTCCAAGGTCTTCCATTGATGATTCTAGACTATTCTACCTTACTTGGAGGCTAAGATGAAGTATTTAAGACCCTAAGCCTTGAGAGTAGTATAAATAGAGCCAATTGTGAAGAGTTGAAAGAGACCAATTATCATTTATCAATACCATTCTTAATCAATTAACTATCCACTCATCAAAATACTCTGAAATTCGTCCTTAGAAGTCCAGGAAGCTTTGGAGGGTCAAGAAGTCAACCTTTGGAAGTCAAAACATCAAGAAGTCAATACCAATACTTTGGGTATCATTACCTTACCATTTGTAATCTTATTCCAATCATTGTAAGACTTTCAATTATGAGTTCTAATGTTCAAAGTTCTAAGTTCATGTTCATGTTTGCTATGAGTGGCTAGTGCCTTTGTGAACTTGCTTAGATGATGTGTATTATTTAGTGATTTGCGTTGATTGTGATAACATGTTTTAATTCAATTTCAAGTTGATTCTAAGATCCAATTGTGATTAAGTTTCGTAGTGATATTTGTTAATCAATTTTGACTAGTTGTTAATAATTCAAAAGGTCGAAAGATTTGTTGTTATTCAATTAGATATAATCATTTGTCTATGAATGATTGTTTTTACCCATTATTCTTGATTAAACAAAGAAAGTTAATTGTGGTTGTAATAAGAATGTTTTTGTCTATCAAATTGGATTGATTGAAAACTATTTCAAAGGTCGAAAGATTAGTAGTTTGCAATCAGTTGTGACCTATTTGTCTATGAGTCGGTTACCTTTTGTATTGACCATTTCTTAAGCGGATTTGATAAAACAAAAGACTATTTTTGTGTTTAAGTTTGTTAACCCAAACTTATGAACCTTGAATTGATCTTGAATTGATTGGTTAAACTTAATGCTTGTTTTTATAAACTAAAATCTTGACGAAGGTTTAACTTGTAAGAACAATAGATTAGTTCACCAAACTAATTATCATAACCAACATGTTTACATGAGTTATCACAATCATGCTTATCAAAGAGTAGTATATTAGTCTAAGAAAGTGTAGTTTTTAATCATTTGAATTATCATATTATTATTGCTTGTTTTAGAGATTTACTTTTATTAGCTTACACATAGATTCACTACACAAATCCCTGGGAACGATCCTGACTTACCATCATAATCTTGCTATAACGGACGAGTTCACTTGCTCGTATGTGTTATTTCTAGATTCGGTAATTCACCCTTATAAATTTAAAACTTGTACACAAACCTAACACATCATGTTAGCTACAGGAGAAAAGGTCTCCTCGTAGTCAACGACATATGTTTGGGTAAATCCTTTAGCTACCAAACGGGCCTTATATGTGTGTACATTCCCATCCATGTCAGTTTTCTTCTTGAAGAGCCATTTACTCCCAACTACCTTGGCATTGGGATGCAGGTCTACTTCAATCCAGAATTTATTATCTTTCATGGATTGCATTTCCCCATTCATAGCAATCTGCCATTTATCCTTTTCAGGATCATTCATAGTAGCTCTATAATTAGCAGGTTCTCCAAGATCCCCTAATATAGTTTCCTCAACTTCTACGTTAAGACATAGACGTTCAGGTGCTTTCACAGTCCTTACGGATCTGCGAATGGGAACTACTTCAGGTGGAGGACCCAGACTATCCGGTTCCGCAGGAAGTTCGCTAGTGTTTTCAGAAGGTAATGTATCCTCTTGATCATCTTTCAGATCATAGAGCCTCCCACTAAATTTTTGAGATATGAGATCTTTTTCAAGAAAATCTCTATACCTAGCAACAATTACTTTGTTTTCAGGTGGGTAGTAAAAGTAGTAACCCATCGTTTCCTTTGGGTATCCTACAAAGATACATTTTACAGATCTCTGTTGAAGTTTATCTGCTGAGTCACGTTTAACAAATGCCTCGCAACCCCAGACCTTTAAATAAGACAAGTTAGGCGTTTTCCCAAACCTTAACTCATAGGGTGTCTTATCAACCTTCTTGGTTGGAACCATATTTAATATGCGAATCGCAGATTCCAAAGCATAATCCCAAAAGGATAAAGAAAGAGTAGTAAGATTAAACATAGATCGCACCATATCCAATAATGTACGATTCCTTCTCTCAGATACACCATTTTGTTGTGGAGTATATGGAGATGTGAGATGCTGGACAATTCCATTCTCACTTAGATAATCTTTAAACTCCTGACTAAGGTATTCACCACCTCTGTCGGATCGAAGAGCTTTAATCTTCTTTCCAAGTTGCAATTCTACTTCAGCTTTGAAAACCTTAAATGTTTCAAACACCTCATGTTTATGTTTAAGTAAATAAACATAACCATAACGGCTGAAATCATCCGTGAAGGTTAAGAAGTAGCTAGCACCAAGTAGATCATCAGCCTTTTCAATACGATTATTAAAAGGTTTCTTTGTCATCTTCCCAGATATACAAGATTCGCACTTATCAAATGATTCATCATTGATATCTTGCAAAAGCCCATCACGTTGCAGCTTTTGCATGCGAGTCTTGCCTATGTGGGCAAGTCGACAATGCCAAAGATAAGACGAATCCAAGATATTCTTGACTCTCTTATTATTGATGCTATACATCGAATTATAATCACTACATTCATTCATATCAATCTCAAAAACACCATTCACAGCAATAGCATTAAAATAAAAAACATTATTTAATGAAACAGAAATTCCATTGCTAGAAATAGTATGTTGAAATCCATTATCCAATAAAAATGAAAAGGAAATGACACCTCTAACAATAGAAGGTGCATAATGACAATTATTCAAAGACAGTACTAAGCCCGAAGGCAAAACTAATTTAAATAATCTTATGGCTTCAACAACTGCTTGTGCTCCATTGCCCACTTGCAGATATTGCTCCCCATAGGCGAGTCTCCTTTCCACTATAAATCCCTGCAGCGTATTACAAATGTGAATACCGCATCCAGTATCATATACCCAGGAATTTAATTTTCGAGTTAATGAAAATAATTCAATCATGAAAAAGTTATTTGAAGTACTGGCTTTCCCAGACTCACCCTTCATCTTTTTCACTCGCAACTCCTCGAGATAAAGAGAACAGTTCCTCTTCCAATGTCCTGGCTCGTGGCAGTGGTGGCAACCCTGATCCTTCTTGATTGGATTGGCCTTGCTCTTCTGAGGGTACTTCTTGGGTGCAGGCTGATAGATCACAACTTGTTTGCCCTTGTCAGCTTTACCTTTCCCCTTATTCCCTTGCGGTTTTGGCTTCTGTACCCTATCTCCTTGTATTACTAGTACTTGAGGAGTAGGAGCCTTGCCTGGTAAACTCTTTTCATAGTCAACGAGCATTGGGAGCAATTCCGTTACTGTCTTCCCCGAGCAATGCATGTTGTAATTCTGAACAAAACCCTTAAAGTCCTTATTCAAGGACCTATTGATCAAGTTCACACACACATTCTCAGGGTAACCATAGTTCATGAGCAATAGTTGGTCCATGTAGCTTTTCATCTCCAACACATAGTCACAAACGGGTTTACCTTCCCCATGCCTACAGCTGTGCAGTTGATCTATCAAATCATACAACTCAATAGCTGGTGGCTTTTCATATGTCTTTTTGAGTTCATCCAGCATATCTTTAGGAAAATAGTTCTCAAACTGTTTTTGCATCTTAGGAACCATACTTTCGAGCATTAAGCACGCAACATCATTGTGCTTATCGAACTCAGACTGCCATTCTGCTTTGACTTCATCAGATTCAGTCTCAGCTGGCTGTGTGGGGCAAGGCTTTGTCAAATATTCCAGCTTCTTGGACACTCTCAGGACAATCCTAAGTGACCTATGCCAGTCATTGAAGTTTTTGCCAGTCAGTTTTTCCCTTTCAAAATGAGCTTTGAAAGCGGAACTTAATTGAGCGTTATTAGGTTGAGCCATTTCTACAGAAAAAGTTCAAATATTAGTATTTTCGATAATACAATTTTTCAAGAAAAGAAAATTACCCAGCTAATAATCATATAACCATTTAATTCTCTTGAAAACTAGGATCCAACTTTCCATAGTTCCACTACATCAGTTGATCTGCTAGTAGTGAAAGTACAAAAGATGGTAACTTGTCGTACAATAATCGGCAAAACAATTTCCGACTCCTAGATCATTATGGGAATTACATTTGCCAAAAAACAATTTTGCAATGTAAGCATGTTTCTTCCCATCTCATGCTTTAAGTTTCAAGGTCTCACTTACAACTTAATTAAGTCGTCTAATTTAGAAACTGTAAATACTCCATGTCACGGTCTCACGCCATGGAAATTTATCTTGTCATTAATATTTAGGTCAAGGTCTCACTTACGCTAAATATTAATTAAGTTTTCAAAACAATTTTAATTAACAATTGAGCTAAGAGTTAAATCAACAAAGTTTTAATTGAGGTATTGGGTTCACCAATCAAAGAATTACCTCCAATTATCGCCCACTATATCCTACTACTGCATGAGTCAAAAGACCCAAGTTATTCGGATAATTACCACAAAAGTGGCGCGTGGAATTGAGGTCAATTCACCCTTAAGATGATTTTGCACATATAATAGTGGTACTTGGTAAGTCCAATTTGACGCACAAGCAAGCGGAGAGATAGAGTGGAGTCTCTTTAAGGCCACAATTTAATGCGAAACCAACCTTATACCCACCTTATAGTTTGTCAAACTAGGTCCGCCGTTCAACCATTGGTCCAAAAATCATCATTCAATTAAAAGTTTATGATTCTAAGTCTTAAAAACTATATGTTATAAATTATAAAATTGCTAGTCTCGCCTGGGAGCAAATTACCGTGCGAAGCGAACCACTGTCGGCACATAAGACTTGGCAATATATAATTTAACACATCAAGGTTTCATAGTTATTATGTCAATTTATTTTCTATTCCAAAAATCACCCTATTTTTGCTTACAATTCAACAATAATTTAAACAAAAAAGACAAGTAATTTTAATAAAAATAAATAAACACTTAATAACGCATATAATCTTAACCATTAAATCATATAGCCACATGCAAACCCTTTGATAAATCCTATTAATAATCTATATGTGAATTATTATGTATATTATTAGTAAGACTCCCATTGGTTTTCGAGCTCATTATACCCAATGGACCACATACACCAACAAGTTGGTAGCGTAAGCCTTATTGATTATATACCACGTTGCACATAAAAGATTCATTAATTATAATTAATTAGGTCTTCCCTAATTTTAGATTTATCTAAAACATGTAGCAAATAAAACAAACCCTAATCCATGATTACCTTGCATGAAGTATCATGGATTATCCAGGAACGTAACCCTTTACACACATAAACACATATGTTTCCGAATTTAAGGTTACAAAACTAGCTTTTTATTAAAAGAGGGTCGACCCCCCCCTAAATTATGAATCGATTTTTTTTTGTATGTATAAAAACCCTAGAAAAAATCGACTAACATGTTAATTCAAATCAAAATTCAATTTTTATGCGTTTCGGTAATACAATTACATGTTAAACGGCTCGTGATGCCAGTGTTGGAATTTAAATATCATAACATTTATATAAATAAATAAACACACATCAAAGCAAGTAGCGGAAGCAAAATCATATATTTAACATATAAATGGATTAACCAAAAACTAAAGATAACGTACCTTGATCCGAGAAAGAACAAGGATCAAACTTCTCTTTTCTTCTCTTGATCAAACAATAGGATTAACGTGAAACCCTTACCGTTTTGTTTCACAATCCAAGATGTGTTTACTAAAGTAAGTAAACTACCACGTCTTGTACACACGTAATATAACCAACCAATGCTTGATGCTAGTGAAAAGACACAAGAAAACCAAACTATTTGTTTACTTGAAAACACAAAAGAATCGATCCACCTAAGTGTTGGATCTGATCGGTTTTGCTAAGAAAAGAAGGAAGAAAACTTTAGGGTTATAGTTACAATGCACAAGGTAAAAAGCTAATGACCATTGAGTTTGTATTTATAGTGGAATTAGCTTATTGCTCAAGACATGGGTCGATTAGGGTATAGAACCCTCAATCGATCGGCCAAGCCCAACCATTGGGTTTCTAGATCCTTATTGAGCTTCCAATTTCACTAACGGTCCTTCCTTTATTCACTAACAGTCGTTAGTCAATTCCGTTAATTACTTAACGTCCGTTAGTCATCATTTCGTGTCCAAATAATTAAATATATCACGATTATATATATATATATATATATATATATATATATATATATATATATATATATATATATATATATATATATATATATATATATATATATATATATATATATTACTCCCTCCGTCCCTAAATAAATGTCAACTATCGACTTTTGAAGTCTTTTTTGTTCAACTTTGACCTTAAATTAATTTATTTGTGTTATGTAATACTTGATGAAAATTATATCAATAAAAATACATTTAAAACTCAATTTATTCATATATTTTGCATCAAGTATTACATAATACAAATAAAATAATTTAAGGTCAAAGTTATAAAAAGAATACTTAAGAAGTTAATAGTGGACATTTATTTAGGGACGGAGGGAGTAATTATTTACATTGATCATTCATACGTAAAGTGTGCAATCCCATGGTCCCGGGTTCGATTCTAGTCATACACGATTAATATTTTTCCATTAAACTCTAACAACAAACACGTACATATATATGATAGCAAGCCAACAATGTTGGCTTGTTTTACAGGCATGCATACAGACAGATGCAAATACCCCAAACACTAACAAAGTGATCTAAACACATTCGCCAACAAGACCGTCATGTGCTAAGCCGGTATAAGGAGAGCAGCATGGGTCGAATGGGCTGCAAAAGTGCCCTTTTCACCGTAACCACTGGGATGACATCTTCCATCAAAAACCCCATCGCAAGAAAGCCCATCACAACACCAATGAAACGCCCCACACGGCTGGTCTTGAGAAATGCAATTCCTACTGGGGGATGATTTCCGTGCAAGTGTCAATACCTTGCCATCTTCCAAAAGGAATTGTCCAATTTGAACTGGGTTGGCCTGTACAAAGCGACGATATAAGAGTACGTTAATTATTCAATTTATAAGGTGTATTTGCCTAGTCCGGTTTCATAAATTTACATGAGAGCTATAAGGGATGTTAAGTATATGAAATTATGAATTACCAAATGCATCTATCATATCATTAGCTTAAGCAATAAAATCATCAACTAGCATGACTACGTACCTTTCTCATCCCCATTGCTGCATCATGAAAGGTCGTTTCATCGTCTACAACCATGAATATCTCCTGATGATCACCAGCGTTGTTCGAGGAAAAGCATAAAGTCGAGCTGGTACTCGTGATAACAACGAGAACCAACACCACAACATACATATTGTTCATGATTAATCTTATAAGGTAGTATAGTCAGGGTCGTCTCTGAGGATTTATGGACCTAGGCCGAGCAAAAAAAAAAAGGCCCGGAGGCTAGCTACAACAAATTATATAATATAAACTAAAATATAAAAATGATACGTAAGTGGGCTTTTTTATGTGGGTTAAATTATATGGTTTAAATTTTGGATGATTGTTAAGATTTGTAATGGGCTTAGTTAATTACATATACAATTTTTATATATATACATTAAAGAAAATTAAAAATCGGGCCCCCTAAAAAATGGGGCCTCGGCCGGTCGCCCACTTCGTCCCACCCCTAGACCGGCCCTGAGTATAGTGTTTGTTTTTGATGTTGTGAGGTACTACTACAACTAGCGTTAGTGTATTTATAGACCTTATTATCTGTTATATTAACGGGCTGACCCGTGAGTTTCGGATTAGACCTGGATCGGATAGCCGTACTGGTGTCATGCAGGGTACCATGCACTATATATGGTTTTTTTTTCTTTTCTTTTAATAGTCAGTTTCAATGGAGTTCATTTAAGGCATGGAAATATGATCAACGTTCTTGCCACATAATTGGTGGTTAGGTAGAAAAAAAAACGACCTCTCTCTTTACTGCCTCTAAATCACGATATATTTTCATGGCCGGTTGCGGTTCGATTTGATCAAGGTAATAAAATCATGATTTTGTATTTTAGTTTATTAACTCGATTTCTTATTTTATAGTTTCTGTTTTTATCCAGGATGCTTGGTACATGTTGCAAAAGAAAAAGAAAAATGAAAATTCTTATGCCATGGGGACGTGGTTGGGTTTAGGTTTCTGATGTTGTTTTTGATTTTGTATGTTGGGTTTTGGTTTCTCAACTTTACAATACAAATTCTAAATTAATTTATTTGGGAAAAATAAATTGCTGGTGCTGGTGCTGCTGCCGAAAAAAATTAAAATTATATATTTTTTTACTGCTGTTGCTGAAAAAAATGAAAATTAGTTTATTTTTGAAAAATAATCTCCACAATATTTTAAAAGCTGGTTTTGGAAACTTATTTTCCTAAAATAATTCACAATTTTAGTTGGCCAAACAAATATTATTTTTTGACCAAAACTTATTTTTCAAAAAAAATAATCATAATCTCTCATAATACTTGACGCCAAACATACCCGTTGTGTTTGGTTACTTGAAGTTAATCATACATAGGTACAAAGGATGAAAATGATCTTGTCCTTTGTTTTATCCAACATTTTCGTTATTTAAACATATGGCTTATGTGTTCGGCCATATCTCAACTAATTATAATGTATGCATAATTTTTTTTTAACTTACAATTCTTAAATTTGAGTAATGTGTAATGCTTGTAATACCTCTTACAAAACAAGTTTCAATGACAAGTTTTAAAATACACTGAAAGATAATATCTAGAATACTAAATTGTCGAATGTTACATACGTGCCCAACATTATATATATAAGCTAACCCTAACACACGGGCTTGGGCTCAAATAATACAAATACTATACTAATACAAATAAATCCACTACCAGCCCCCCCCCCCCCCCCCCCCCCCACAATTGGAGCCGGAGTGGAACGAACACTCAAACTATTCGGAAAACAAAGCAGAAGGAAGACCCTTGGTGAAGATATCCGCAAACTGCTGACGAGAAGGGACATGCAAAACACGCACATGTCTAACAGCAACTAAATCACGTACAAAATGAATGTCGATCTTAATATGCTTCGTGCGTTGATGTTGCATAGGATTAGAAGAGAGATACATCGCGCTAACATTATGACAGTAAACAAGCGTAGCGGAAGACAATGGTGTGTGAAGCTCACGCAAGAGATCACGTAACCAACACGTTTATGCAACAGCATTGGCAACACCACGATACTCTGCATCCGCACTGGAACGAGAAAGTGTAACTTGACGTTTAAAGGACGTGGAGAAAAGATTGTTGCTAAGAAATATGCAATACCCAGAAGTAGACCGACGAGTAGTCGAACATCCTGCCCAGTCAACATCAGAATATGCAACCAAAGAGGTAGTAGAAGCAGAAAACAACTACAAACCATAACCCATAGTGCCACGAACATATTGCAAACTCCGTTTGAGGGCAAAGAAATGAGGCTCCCGCGGATCGTGCAAAAATAAACAAACATGTTGCACCGGATAAGCAATATATGGACGAGTAAACCTAAGATGCGGAAGAGCACCTGCAAGACTGCGATACAAAGTAGGATCCTCCACATGATCCCCATCAACACCTAACTTGGAATCAGTGTCTATCGGTGTATGACATGGATTTCAATTGAGCATATGAGCACGCTCAAGGACCTCAGAAGCATATCTCTGCTGAGACAAAAACATACATGTAGCAGTACGAACAACAGAAGTCCCTAAAAAATAATTAAGAGGACCCAAATCAGTCATGGAGAACTCCGGATGAAGAGAGGCAATAACACGCTGTAATATGGTAGCAGAAGAAGCTGCCAAAACAATATCATCAACATATAGCAATAAATAAGCAACATGAGTCCCACACCTGTAGATAAATAGAAAAGAATCACACCGACTATGTTGAAACCTAACACGAGTAGCATAATTAGTTAATCTCTAAAACCATGCCCGAGGAGCCTGCTTAAGATGAGACCGTTGAAGAAGACAAACATGATCTGGATGCTGCAAATCCTGAAAACGAGTTGGTTGATGCATGTAAACTCTCTCAGACAAACTACCATGAAGAAATGCATTCTTTGACATCAAGCTGGTGAACATGCCAATGTCGAGAAACTACAAGACTAAGAACAGTACGAATAGTGGCCGGCTTAACAACCGGGCTAAAAGTCTCATCAACATCAACACTAAACTGGAAAAAAATCAAGCAGTTTAAATATTATTTAATCCTCAAACTTTTATCATTTCTCGTTTATAACTCATAGACTTTTTCTTTCTCGCAATGACTACATATTAAACTTGTAAGTGTTGCATCAAGGGTCACACCAAAATACAAGTTTGCATGTATTTTTATTTGTCACTATACACCATCGCTTTGCACAGGTATTCATCTAGTCATGGATAACGTTTTTGTTAATACAAATATCACTTAAAAACGTTATTTATATTGTACGATCTTTTCTAAGTTTTATTAACGACAATTATAAACTTAGATCACGCAAAGTTTTAAAATAGACAAGTTTTAAATAATAGTTTCAACTTTATATATACAATTGTTTTAAACTAATCATATTGCTCATAGAAACACTACAGTTTACTTACACTTGACAAAATACATTTTATTTTGACAAGAACTTAACTAGACATTTTTATTTTACAAAGTATACTTACACTTTAAAATATACAAGTTTACTTTCCTTTTTAATAAAATCAAATACATTTTTACCTCATGCATGTAGTTATCAAGAGTTGACTTTTTTGAATTGTCACATCAAGAATATTTCCTGATATGGAAATATCCTACGTAGATTTTGGAAAGATTTGATTTTGATTTTGGAAAGATTTTCAAACAAAATCTAAGTGAGATTTTTGTCAGACATCCCGCGGACCCCTTTCGTATGAAGGGCGGACCCCTTCGAAAGGGTCTGCAGAATCCGTAGGTCTGACAGACATCTGGCTATAAATAGTTTCCATTTGATTTAACTTGAAATCATCATTTGCATAACTAAATCTGTATTTTTTCTCATACATTTCATTCTTAGTTCATAGTCATTTCCACATACTTACATATCCATTTTAGTAACTCTACACTAACCCTTTTTTTAGAAAAGAGATAATCATCATCATTAAAGACAACAAAGCTTCAAAGTTTTGTTACTAGTCTTTACATTGTACATTGTATTGTATATTGTTCATCATCATACACCATCATTGTATCAAGCCACCATAAACCTTGTAGAGTGATTGGTTAGTTTTTAGTCCTCAAAATACATAGTGTGACGAGAGTGGTTGTACCCAAGAAAGAACTTGACATCTAGCTTAGTGTCAGAAATAGTGTATAAGCAACGTGTATGGTTTTCTTCGCCGGATAATGGAGCTTGTTGACTAGTGAAAGGATACTCTCGGGTTGGAGATGTGCTATCGTTGTAGCTAGGTATAGATTATTGTATTCAAGTTTTAAATTTAAATTTAGCCGACTTAACCTATAACAAACACTAACGAGCAGTGTACCCGATCAATGTAGCCTAGTTGGTAAGTAGAGTGTCGATCACTAAGAGTGGAACGTTAACACTTAAATATCTATCTGTATTTTAATCCTAAAGTTAGTTCTAATTAAACCTAATCTAATGCAAGGGGGTTTTCAGCCTGAGAGACTGGCACGATGTTTAGATTAAGTAAATTGTAAATAAAAGTAATGAGGCAAATGACACACACGTACACAGATAGAAACAAAAATAACAGATAAGAGGTCAAGTCGATAGTAAGGAAGATGTACTCGCTAATTGTTTAGTTATATATGATGAACCCTAATTATGTTCTTTCTCTTTGGTTGCTCGTGTGTATGCGTATATCGTGCCAATGTTTAGACCAACCTAAACGTCTAGATTTCGGGTATTAAGTCATCTCAACGGACTAATCCTGTCATAATTAATCAAAAATTCGCATAAAGTCTACCTTAATGATTATCAATTTATTAATTAACCACTTAGGGCTTACATAAATCATGCAAACGATATTTATGAAGTAATAATGTAATCAAAACATACGCATAACCATTGCAAACCAATAAAACATCATATAATATGTAAACGAATGTAAGAGATTAAGTACTACTCCCTCCGTCCCACATTAAGTGTCCATAATGGAATCTTGGGATGTCCCAAATTAAGTGTCCAGGGAATATTTCAACCAATGAGAAGAGACTTTAGTGGGTAATAGTGATATTTGATTGGTGGAGAGTGTAGTTAGTGGAATTTCCTAAAACTTTGTGCATTTGAAAAGTGGACACTTAATATGGGACGGAGGGAGTATCAAATAGTGAAAAATACGCTAACCAAACGATTAAAGAGTACTAATATAAATTAAGCGAATCTTCCTATGAAGTTATGCACTAGCAGGACCTTCTTATTGCTCTGATTTCGTCCTTCTGGTTGTGTCTTGTATGGTTAGTCGTCGCCTTCTGTGTGTGGTATCATCCTCAATTTTGGTAGTCGAATGGGGTATTTAAACATTATGGAAACAGAGTCGATAAGACGTATCCAGTTTACCTGATAGGCCGTATCTAGGTAACTTAGCGTGTGGACCAAGATTATTATATTCTGAAATATTCATACACCGCCATATGATACGGTGCATCTTCAATCTCTATACGGCTCATATGTCTTCAATATCTTGGAATTCTGGTGAAGTCTTGGGAATAGCTACGGCGCATGTTGTTGATGTCATACGGCGTATCTTGAGCAAAGCAAGTCAGATCTTCTCGTTGACCAAAGTTTCATAACGGCGTATGTTACTAAACCTAATGAATATATTTCAATTAACTCAATAATTGAATCAAGGGATGAAATCTTTTATGAAAATAGATTCTCATATATCCCTAGTCCAATTCACATGATTCCAAATGGAACGAATGACACTGGTGCTTCAAAGGTCTCTGAAGAGGTTGTGGTTGAGCAACCTGAACCTGAGCTCAGAAAGAGGAAAAGGGTTGGGAATCCAAAGTCATTTGGACCTGAGATTTGGTTATACTTAATTGAAGGTACAAGGGATGAGGTCTTTGAGCAACACTCCTATTGCTTTAATTTTGAGGATATCCCCAAAATATTTGATGAAGCAATGTAGTCCCAAGATGTTGCTTTCTGGAAAGAAGCAATAAATGATGAGATGGGATCTGTCATGGGCAACAACACTTAGGTGTTGGCTGATCTACCACCAGGTTGCAAGCCTCTGGGTTGCAAATGGTTTTTTAAAAAGAAAATGAAGGCAAATGGAACTATTGAAAAGTTCAAGGCTAGACTAGTCATTCAGGGCTTTAAACAAAAGTCAGGAATAGACTATTTTGATGCTCCAGTGGCTCGTATCAGTACCAATAAGACTACTGATTGCTCTGGTATCAATTCACAATCTGATTATTTATCATATGGATGTGAAAACAGCCTTCTTGAATGGTGAATTGGATGAGGATGTCTACATGAACCGACCTTAGGGCTTCATCATGCCAAGGAATGAAAACAAGATGTGTAAGTTGATTAAGTCTTTGTATGGACTGAAGCAGGAACCCAAGCAATGGCATCAAATTTTTGATAAAGTGGTTTTGTCAAGTGGTTATCATCTGAACCAATCAGACGAATGTGTGTATAGCAAATTTGATGAATCTGTTTAAGGAGTCATCATTTTTCTATATGTTGATGACATGCTCATCTTCGACACTGACCAAGTTCACGTTGACCTGACAAATGAACTTTTATCATCAAGGTTCTCCATGAAGGACATGGGGGAGGCTGGTGTTGTCCTTGGTATAAGGATTAAACATGAAAGTAAGAGAATTTCTATCTCTCAGCCTTATTATATTGAGAAGGTGCTGAGATAATTCAATTACTTTTATTATACTCCAGTGAGTACTCCTATGGATACAAGTGAGAAGCTGAAACCTAATATTAGTCAGGCTGTATCTCAACTTGAGTATTCTAGGGTGATTGGTTTCCTGATGTATTTCATGACATGCACAAGACCTAATATTGCTTTTGTAGTTGGCATTGAGAAGGAAGGACGCTTTCAAAGGTAAAAGGCCATGGGGAGATACCGTCTGTGATCCATGGATCTCCGATCGGGAAACCGTATCCAAGCACTGAGTAGGTACATTAGTAATCCTAGTGCTCATCACTGGCAAGCAATTCAGAGGGTACTGAAGTATAAGAAGAAAACTATGGACTATAGTTTATCATATACTGGTTATCCTTCAATGTTAGAAGGATACATTGATGCAAGCTAGATCAGCAAGACTAAAGATAATTCTTCAACAAGTGGCTGGGTATTCTTGCTTAGGGGAGGGGACATCTCATGGGCTTCCAAGAAACAAACTTGTATCACAAGTTCAACAATGGAATAAGAGTTTGTGGCTTTAGCAGTTGCTGGTAAATAAGCTAAATGGTTGAAAAACTTGCTTCTTGAGATTCCACTGTGGCCTAAACCTATAGCACCTATTTTTATCCGTTGTGATAGAGCAGCTACATTGGCAAAAGCTTATAGCCAGATGTACAATGGGAAGTCTAGACACTTAGGTGTCAGGCATAACATGATTCGTGAACTTATCATGAATAGGGTGGTTTCTATAGAGTTTGTTAGATCTCAACAAAACTTAGCTGATAACTTGATGAAGGGTTTGGCTAGAGACTTGGTTTTAAAGTCTGCTAAAGGGATGAGTTTAAAGTCCACCATAGTTGATGAGCATTCAGATACCCAATTTCCTCCTGAGGAGACTTAGAAGCTGAATTCAATATGGAAAGCTTAATGTTTAGAGGCTGGAGCACATGTTTATATTTCATCCCAAGGTTTTGTGCTCGGTCTTGCTGAAAGGTCAGACTTAAGATTTTTCTTCTTAATAGTTCAAATTTTGAAAAAGTGCAAAGTAGGTGCATGAATAAAAGGGAAATACCTATGTGGATGTTGAAGTTTTGCCGCTTTAGGGAGCTTTGGGATTTTGGCTTTTAAAACATTCATGAAATTGGATATGGACACATGGCTTGTTTAGTGTTAGGAGCGTTTAAGTGTTTGAAAACTTGCATGTATGTTGTCTTCAGGTATTCAAATGGGTTGAAGGGTTCAATTCTTAGAGCACCTTGATTCTCAAATATTTGAAATGTGGAATGTACTAAGATGGAAATTCAATCTTCAAGATATTTTCATTTATGCACTGGTTTTGTTTATGTTTATTTTCATGCAAAAGGAATTGTACTAAATTAGAGAGGATTGTTGGAAATTTAGTTCAATTGATGGTTCTGATAACACTTGGTAATGGGCTTGAAGGTACAGAGTGTACAGCTACTAGGTCCCTGATCACCCTGACTATAATAGTGGTAAAGTTTGATTCAGGTCATTGATGAAATTCAGTGTATTGACTCTTCAGTGAGTAAAACACTGAATGGTGTTCATCATGCTGATGAGTTCAACTCAAGCCGAAGGATCTCATCAGTGAGTTGTCTCAACACAGAGTTCACGTCTTCAACGAGTAAACCTCGCAGAGAGTACACTCAGGGAGCAACCTTTTAGGGGCAAGCTCATCAGTTAGTATACCTCACTGGATTGAATTTAAACTTGCATTGTAACTGCTTTGCAACTTAACGGCCATGATTAACGGTCATTTAACCACTATTTTATATAATGGAGGAATATTATGAGTAATTAATGGCCGATTAATTATCATAATTTCATTATTGGGCTTTGAGTAAATCCTATAAATTGGAACTTAACATGCATGAAAAAAAAAAAAAAAAAAAAAAAAAAAAAAAAAAAAAAAAAAAAAACCCAACAACAACAACAACTTGTAAGTGAAAGGGTTCTTGCTTTGTGCCTAAAACAAGAACATAACACTTGGTTTTATCCCATAAAAATATTCGTATAACCCAAACATATTGTCAAATAGTTTCTATTGAAAAATAATTATACGATTTAAAGTGATATCTAGTAACATTGATTATCTAACTCAACTGGAAACAAGCAACAATCAACCAACATAAACCCTTACATCCTTATTTTCCAAAATTAATGAAGGTTAATAATTTGTGTACTCGAACACGTACACCAATGCATGATTCCATTGATATGCGACAACCTTTTAAGATTAAGCCTACATGCTAAATAACAAAAGTCATAAACCCTAAACTTGTTAAACAAAACCAATACACAATAACTGAGAGGATCTAAACACACGCCTTGTGTTGAAGATACTTTGAGTATATGCTAAGTAACACGCGGAATTTACTACAAAGCACTTAGAAGATTTGTATGTATTGAGGTGTGTATGTATGGAACAGTATGAACACAAAAGTTAAACAAACGAATAGCTTCAATATTATTGATGAATACGAGTGATCTACAATATCACTAGGGTTTAACAACCTTGAAGCTCTATGAATAATATCGTACTTTCTGATTGATTAAAACCTAACCTAGGACCTCCTTTTATAGCATAAGGAGTCCTATACAATTAATCTATATTCGTATCAATCTATATTAATAAGATATACATGCAATCTATTCTATATATATCCACGAGCATTCTTGTCGTCATCACATAACCAGTACTAACTTCTTGTACTAGCAGTACTAACTGACTTTGTACTGTTAGTGTATTCTTCAATGATTCTTCAGCAGTACTAACTTATACCTGGCAGTACTAACTGTTGGTTTAATTCCCAACAATCCTCCCCTAAACTTATGATTTCTCTGCAAACCAGTAAGTTTCTTGAATTAAACACCAACTTTGATGATGGGGGGATTCTTTCAAACACTCATCTTCAATTTTGAATCACTTCAGTATTTTCTTCACATCTAAGCTTTGAAGAAATAATAACAGCAAGTACTCCAGCATTTAACATCATCAGTATCAGTCAATCTTTGAATCTGCTCTGTATTAATCATCTTTTCTTGGACTATAATTCCTCCCCTGAGTTTCATACTTATCTTGAATCAACAAATCTGAGCTCTTTGAACGAACTTCACAAGCAAGAAATCTATTTTCCTCCCCTGTTTGGAAGAATTCTCACCATCACTTGAACTCTGGAAAGAACTGTAACTCAGCATCCAATGTTATCAGACAATTTGTACACGTTTCCATCAATTCATTGTATTTTCAAACTACTCTCATCACTTCCAGGTGTGTAACCTCCTAAGAGATGTGAATCATAGAGTATAAAAGTAGTTTTAAAGCTAGTTGGAACTAGCAGTACAAACTGTTTAGCAAAAAAAAAAAAAAAAATTCAATGAGCAGTAGAAACTCAATGTGAACTTGAAAACATTTTTGTCCACTTATAGTTTTTAGCAAACTCTCAGCTATCAACAGATTTGATTTGTCTTTACCAATAGCCGTTCGCTTTAGACTAGCCAACTCTTCACAGTGAGATATGGTAAGTTGATAACCATATAGTTTTTGGTAAACTATCAACCATGAACGGATTTGAGAAGTCTTTACCAGAAACCGTTTGCTCTGGACTAGTTGGTTCTTGATGTGGGTTAGACATGGTGAACCAATAACCATTTGTTGTGTGTACAGTTCACACACTATCAGCTCCAAAGCACCATTCAGTCCAAAACATAAAGCATTTGTAAATCTTTTGTGTTCATCATCCATACCTGCAATTGTTAGTCCAAAAACAAGAAAACAAAGTGCAAAGCACTTGTCTTTATAACATATAAGCACATGACTAACATTGCTAACCAAAAGGAATTAATTTCCTTGAGGTACCCAAGCCATTACTGACTTAGGCTTGCCTCTTGCATCAACATAATTCATTCTCTTTAAAACAATTGAAGCACCATTAGGTTTGATAGGTCTCCAAACCCAACATGCTGATGCACTAACACCATTGCCCATATTTTCCCTAGCAGTGTTTTTGATGTTACCAGTACTAACTACTCTGCTAGCAGTATGAACTGTTGGCTTAGCAGTTGTGGTCTTAGGTTTCCAAACTTGTTTGTTTACCACTGCTTTGTTAATAAAGGGTCTTTTAACAGTTGTTGGTGTTGATTTAAAAGTTGTTTTTGCACCTTGAACTGTTGGTCTTGGGTAAACAGGTCTAATTGGTCTGACAGTATGAACTGCTGGTCTAGCAGTATGAACTGGTCATTGGCCAGACTTTAAAAGAACTGATCTGGGTATCATTCTAGCATTAGTAGGGTGAGTTTGAGGTCTTTCTAAGCTCATCCTATGGTTTGTATACCCAATTACCCATTTATTGCAAAAAGTTGCAAGATGGTCAAAGCTCCCACAAGAATAACAAGCTTTCCTATAGCGAACAAAGTCATCACCTAGTTGGTGAGACTTGAGGTTGTTCCAATTCCTTTGGTTACCTCTGGGCTTGTTTGTGGTTCTATACATTTCAGCATACCTAACTGTTGGTCTAAATGGTTTAGCATTTGACTTAAGCCTAACAGTCTCAGTCTTGACCACCTTGGGAACACTTGTTCCCTTTTTCTTAACACTAACAGGTTTAACCTTAACCTGATCACTCTCATCATCATCAGAAGTCCAATCCTCTATGGATGGAGCATCTGAAGTCCTACCTGAGGATACCTTGTCCTCAGTGAGAGAAGCATCACTTGCACTCTCAAAGGGTTCACCTAACTCTACAGGTTTTTCAACTACTACATTCTCTTTTGGTTTAGGACCATATTCAAGCTTTGGTAGTTGAAATTCTTCCAGCCCTGTGTGTTCTAGGTCTATGCCTGGGGGTGTTGGAATTCCTCTATAAGGAGGTGGAACAGACTTATATCCTACACCTGATTTAGCCTTATTGATCACTTGACACTCAATTAATTTCTGAACACCTTTTGATGTATATTCTAAGGTATCAAAACTCAATTGAATGTTCTCATTAGCTTTCTTAACCCTATCCAGTTCAGCTCTTAACACACTAATTTCAGCATCTCTAAACATTAAGTCTCTCTTAAGTATAGCAATATCATCAGAAAACTTAGACTCATTACCTTTATAATGAATAATTTGCTCTTCTAACATAGCTAAACCCCTTTTATGATTTTCTAAATTAAAAATGGTCTTGTTTAGCTCTATTCTCTGTTCATCATATTGTTTCCTAAGAGTTTCTAGATCTTTTAAAGCATCACATGATTTAGAACATTTGGAAACTTGTACCTCAGAGTCTGAAAGAGCCATGAGAGCCATCTCTGTAGGTGCTGCTTCCTCCTTTGCAATATAACTCCAGTCAAACCCTAAGCCATCAATGGCCACCATTGCCTTAGAGCTTGAGTCTGTAACATCCACAACCCTTGTTCCTGCTGACTTTCCTTCATAGCCCTTATTCCTTGAGTCTTGCTGTCTGGGCTTCCTGCATTCCCTTGAAAAGTGACCCATCTTGTGGCAATTATAGCATTCAATCTTAGACTTGTCATAACCAGCAACATCATTGCTGTTTATGTTTATCTTTTTGCCTGTTTTCTTCCAAAATCTCTTAGCCCTCATGCTAAGAAGAGAGATTTGTCACTTGATGTCCATCTCTTCAATATCATCCTCATTGATTTCATGAAGGTCTTCATGAGTCAACATGGTTCCATTGTGCTGAGTAGTCAGGAAAGCACAATAAGTATTTTCATCCAGAAGTCCATTAGTACTGCTTGAAGTACTAGCAGTACCAATATTAGAGCTAGCAGTTCCAACTGCTCCAATAACCTTCACTTCTTCCATTGGACTTGAAGTACTGGCAGATTATAGTATGGGAACCGGCAAGGAATCCTCTTGTATGGGAACCGGCAAGGAATCCTCTTGTATCATACATCAACCACTCCGTAAGAAAATTATATTTCAGCCAGCTCTAGAAGAGCAAGTTTATCGTTGGCACGTGTAAAGAGAATGACGTCTCAACATGGTCGATTACTACCACTTTCGTTCCCTCTTCACTGTAATGCTTGGCATACTTGCGCACCTAAACTTAAATTTATCACGATAGCAGTATGTAAAGTTACTCATAATAGTAAACTACAATGTTCACCATAATTTTGCATTTTCAAACCAATTTAGTATGTCATTATTGACAGCTTGTTTCAATTACTTGATAACATGTTCCAGCCCTTACCATTCTTGAAGAGCTTATAAGAGACCCCACTTACCTCGCCTCTATTGATTGTGCTACCATAAGTTTTATAGCCACAAGCACCGGCTCAAACATTAAAATTTATATTAAAAAATGAGTTACTCATAAGCAACTTAAAGTAATCATAATTCATTATAAAGTAGAGTAAATTGCAGAAATGGTCCCTGTGGTTTGCCCAGATTGCAGATTTAGTCCCTGAGTTTTCGAAAGTGCAGGCGGCCTCCCTGTGAGGAAACCTTGGTTCCGTTTTGGTCCCTGGCACTAACGACCGTTAGTCCATCTCAGTTAGTTGATACATAAATGGTCCCTGTCCGTACGCTAAATTGCGTCCAACGTCCCTATTTTTTTTCAAATTTTTTTTCCAACTTTTTTCTTTCGAAATTTTTTTTCCGAAATTTTTTTCGGAATTATTTATTTTCGGGAATTAATTTTTAAATTTTTTTTTTCGTGAAATCATTTCTTTTTCTTAAATTTATTTTCGAAATTAATTTTTTTAGAAAAATTAATTTTTTTCTTCGAATTTTTTTTCCATTTATTTTTTCTGAAATAATTTTTTAAGAAACTCTTTTCCAATTTTTTTTTCGGAATTATTTATTTTCGGAAATTAATTTTTTTAGAATTTATTTTTTCGTGAAATCATTTCTTTTTCTTAAATTTATTTTATAAATTAACTTTTTTAGAAAAATTAATTTTTTTTCGAATTTTTTTTCCATTTATTTTTTTTGAAATAATTTTTTAAGAAACTTTTTTCCAAAAAAAAATTTTTTTTAGAAATTTTGTTTAGAATTTTTTTTCACGAAATTTTTTTTAGAAAAATTAATATTTTATTCGATTTTTTTCCATTTATTTTTTTCTAAAAAAAAATTAGGTACATGACAATATTGATCAATACTATAACTCTTAAATTTTGAGCTAGCTCCAAAGTCCGTGTTATTTTAGTATGGCTTTAGAAATGTGTCAACATGGTGGGTGGGGGGATTGGAAAGCTTTAAACAATGTTGTGTCACAAATCAAGCTAACCAACTAACAAAAAAAATTAATTTTTAAATCTAAAAAATTAACAAAAAAAATAATTTTTGAAAAAAAAAATTGGAAAAAAGTTTCTTAAAAAATTATGACGTAAAAATAGACGTAAAAAAAATGGACGAAACGTAAAGAGACAGACGAAAACGTAAAAAAATAGACGAAAAAACGTCCCTAAAAAATGGACGAAAACGTAAAAAAAGGGATAAAATCGTAAAAAAACTGACGAAAATGTAAGAAACCGGACTAAAACATAAAGTAACAGATGAAAACGTAAAAAAACAGACGAAAACGTAAAAAAAACATATGAAAACGCAAAAAAAATGACAAAAACGTAGAAATAACATATGAAAATGTAAAGAAACGGGCGAAAACGTAAAATAACAGACGAAAACATAAAAAAAACGGACGAAAACATAAAAAAAACAAACGAAAACGTCAAAAAATAGACGAAAACGTAAAAAATCAGAGTAAATCGTAAAAAAACGGAAGAAAAACGCGTAAAAACGGACCATAGGGACGTTTTTTGCGAAAAAAGGATGGACACTGCAATGGTCATGGGCCAAAAGGACTAAACGTGTAACTTCTAACGGAATTCATTTAACGCCAGTTAAAACGAGGGACCAAAACGGTACCAAAGTTTCCCTACAGGAAGGCCGCCTGCATTTTCGAAAACTTAGGGACTAAATCTGCAATCTGGGCAAACCACAGGGACCATTTCTGCTATTTACTCTTATAAAGTACGGACTACGGAGTATTCAAAGTTATTTTTCTTATCCAATTAACGTTGCTTCTCTAGAACTATCCTCCCTAGACTTCTGTAGAGACCAAGATTCACTTACAGAGGTGGAGGAAACACATTAAACATGAACTAAAGATTAAACATTGTAACTTTCGGTTTATTGATTGGGAGGTGTGTGTGTTATCTCTAGAGAGAAAGTGAAACAACACACACACACCTAAAAACAACCTGTGAATCCTCAACCCTCCAAATGTGGATAAGGAGGGTATTTATACAAAGAATACAATGACTAACTTAGCCTAAATGTCTAAACTAGTCCTTGTACAAAGAATGAAGTGCAATTCCCAAATATGACAAACTTTAAGGCTAACAATCTCTCCCCAAAGTGAAGTCATATGGGAATTGCTTACAATGTTCCCTACAAGTAAAATATAAACCATAAGCACAGAGAATAGTCTTCAAACGTCATTACTTCGTTCAGCTTGGAGAATCTTCTCAGCATTCATTTCTTTACTTGCAGACGAACCATGTGAGCAAATCTAATTAGGGTTTAATACATCGTGCCCTGAGTGCTCTCCCCTAATTAGTGCTCTCCCCCAAACTGACAACCTTTCTGATGATTGCCCTGAATCTGAAGAAGTCTTTTGATAATTAAATGCATTTCGTCTTTAGTCTTCTAACATGCAGCGGAAAATGTAGAACAGACTGTAGACTCGACCTTCTTCAAGATTATCCATTTGAGGGAACAGGGTATCAACATCTTCATCTCACCAAATGCATCCCAGTTATCTTTCATATGAAAAATCAGCCCATAACGTACACATGAAATGATAACACCAAAGTAACAAGTTGAACCACTGATCATCTTGATTTTGTTGCCCGAAATTGTTGAAGGTGGAAAAGGTAGAAGTACGTAGAATAAGATGAGTAGAGGATAAGACATAGAATCAACAATTTCCGACACAAATCAAATCATTACATAAATCATTAAGCCCGATCACGTGAACTTGTTGTGAGACCTCGATGTACACATTTCTCTCCCCTGCTGGTTACAATTTATCGGAATCAGCATAATGTTGTGTACGTGAAGTATTTAACTGGAAGCACTTTATCATTAAACCCAGTCAGCCTGTGAGAAGATGTCGATAAACCCAATATAACCTCCTGAATAAAGAACAACGGCTTCATGTAGTGACTACTGATGGAGAAAATCCACTATGACGAATTTGATACTGAAGTAAAATCGCCCAGATTTGTGACTTAAGCTTGTACTATCCTTGTGACAAACCTCTTGACATATCCTCAACTACGTGAGACACTGAGCACTACAACGTAACTCCTTAAAGTGATAGCTACTTTGTGAGAATAGAGAGAGAATCACAAAAGTAACTAGATATCCAAGTCTTCGTCACCATTAATATATGCCCAAACAAGTCATCTTCGCGGTAGGGTAGAAAGAAAGAAGATGAAATAAGTACACGCATCCGTAAAACCTTACTTCAAACCCAAATAAATAATAACGAATCATCCCGTAGTCACAGCTAATAATTTAACCATTGTCATTTGATTGTGAATCTTGATCAGGATCTTTTTGGCTATACGTGGTGATTTTGAAGGTGCAGTCCGATAATATCATTTGTGATGTTGTTGTGAAAAATGCCATAAAATGCAATTCTAATGATGCCGGAAAAATTTGAGTTTAAGAAATTTTTACGCCGAAAATTCCCCGAAAAATTCGAATTTTGGCCAAAAAATTTGAATTTTAGGCCAAAATTTTCACACTTGTACCAGAATTTGAATCTCGCGTAAAAATGGACCGTTAAGTCTCCTGTGAAAAATTTGAGTTTAAGAAATTTTTTTTTTTTTTTTTTTTTTTTTTTTTTTTTTTTTTGGCAAATGCGATAAAATGGTCTAAGATTGAATCGCGATAAAATCTGATGAAGGGTCCAACTGCGATAAGTTTATCGCGTTTTGCGATAAGTCAACTGCGATAATGCATGAACTGCGATAAGTCAATTGTGATAGTTATCTGAGTTGCCAATTGCGATAACGTTGCTGAAATGCGATATGAATTTGACAGACCCCAATTGCGATAAAACAACTGAATTGCGATAACTCGTTTGAAGTTGTGAATTGCGATAGAACTGCACTTTTCCCAACTTCTTTGACTTTTTGAGTCACTTGCCCACTTGACCTTATCTTGCTAGATATTATCCTGACAAATTTTCACCAACTATCCCACTTGACCAATAATTCACTCAAATCTATCAATATTTTATCCAAAAACAAATCTTGTACAAGATTTGTTTATGAAATTCGATCAATGAACCAAGAACAAACCAAAGTCTATTTTTCCTTTAAACAAGATTTGAGTGAAGAACTATCATAAAGTTACAACCCAACTCGTTAAAAAACACAACCTTACCATTTGATTATGTGAACGATTCCAAGAAATAACCCAAACAGCCACGTTTTTAGAAGAGAAACACGACAGTAGGTAATTTTTGGAACTAAAACCGAACACAAAAACCTCTAAACTCGGCTGATGAAGAAGATGAAGAAGAACCGAGCTAAACACAACATAAATCACATATTTTCACCTTAAAAACACCACGAATCGCCACCCGGTTAGCTCTTGATACCAATTGTAGAGACCTAGTTTCATATATTTCGTGGTTCAGGTGGCCGGATTTGGTGAAAGATGAAGATGTTCATCTTTCTAGAGAGAGAGTAGTGAGAGGGTGGAGAGAATATGTCAAATGTTTAGCTTTATTGAAAGAAAACAAATGAATGGTACAATACTCCCACACACCCACATGGAGAGTCATGTGGGTATATATAGGCCCTTTTACAACACTAGTTTGCCTATTGAACCTAAGTAGTCCCTGTGTGAGCTACTTAATACAAACCTAGTCCAATTCACGTGAGTGACGACATCTTATTAAAAAAGCGAGTCTAACAATCTCCCTCCAAGATGTCGTCACAAGTGAATGGTTACAATGAGACCTATAAACAATACAAAGTAAATTGCAATAATAAACTTTTCCATAAGTGCAGAGTCTCTGTAGTCTAGATCCTGAGACAGAGTTGAAGTTCTCTCTATTCCGAAAGATCGCAGCCTCGATCTTTGGTGCTGAAGGCACACATCCTTGTAGCTCTGAACTTCAACTGTAATGTACTAGTTAGGTTATTACTCCCTCCTAACTAGTGAGCCCTTTATTCTTTTCTGCTCCCTCCTGAAACGACAACACTCTTTAGCCTTTAAGCACGCAGCGGAGACTGTAGCACAATGATTGTCGTTCGGGAGCATTAACATATCTCACAAAGTAATTGCATCAAAGTAGGTAATAAGCCGTACTTCTCTCTCCATTTCCTTTTCCCTCCAAAGGGCGTACTTCTCCCTCCTGATGATTGCGATTCATCGTAATCATCATATAATAATGTACATGGCTTGGAGTACCTTGATCTTGAAGCAATACTAAATCCATGATAGCACGTCGACAACCCGTCGAGGCTTAATTATTGTGAGAATATGTTAAAAAATACTCTCAATACGTCTCTCAAACCAACCGTAAAATTCACCGGCTTCTAATAAATGACCACATGTGGAGATAACCCGATATGACCAACTTGAACAAGAAGTAAACACCTCCCCTCAAATGTGACTTTGAATTGATATGACCAAGAAACACGTTTGGAGGTGGAGGAAACACCATAAACTCGAACTAAAGATTAACTTTGAATTTTCGGTTTATTGAATGTCGAGGTGTGTATGTTGTCTAAAGAGAGAAGTAAAGACAACACACACACCTCATGTGTTACAAATGAATCCTCAACCCTCCTAGTATTGACATAGGAGGGTATTTATTACAAAGCTACAAGTCTAACTTAGCAATATGACTAAACTAGTCCTTGTACTTTACATGCTATTGCAATTCCCACAAATGACAAAACTTTAAAGCTAACAATCTCTCCCCAAAGTGAAGTCATATGGGAATTGCTTACAATGTTCCCTACAAGTAAAATTCAATACAAAAACATGAGAAAGATCTTCAAACTTCATTACTTCGTTCAGCTTGCATAATCTTCTCAGCCGCCATTTCTTTACTTGCAGACGAACTAAGTGAGCAAATCTAATTAGGGTTTAATTCAGAGTGCCCTGTGTGCTCTCCCCTAATTAGCGCTCTCCCCCAAACTGACAACCTCATAATTTGAATGCCCTGAGTGCCCTGCAGTTCGGGGGAATATGGTATCAACATCTTTATCTCACCAAATGCATCCCAGTTATTTTTCCCATGAGAGATCAGCCCGTACATTTCTCTCCCCTGCTGGTTGCGATTAATCGGAATCAGCATACTGATGTGTACGTGAAATACAAACTGGAAGCCCTTTATAAGGAATCATATCAGCCCGTGAGAAGATGTCGATATACCCAATCTAACCTCCTGTATCAAAAACAACGGCTTCATGTAGTGACTACTGATGGAGAAAACCCACTATAACGAACTTGAGACTGAAGTAGAATAACCCAAACTTGTGACTTAAACTTGCACGATAGTGTGACTAAGAACCTATACTGAGCACTACAACGTAACTCCTTAAAGCATATAGGTCGTTTCATATACCCATCCATCCTTCCTTGACTGTATATGAACATCTCTTGAATTATCCACATCTTTGTGTGACACTGAGTACTACAACGTATCTCCTTTAAGTGATAGTTAACTAGGTCTTCGTCCATCCTCCCCTTGACCTATGAAAACTAGATAACCCAAGACTTAATCACTATTCCCATGAGTGCCCAAACAAGGATCTCGAAGAATCATGCATCCAACCAACCCCGATATCTTCAAGATACTAAGTACACGTACCCGAGATATTCCACTTCAACTTCAAATAAGTAATAATGAATCATCATCCTTGTAGCCACAGCTGATAATTTGACCATTGTCATCTGATTGTGAATCTTGATCAGGATCTTTTAGGCTATACGTGGTGATTTTGAAGGTGCAGTCCGATAATATTATTTGTGATGTTGTTGTGAAAAATGCCATAAAATGCAATTCTAATGATCCTGGAAAAATTTGAGTTTAAGAAATTTTTACGCCGAAAATTCCCGAAAAATTTGAATTTTGGGCCAAAATTTTCACTCTTGTACCAGAATTTGAATCTCGCGTAAAAATGGACCGTTAAGTCTCCTGTGAAAAATAAATTTTACTCAACTTTTCCCGCCAAAAAACTTTTTTTTTTTTTTTTTTTGGGCCAAAATTTTCACTCTTGTACCAGAATTTGAATCTCGCGTAAAAATGGACCGTAAAGTCTCCTGTGAAAAATAAATTTTACTCAACTTTTCCCGCCAAAAAACTTTTTTTTTGTGCAAATGCGATAAGATTGTCCAATCGTGATAACAGTGAAGATGGTCAACTGCGATAAACCTCAAATGCGATAAACCTCAACTGCGATAAACCTCAAATGCGATAAATCTCAACTGCGATAAACCTCAACTGCGATAAACCTCAACTGCGATAAACCTCAAATGCGATAAATCTCAACTGCGATAAACCTCAACTGCGATAAACCTCAACTGCGATATAGCTAAACAGCGATGCCAAATGCGATAAGGCCAAATGCGATAAGGCCAAATGCGACACCTATCGCAATTCTCATACAAGAAATGCGATAATCACTACGAATTGCGATAACCTCGCTGCTTTTCTTCAATTGCGATAAAACGCAGCTTTTGCCCACTTTTGTTGACTTTCTTCCACTTGCAACCTTATCACTTAAGATTTTCTACTGACAATCTTTCACCAACTAGAGCAACTTGACCAATAATTCATAAACCAATGAATAAGATATTCAATATATTCCAAAACACAAATCTTATACAAAGATAATGTGATTTTCGATCAAAGAAGCTTAGAACACACAACTTTCTGCCTTTGTTCATGCGTATGAATCCAGAAAGACCATAAAAGCTCACGTTTTTTATGATAAAAACGCATCAGTTGGGTTCATTAAACACACAACGAACATAAATATAGCACTAAACTCGGCTGATGAAGAAAATGAAGAAAAACCGAGATAAAACACAACAAAAATCACCTTTATCACCTTAAAAACACCACGAGCAGCCACCCGGTTAGCTCTGATACCAATTGTAGAGACCAAGATTCACATACAGAGGTGGAGGAAACACATTAAACACGAACTAAAGATTAAACATTGTAACTTTCGGTTTATTGATTGGGAGGTGTGTGTGTTATTTCTAGAGAGAAAGTGAAACAACACACACACCTAAAAACAAGCTGTGAATCTTCAACCCTCCAAATGTGGATAAGGAGGGTATTTATACAAAGAATACAATGACTAACTTAGCCTAAATGTCTAAACTAGTCCTTGTACAAAGAATGAAGTGCAATTCCCAAATATGACAAACTTTAAGGCTAACAACTTCGATCTATTATCTCTCTACACTGCATTCAATCAGTAGAAAGGAAGCTTGCTGATTATCTCCATCTCACGATAAGCTTTTTGGCTGCAAAATTAAATCAACACTAAGTAACAAACGTCTTTGCAAAGTAAAATGTTTAACATAAAAGATCATAAGATGTGGTCGACTTACACGTAAGTTAAAATGGGTCTTTCGAATAAATGGATTAATTAATCTGTAATGCTATTATAAACTTTTTTCGTATAAAAAAACTTTTTTCGGGTATAAAAACTTTTTTATAAACTTTTTTTTATATAAAAAACTTTTTTCGTATATAAAAACTTTTTTATAAACTTTTTTTGTATAAAAATTAAAAAGTTTTATATAAAAACTTTTTATATAAATACGTTTTATATAAAAATACATTTTTATATATAAATGTTTTATATAAAAAAAAAAAAAAAAAAAAAAAATTCACATGACAAAAAAAAAGTTTCCAAAAAGTAATTTCGGAAAAAAAGTCACATGACAAAAAAAAAATTTCAATAAAAAATTCGAAAAAAAAAACGGACGAAAAAAAATTAAAAAAAATTAATTAGATTAAATTGCAAAAATCGTCCTTGTGGTTTAAAGGATGAGCGCTGCAACGATCGTTAGCCAAGAGGGCTAACATGTAACTGCTAACGGAACTCACTTAACGCCGATTAACATGGGGGACCAAAAGTGCATGAAACAGTGCCAAATCCGGACCATTTTTTGCACTTAATGAATCACAGGGACGAAACGTGCAATTTGGCCGAACCACAAGGACTATTTTTGCAATTTACTCTTTGTTTTATTATATAAAAGATATTATCTCGTAAAAGGATGAAACAAACGAGCGCATCAAATTAACCCAAAATTTGTATAGATACAAACCAAAAGAGTTTGGAATAATCAAACGCAACATATTTGAAAACAAATAAATCTAAACAAAAACTTTAAACGCACATGTAAACCCTTAACATCTTAACCAAAGGTCTCTTGGCCCAGCGGTATGTGAGTGACTCATCAACCTATAGGTTGTGGGTTCAAGTCTCGTTAGAGACATGTGAGATAGAATTTGTGAGATATGTGGTGTAGTAAAATTTTGCCGTTCTATAAAAAAAAAAAAAAAAAAAAAAAAAAAAAAAAAAAAAAAAACCTTTAACATCTTAAACCTTTATTTTCCAAATTTAATGAAAATTGATCATTTGTGTACTCCAGCACGTACCAGTAACTTACCAACGCATAATTCCAATGATCCACGACAACCTTTTAAGCAAGGTCGTCGTGTGGTTTTTGGTGGCCCTAGGCAATAATAACAAATATGCCCTACTATACTTGTAAACTAAAAAGAAATTGCATGTAAACTTGAATTATGTAACTCATATAAGTTTAATATTATACGTAACTAAGCAAAACTAATAAAAATGTGACCCTTTTAAGTGGAGGTCCTGTACGACGGCACTTATTACACACCCCTCGGAGACCCCTCGGCTTTTAAGATCAGGGTTCTAAAAGACGCGCCATGGCGGCGCAAGGCGTCACCTCATAGTTATGAAATACATCAAGGCGTCGGCTATATGCGTGACGTGAGTTTGGGCGTGAAAAGGCATGCAAAGGCGCAAGGCATGGTGAGTTTTTTTTTTTTTTTTTTTTTTTTTTTTTTTTTTTTTTTTTTTTTTTTTTTTTTTTTAAGTGTTTAGGGAATTTACTAGTAATATTTAGGATTTGATCTTGCATTTACTAATATTTTGGATTTGGGTTTGCATTTACTAATATTTTTTAAGCGTATGTGCAAATCGTAACTTTCATTGGGCTTTTGATGCAACTGAGTGTTGTATAAATTGTGCTCTATGTTTTATTGTATACTTTAATCCTTTTATCACATGAAGCATTTTGTTTGACTTTTTTTTCCTCTTCAGAAGACTAGTTTAATTATACTCGTGCTTGCTGGAAGTTAGATTTTTTGATAGTTGATTTGCAAGACCATTATGAATATGGCTTATATGATTCTTTGATTGGGCAATTAATTTTATAAAAAAGCGATTCCTGTATTTAAGGAAAGTAGCTACGTCTTGTGGGATTAATTTATCGGCCTACTTCCTCTTTTTTGATTAAGTTATGTTAGTCTTTAGAACATTCTTTAGGTTTGTTCAGATATTTTTAAGAGACTCTAATTTAAATCATTTGACACTAAATGGATCTATTTTTTGCTTATACGCCCTCATGAGCTAACACCACCCTAGTGTTCTTGTTTTGTTTTTCTTTCAGTAACGTCCTTCCTTAATGTTGTCCTTTTTCATTTCATAGTCATTACGATTTACAATGCTTTCATAATATTGCATAATTCATGATTGTAGACAACTACTACTATTATGGGGCTTTCATGAAGAAGAACCCTCTACAGTAAGATTTGATATCAATACCATTGTAATTGATAATGGGGAAAACATGCTTGAACAATAACTATGATGAATTATTGCAGAGGATCACTTCTATTGAAGAGGCACAAAAGAAGCTTTATCTAGAACCAGAACTCGAAAGATATGAGGCTAAAACATAAGCAATGCACAAAGAAACTGACGGCGTGCGAGACCAGTTAGTCGAAGATGCTAAGCTCCATAAACGTCACCTTCTGAAGTTTTTCAAGAGTTTTTAAAACGAGTTGTCATTAGTGTTTGATACCAGGTAAGGATTTATCACTCATACTTATACTACACGTTGCAATAATTTAAGTAACCTTCATATGTCGTTCCTGTTAGTTTGAAAGTAAAGATTAGATGTGGCAGTATCAATAAATCTATGAATTCCTTAGTTGCATGCTAATGTTGTTATATTGGACTATTTCTTACGTTGTCGTTTTACTTGCGTTTTTCCCGCCAAAATATACGGGCCGTGTTCTTAGCCTATTTTAGTGGCCCAGCCCCCTTAGTTTAGCCCTGCTCCATTTTTTATATAAAAAAAGGAAAGAAAAAAAAAAAAAAAAAAAAAAAACAGACACACACACAGATATAGAATCTTCGGTAGTACTCTTTCACACACACACCAATCATCACAAAGAATCGGTTTGTTACTTCCTGATTTTTTGTGGGTTTCTTTTGGCCTTCAAGATTTGCTAATAGCTGACCGCATGGCTTTCTAAGGCTACTTTTCCGGCGTGTTTTTGCCCAATCGGTTAATCCGCTTCAAATAATCACCAGCCGTATGTTAGGGTTTCATGTTTTTGGGTTTTTGACTGCTCGTTCAATTTCAGGTTTGCATTTTTTTTTCTTTTTTTTTTTTGGTTAAAAAAAAAAATCCTCTTTTGAATTTGTTACTTTATAGGGTCAATGTGAAATTAGTGAATTTGTTTGGTTGAAGTTTATGTTAGTAAAACCCTTATCTTGGCAGGGCGTTTATTGTGATACATGATTACACATAAAAATTGGTTTTTATCAATCAAATGTGTTGAGAGTAAGACTTTTGGTCAATGCTGTGGTAACTAAAAAAGTTACTACTAGTGTTTTTTATACATTTAAAACGACTTTGGTATTCCACTTGGGAGTGTTATGACATGCTACAAAAACATGAACACAAATCCCTTTTTTCCTGTCCCTCACATTACTCTTAAAATCTAAAAACGGTAAAATTCGATTAAAAAAGACCTGCTTTTATTTTACTCAGGCTTTTATTTTCTCCATTGTTAAATAAGCGAGAGTTAATTCATACATTGAAAGAGCTGCTTTTATTTTCTCTACTACTTCCAACAAGTTAAATAATTGCTTCTAGTATAGAAGTTCTGTACCAAAATGCATGATTGAATGTTTACAAGTTGCATCCAAAAAGTAGTGAGGTACAGCCAAAAGGAAGGCGTCAAGTCGCTTACATATGTCTAGTCTTCCAACTCCCAAGTCTTCTTAAAGTCTTCTGTGATTATACATATAAAATAGTTACTGTTATCAGTCAAGGAATTGGTGGAGGATAGACAAAAGGTGTTGCTAGTTGTCTTGCTCAACCCGACAATAAAAAGCCAATACTTGTTCTTATAACTTGTGTTGCTAGTTGACATGAAACTCGGCAGGGCAACTGGTACCCTGGCGGGGTAACCTGATCTGGATCATGGTTACAGCCAAGGTTATGGATGATGATAATTTACTGTGTACTATGATTAAACCCCGTTTAAAACGGTGCCGTTTCATCCCTGGATTCCCCGTCAAAATTATGGCCCAGCATTCTTAGCCTTTTTGTGTCATCCAAAAAGGCCTTTTGTCTGTGGCCTTTTTGACGGCGCTATCGTATAAAACGGGTACATCGTTTAGAGTGTCTAATGTACATAACTACTGCATATGTCGTAAGGGTAACGCGGTGTGATGACTTTTATAATTTTATTGGAACAGAATCAGTCCTGTGCATACAAAATGACGAGTAACACGCGTTGGCCCAATATATTCGCCAATTGTGAAATGACAGTTAGTTTTTTTATGATGCCTAAACGGCACCGTATTGACTGTGACTTGATATATATTTATTCTCATCGTTATTATTCGTCATTTTTTATGCACAGGAACTTAGGTTCCAGTATGCTGCGTTTTACTTGGATGTGATGATTGTTCGAATATGATGTGTTGATGCACTATGTGGACGGATGGCAGAGTGCGAGAAACACTCGCCTCAGCAACCTTCACGCGTGCACCAGCCCACGAATAAACCTGAGCCCACTTTTCTCTTTCTATAGGCTATGATGATAATTTTCCAGCTATTGCATTTATGCATTTATCTGAGTCTTATTTGTTATCATTATGCGTATGTACTCATACCATTGTCAGTGGCTTTAGTTTGCTGTGATGATTGTTCGAATATGATGTGTGCTATGTGGATGGATGGCAGAGTGCGAGAAACACTCGCCTCAGCAACCTTCACGCGTGTACCAGGACACGAACAAATCTGAGCCAACTTTTCTCTTTCTATAGGCAATGATGATAATTTTCTGGCTATTGCGCTTATGCATTTATCTGAGCCTTATTTGTTACCATTACCCGTATGTACTGATAGCATTGTCTAGTCTTCCAACTCCCAGGTCTTCTTAAAGTCTTCTGTGATTATACATATAAAATAGTTACTGTTATTAGTCAAGGAATTAGTGGAGGATAGACAAAAGGTGTTGCTAGTTGTCTTGCTCAACCTGACTATAAAAAGCCAATACTTGTTCTTATAACTTGTGTTGCTAGTTGTCTTGTTCTTATATTGCTAGTTGACATGAAACTCAGCAGGGGCGGGGTAACCTGATCTGGATCATGGTTACAGCCAAGGTTATGGATGATGATAATTTACTGTGTACTATGATTAAATCCCGTTTAAAACGGTGCCGTTTCATCCCTGGATTCCCCGCCAAAATTATGGCCCAGCATTCTTGGCCTTTCTGTGTCATCCAAAAAGGCCTTTTATCTGTGGCCTTTTTGACGGCGCTATCGTATAAAACGGGTACATCGTTTAGAGTGTAATGTACATAACTACTGCATATGTCGTAAGGGTAACGGGGTGTGATGACTTTTATAATTTTATTGGAACAGAATCAGTCCTGTGCATGCAAAATGACGAGTAACACGCGTTGGCCCAATATATTCGCCAATTGTGAAATGACAGTTGGTTTTTTTATGATGCCTAAACGGCACCGTATTGACCGTGACTTAATATATGTTTATTCTCATCGGTGTTATTCGTCATTTTTTATGCACAGGGACTTAGGTTCCAGTATGCTGCGTTTTACTTGGATGTGATGATTGTTCGAATATGATGTGTTGCTGCACTATGTGGACGGATGGCAGAGTGCGAGAAACACTCGCCTCAGCAACCTTCACGCGTGCACCAGCCCACGAATAAACCTGAGCCCACTTTTCTCTTTCTATAGGCTATGATGATAATTTTCCAGCTATTGCGTTTATGCATTTATCTAAGTCTTATTTGTTATCATTACGCGTATGTACTCATACCATTGTCAGTGGCTTTAGTTTGCTGTGATGATTGTTCGAATATGATGTGTTGTTGCACTATGTGGATGGATGGCAGAGTGCGAGAAACACTCGCCTCAGCAACCTTCACGCGTGTACCAGGACACGAACAAATCTGAGTCGACTTTTCTCTTTCTATAGGCAATGATGATAATTTTCTGGCTATTGCGCTTATGCATTTATCTGAGCCTTAATTGTTACCATTACGCATATGTACTGATACCATTGTCAGTAGCGAGGGTTCTCATCAGTGTTATTCGTGACTTTGTTTCTAAACATACGAGTATTATTCAGTTACCTGATACGGAAGTCGTCAAGCAAAGGTTACTTTCTCATTTTGCTTTATTAACGTTTTTTATTATTTTGTATTCGTTATATGTTGTTGATTTACTTGATCTTGGTGCATTTGTAGCCTATAGGGTGCATTAATTCCCTTTTGTTGGCTGTTGTTGAAGGTAACGACCAGCTGTTGGATAGGTCGGTACACGTACGCGCCAGCATAGCGGCTCACGCCGGCCTGTGTTTCAAGTTAAATTGTCCCGTTCCTATTTATTAAAGTTGAAGGATGCTGTTTTTGTGCAGACTTCTGAAAGGGGCGAAAAATAAAATTGTTCAAACTTTCTAGCAGCCATTTGTATCCAGATTCTCCAGGATTGCATAGACGCTTTGTTAATGCATTGCAACAACCTGGTGGTTTAAAAGGTTAGTCCTACAAAACTGAATTCTTATATCCGTGTAACGCCTAAATATTCTACTTTATTTATGCAAAATCACCTCCACCAAAAAACACCGCAACGCGGCGGACCGCTGCCATTCTCGTTATCACTTGTAAACTATATATTGATTGTGTGAATTAATGAGAAGCAATGAATTACAACCTTTATAGTTTACAAGTGATAATTCTAGAACTAATGTGAGTGGGCTAGGCCTACAAATACATAACCAATACACTAATGGGCTATTTGAATGATAGTGGTTTTTTAAATGCTATTTGAATGATATCGTAGAGATTTAGAATTTTTTTCTGGATATCAGTAGCATAGTATCGGTAAATAACTAAGAACAATTGTTGTAACATAGCAACTTACTTTCTTTCATATAATGACGACAAAAACTAACCGCGCTCTTTTCCTTTTCATATATATGTACCAGGTTGCACGTTGTAGGCCTACATTAACCAAAAGTTAGTACCAATTTCAGGTTGCAGATGAACTTGTAGCTGAGTTTAGAGAACCTTGCGACGGTACTCCAGAACAGGTTCACATCACCTCATAGCTATTTATATTTTGCCTAAAATACCCTTTAATGGGATTTAGCTGACCATGATCAATGCCGTCAGTTTGATTTATAAGTAACCATATAGTAAATGTTCGCATGCTAATTTTGCACTTGGTGACCTTTTGAACAAATATTTTTTATGCCTATATAAAAAAAAGTTGTTAAACATATATTTACACGAGTTTGTTGTATTGTTTGAATATTTATGCAGCAACAATATGATGAAAAGAATATTCATCGAAGGGTATATGACGCGTTGAATGTTCTCATGGCTATGGATATTATATCTAAAGATCGAAAAGAAATTCAGTGGAAGGGTCTTCCGAATTCTAACTTGAACGATGTCCATGAGCTAATGGTTCGTCAATATTATGCGTTTAATTTCTGACCAGATATATTAAGAACCTCTTAATCTACGGTTTTTAATATTTTACTTTTAATATGACAGAGGGAGCATCTTGCTTTACGGAGTAGAATTGATAAGAAAGCTGCTTATCTGAAAGAACTACAGGATCAGGTGAGAAGTATTACTATTAATATGATTTTCAAATTTGATAGTTTGTTTTAGTGTCTTGTATTGGTAACTTTTTTTTTCTTTTATGATATACATAGCATGTAGGCCTTCAGAATCTGGTACAACAGAATGAACAGCTATGCAGATCGGGAGATGCTCCAAATGGTGGAGTGGCTTTGCCTTTTATACTTGTGCAGGTACGTTAATCTTTAGCACTATCTTCTATTGAAAAAGTACAATGTTCTCATTATTAGTTAAATTTTCAGTCCAATATCATTAGCATTCTGTTACAAAAGTTATAATAGCTCTTTGACTGTCAAAGTGGAAACATCAGAAGAACGATGCACTAACCATTTTCATGCGAAAACCATTTTGTCATACTGATCATGCTCACACGATTTGACGTTTGTTGAGCAAATGTAAACTTTTAACTGTTAGGGTCAAGGGCAAACCTAATATTTACACATCATATGTTTTTCTTATGATATTACTTTGGCCCAAGTGTAGTAATATTTAAAAAGTTTGATAGTAATATTTTGTAACTGTAGACTCGGCCTCATGCGACTGTCGAAGTGGAAATATCAGAAGATACGCAGCTCGTTCATTTTGACTTCAACACGTGAGTACAAGAACTTTTGTTCAGGCTTGATTTTTTTTTTCTGCATGTTGTTAGTTGTTTCTAACTAAGGTGGTGTTTGTTTCGGCTTATTCAGATCTGAATACGTCTGAAGTCTGATTCGGTCAGACATTTTCAGATTCAGATTGTTTTTTTATTCAGACATCTGAAGTCTGAATACATCTGAATAGGGTCTGATTCATTCAGACATTTGAATATGTCTGATTACATCTGAAAAGCTTAAACTTTACACCTACTTCTTTTCAATCAATATCTCCTCATCTTGGTCTTGATTTTTTATTAATAATCATGAATGGAGGGTCTTTTGGTTTGTTTTATGGCGAAAGGATTGTTTTTTGTTTATTCAGACACTTTATAAAAACAAACAGACTAAAATAATTCAGATTCAGACTTTTGGACCACTAATTCAGATTCAGACGTGGTATTCAGATTCAGACATAAAATGTCTGAATAAACAAACAGCACCTAACTACTGTCATATTGACTTGCAGTACACCATTTGAGCATCTGTTATAATGTTTTTTTATTGAAAGGCAACATTTATTATAATGTGTATACACAAATTGATGTTGCTTGCGCAAGACCTTAAGTTGTTCTTGATGAGGAGGTACATACATGCGTTTTTTCAACCTGCATATATATAATTCTTCATATTTAATTTAATGTTTGATACAAGCGTCTTTTGTTTACTACAGGTTACACCACCAACTACGATATTAGTGACAATAATTCTGGACCAAAATTACAATCGAAGCGCAAAAATTATGTCTCTCGTGAAACCATGCAAAGGCAAGCTAGGACGGCGAAAAGTCAAAAGTCTTTAAATTTAAATTATGGTAGTTGAGAATTTGATTATGTACGACATTACAATTTTATATTTGGTTCAGTTATATACATTCGAGTTTTATTCAATTTGAAATTGCTTTTTGTTTTTAATTATGTTATATATATATATATACTCATTCCAACAACACTAACATAGTACTAGCACTATCTTCTATTGAAAAAGTACAATGTTCTCATTATTAGTTAAATTTTCAGTCCAATATCATTAGCATTCTGTTACAAAAGTTATAATAGCTCTTTGACTATCAAAGTGGAAACATCAGAAGAACGATGCACTAACCATTTTCATGCGAAAACCATTTTGTCATACTGATCATGCTCACACGATTTGACGTTTGTTGAGCAAATGTAAACTTTTAACTGTTAGGGTCAAGGGCAAACCTAATATTTACACATCATATGTTTTTCTTATGATATTACTTTGGCCCAAGTGTAGTAATATTTAAAAAGTTTGATAGTAATATTTTGTA